>OX596076.1:38755649-39355649 GCA_951394005.1 Protophormia terraenovae | reverse complement strand
GTCTGTAACGAAAACATACTTCTACAAATATTTACGCTAATTTTATGAAAGTCTGTACCAACGAGATATATGTACATTAAACTCTAGGTAATCATGTCGTCTTTGAAACTCTGCCCTCTAAAATTAAATTTACTGAATAACACAAATTTTCTATAACAAAAAAAAAAAAAAAAAAAAAAAAAAAAAAAAAAAAATAGTGAATTTTTGGTTTAATTTTTTACCACCGCATAACTTTTTAACGGATAGTAAAACAGATAATTATTATACAGCAAATGAATTTCTTAAATCTTATTTTTCGACTGGATAATGGTTTAAGTCAATAAGTCTTAAATTGTCAGTGCAAAACTAAAATGTATCCAAAAATCCTCGAAAGTTTCAACTAATTTTTTTTTACGATTTTTAGTTTTAAAAGCCTGTATTTCCGAAAGATTTTGCGCGAAGGATTTAAAATTCAGCATTTCTTAGACCTTACAAAACTATCATTAAATTTTCCTAATTTTAAAACAAATTTTGGCAATATAAGACACTTAAATTATATTTCAAATAACAAAAATATCAGCGACATAAATGACCGTGTAGCATTCTGATTCATAATTTTATGTTCTTTTAAATGTTTGATACCCTTTCACTATTTTTATGAATGTTGGTTCGCCCGTAAGGGTTTCAGTTAAAGCAGTCATCAGCTATTACTATAATAATTATTAATTTCTACTCATGATTCATATACATATTTAAATAACAACGACAATATTATGTTGATATCTACAAAACTCTTTCACGACACTTGCACTTAATGCAAGTATCGTGCACAATTAGACATGCCCCATATAAGAACCCTCCCCAAATGTTGATGCCCATAAATATTGGTGTAGGGGATCATTTGGTTGTATTTGACCGACTATATTTTGTTAACTGTTTTATTTTGTAATTTATTTTTCAGTAAAAATAACAAATTATTTTAAATAAATTTTAAAATCCTAAAAACGTATTTTGTCACAAATACAATAATATGAATGCATACTTCATCAATCACAATCACTGTGTCCAGTTTTAGGTTAAAATTCTTGACGAATTATTTGTGGAAGGTCAATACGAATAAATATCATGCAAAATGTCAACTCATTTTGTGCTAACATTTAAGAGTAAATTACTAACAATTAGTTCAATGGTACGATAAAATGTAGTAATGTTGCGACAATTGTGTGTACTTTGTATAAAATTAATTGTTTACGCCAAAGTCTCTTGGGATTTTAATATGCCATATTTACTCGCTTGGTCATTGCAATGAAAATCATCTTTGATAGATGTTTTAAAGCAGTACCAAATCTTAGTCAGCATATATTGTTTATAGAAACATCTGCAATAAATTTGTATTAAAACCAAAAAGGTACATATATTTTCCCAATAACACTGTTTATGAAAATTTTTGTGTCGAATGATGTCGCAATGTTTTCAACACTAACATTTTATTAAAATTTCATTTTATGAGCTCTTAACGTTCGGATAAATATTTATGGGTCGAAATAATAAAATATAATAATAACAACAATGATAAAACTCTAAAAGTAAATAAGTTTTGTTCGTGTTTTCAAATTGATGGACGCCAAATAATTTCTTTTAGCAACTGGAATAGTCCCGAAAAACTCCTTTTTTGGCTTTCTAATATACCACTCAGATGATGCGCTGCAAAAAAAAAAAATAATAATAATAATAATAAAATTATTTCCCAATTTGAAACTGGATTGAAAAATATGTTTATGCAAAGAAGAAGTTTAAATTTTTCCCGAAATGGGTCTTAAAAAAATTACAAGTTTGAGATTGTAATGAAAAATATATTTTCTTATCAAGGGATTTTGGTCACCCAGGTGACTGTTAAGAGCATTTTTGTGTCTATCAGCGGGATTAATTTAATAATTACTTTCAAAAATAATAATTTCTAAGAAATTTAAAATTTTACAAATTTAAAAGCTGAAAAACAACTGAAAAAGTATGATTTTAACATTGTGTTGTCATTGGAAGGAAGCACTTAGTGATGAAAAAGAGCAGCAGAAGTTCTTTTTTTTTTTTCAGGGAAGTACTTCAAAAGAAATGAACAAGAAGTATTAAAAAAAACCTCTGCACTTTTATAATTTTATTATTGAATGACATATAAATATTAGTTAAAAATAATTATTATTTTTTTTAATAAATGTTGTTTTTTTTAATTAATCGATACAGTTATAAAAGATTTAAAAAATAAAAAATTTTAATAATTATAATTTTGTGATTTCTAATAATTATAGAGGACTGTTATGTTAATAGTTATGTTTTGTTATAACAAATCTTTCATGTTATTAAATTCATAAAGATTTTAACTCTGGAATGATTAGGCTGATTTCAACATCCCAATTGAAATTTATTGAAATAGATGAATCAAGCACCCAGAGTACTTTATCCTTGTTGAGTGAATCTTTGTCTCAACTAAAAGTAGATAACAGTTCAGAGGATGAATTTGACAACGAATCTAGTCAAGAAATGTTATCGGAATATGTCGAAATTGAGAATTACAAGGTCTAATGTAAAGCTGAAATAAAATCAAGATTTTATAAATAAAATAATAAATTTAATACTTTACATTTTCACAAAAGTTCGCATATCATTAAGAAAGTTATATTCACTTCCGTACAGGAAAAATATCTTTTACATGTACAATATTAATTAATACAATTAATTACAAAATGATATGGTGGAAAATGTATTTGACTGATTTCAAAATTATTATCCAAAAAATTACTTTTTTTTACACACAAAGTACGCTTTAGTTTAATTTAACAACAGTTTATCTAACTTCCGGTTAATATTAAATTAAAAGTTAAATTTTTATACCTTACACCACCAAAGGTGGCTGAGGTATTATGCGTTTGTGCTGATGTTTGTAACCCATAAGCCCGTCTGGCTGGCTGGCTATGTGTAAACATTGTGCACAAAGTACAGGTCGCAATTTTAAAGAAAATTCAATGAACAAGGACGAATCCTGTTGGAATTGGTAGTGATCGGTCCACTATTTCACCTAGCCACCATTAGGGTGGCCCTCATTACAAAAAGTGTCCAGATTTTGGTTATCATCCCCTGGAAATGTTTCAATAGTCCAAAAACTAAGATATGCCAAGTTTTGAACTGATTGAAGAAAATTTAAAGGTGGCTCAAAGCGATCAAATTCTTAAAAATTATGACTTTTGAAAAGTTATTTCCTTTCACCGATCATAAATAATTAATTTTAAGTGCAATTTTATGAGCTTTCAGAAACGCCTAAAATCAGTAAGATTGGATAACTAATAACATAATAGTTATTAAAATAAAATCACCGTAAAATACGCAAATAGACCCCGAAAAATAAGATTTCAACCAGAATTTGAAGGAGAGATACGAAATTTGGCATGTAGTTTTCTATTGACGTTTTATATACACTGTAAACAATTTTATTTTCCAAAATTGTTGTAATAGCAAAAAATACGTAGGTCAGATATACATATGAAAAACAAGAGATTTTTGAGAATTATGATCGGGAAATCTTACGCAGATCACAAATGATTACCGAAAAACTTTGACATGATGTATAAGATACCAAGACAAAACTATATGCCGAGTTTCGTTTCTCTCAATAAAGTTTTAGATGAAATCTTATTTTACTGGGGTGTATTTGGTCGAAAATTACGCATTTTACGTAAATTGATTTTAATAACTATGATATTATTAGTTGTTCAATTTTATTCATTTTGGACATTTTAAAAAGGTAATAAACTGAGGAATTCAAAAAGATGAAAACGAGGAAAATTTAAGTTCTAATGAATTACTCATGGATGAACAATTCAAAAAAAAAAAAAAAACAAAAATGTTTAATATTTCAATCGCTTTGAGCCACGTCTTAATTTATTCCAGTCAATCTAAAACTTTGTATTTTATGGTTTTTGGGATATTCGAATATTTCTAGGAGGTGAGACTGAAAATTTAAATACCTTTATTTTCTTCCATATAAAAGAGGGCCATCTTAAGCCCTCATACAAATGTTCCCCCGGAATAGAGATGTTTTGTATAAGTATCAATTTTTGTGTCAAATTTTACGAGGATCGGTCCATAATTTACCATAGCTCCCATATAAACCCACTTCCGAGAATCGCCTTAAAGTGCATAATATCATGTATCAACACATTATTCTGAATTTGTATATTTTATTTTACATTTAGTAAAAGTGCTGGTCTACGATTGGCCACAGGTCTGATATAAACAGACAGATAGTGGAGAGTCATCCTTAAATTCCACATATGTACTATGTTGTATGTAAATAGAGACATTCTGAATCCAATTCTCTATTGTGGGGGCTATTAAAAAGTTTATATGTATTCGCGGACGCTCTTATTCTGGAACTATAGCAATATTTAAATGTGTCCGCTAGACTTGTGCTTAATAGCTCAGTTTAGATTAGGTTAGGTTCTTCAGGTTGCCGCCAAATAAAACTGATTACGGCTCACTTGGGTCCTGAGAGGTCCCTTTGTGTTACCTGTAAGAAGAAGAAAATATAGACAGAAGATGTGGAAGGATGCAGGAGAAGAGAAAAAGGGGGGATAGGAATGAAAGTTCAGATTATAGAAAAAGAAACATATAAGGTAGAGAAAAAGTAAAGAAGTAGTATAACGAGATATGTATGTATTAGTAGTTGCATACAGAAAAACATAGAAGAATCTGTCGCTGTATAGACATTATAGAGTCCATGTGCTGGAGTTCTATTCCTGAAACCATCCGCATTACCTCACGAATACCATTAATGCTGCTGATCGATAAATCGGTGAGGCTATCGAGAAAACCTTGTCCCAGATATCGCGATCGAAGGTTTTCCAGGGCAGGGCACGTGCAGAAGAGATAGAAAATAGATTCCTCCTCATCCTCGTTGTTACAGCTCCTGCAAAAATCGTACGATTGAATACCCAATTTAATAGCTCAGTTTAGTGACCGCTCATTTTAGTTCATATTTTAAAAATGAACTAGGTAGCTCTTCTAGTACATTCGCTCTTTTAGATTTTTTTTAACTACCTGTTTGTAAACAAATTTTGTAGGATTCTTATGGTTTTAATCCAAAAATACAACTATTTTGTCAAATAAAACGAATTTTTCCTATTGTTCTGTATAGACATAAATGTATGATTCATACTTAATTACTTTTACTTTTTTGTTTTTACAAAAACTAACATTAAGGGCAATGGAAATTAAAATTAATTAATACTCTTGCCATATAGCATAACTTAAACAAATTGGAATTCAAAGTAATATTTTTTAATGTTGTTTTATTTAAGACTTAGAAATAATTGAATGTAATTATTACACCTTTTTTTGAGACTGGTATGAATTATTTTTAGATATAAATGAAAAACGGTTACAAATGAATTACACATGGAAATTCAGCCTCTAATCGCGATTTATCAAATGAAATTTTGTTGTTTTCCTTATAATGATATGGCAACACTACTTGTATACATAACTTTCAGAATGAATGTGAAAAAGGACTTGAAAAACCATTCCCAATTCAAGTTTAGGTCCATAGTTCATAATTGAACTAAATGAGCATATATTTTCGAACTAGTTCATATAGTTCAAACAACTGAATCGTTCAATTGAACTAGTTCGTTCATGAACTACCCAAGTCTAGTGTCCGCGAATAGGTCCGATTAATAAAATAATAAATATAACGCAGTAGTTCAATGAATATGAACAATTTATTAAATCTGATAGCTCCACTCGCTGTGTAATAAGAGTGCTTGCTCAGGAATCTGAGTATAATTGAACTATTGTCTGGGCAGTCGAAACATATTTGCGCTAAATTTTATCACCAAGTTAAAATTTATTGAAGATATATGAACAGCATTTTTGAGAGTGGAACAAATAAAGGAGATATGGCCATATATGAAACAATCTTCGCTATATATGTAAATTGCTCCAATGAATTTAATATAAATGGCACATTTTAGTAAAAATAGTTAATAGAAAATAGTTTGACCCGGACTCAAGGTTTACATGGATATTTTCGTATTGTCCTTTTAATAAACGATTGTTTCAGATTGGATGTATTTTTATATTCTACACCACCACAAGTGGTAACGCATAAAAGAAATTGTCCAACACCCACCTTAAAGTATACCAATCGACTAAGAATCACTTTTTAAGTCGATCTAAAGATGTCTGTCCGTTCGTTGACGGAATAAAGAAAAAATTTTCTATAAAAATAATATAAATTTGAGTCAATTTCCAATAATTTTCAGGTATTTGAAAAAAACAGTAATAAAATCAATTATTCTAGTTGTTAATATTATCATTTTGATGATTGGAGCAAAATAAAACAAAAATTAATTAATATAAGCAATTTCGTAATTGAAGTTAATTTTTACTTTTTTCTATTTATATTTTATTTTGCACTTTGTAAAAGTAATGATCCACAATTGACCACAGATGTATTGTAAGTTCCATACCCGAGTTTTGGTGCACATATTCAATGGTGTATGGTATCATATGACAGATTTTATATTTCTTTCTCGTTTATTTTATTTTTTTATAAACTGAAAGTTAAACAAATAACCGGAAGAATTTTTTCGATTAAATTTGTTTGTGTTAATGAATTTATTTTAATTTTTTGTTTGAACTGAAAGTTAGTATTTATTTTCTAGTTATTAATACATATATGAATACACAACAAATGTTATGTTTAATTACTTATTTAAGTACAAAATAATAAGGGTCCTACTAAAAACGCGCAAAGCCCTCGCAAACTGTAAATCTGCAAACTCGTAAATAAACTGTCAAAAATTGTATTTATCCTTAATATTGCACAACATGAATAATGCCATGTAAATTTGCGCAATTGCGGAAAAGGGAAACTTAAGTGTTTAAACGAGCACTCTTAATATTTCTTTTTATACCCACCATAAAAAAGATGGGGGGTATATTGATATTGATAACATGTCGAAGAAATCATTTAAGACCCCCCAAAGTATATATTTTCTGGGTCCTGGTTATATTCTGTGTCGATCCAGCTATGTCCGTTCGTCTGTCTGTCTGTTGAAAGCAGGATTGGGCTCGAACGGGACAACGTAGGGAGACGAAATTTGGCTCAAATATTTATCTTATATAAGGTTTGTTTGGTATTGAAAATGGGAAATCGGTTAATAAACAAAAAAGTTATGGGCTAAAAACTAGAAACACAGGGTATCCGTTGTAGCATTATTTCATACTTTTCTGCTGATATCTCCTAAACAAAAGCATGCACGACAACGAAATTTTGTACAGATAGTTCGGGGGTCGATATAAACTTGGAAACAAAAAATGGGCGTGGTCCACCCACTTTACCGCCCATCTCTCATATAACAAAAAATTTAAAAAAGTTGATGGTGGGTATATAGATTCGGCCGAGCCGAATATAACATTCGCGCTTGTTAAATCTTCTTTAGATTCCGGAAGATTAATACAGTGATAGTATTTATTGAAATTTTCACAAAATGAACAAAAGGAATTGCTATTAGAATAACTCGATCGAAAGTATTATAAATTGATTAGCTGGTAGTTCGAGAACAGGCTAAGGCCAATCCCAAAATTTTAAAAAATTTTCCCAAAAAATCCCCACTCAACCTAAAAAAACAAAACAAAAATACGTTTTATTAAACCAAATAATAACTGGTTTTGTTTTAACAAGTACAGTAAAAGCTCCCTTAAGGGACAGCTCCCATAGGCGGACAGCTCCGGTAGACGGACAATTTTTTATGTCCCATGGTTTAGGTGGCATTTTTAGAATAAATTAATCGACGCTCTTTTGGGCGGACGCGGACACCAGTTTTTAAAGAAAACATCTCTTGTAGGAGGGCAAAAATCATAAACGGTAAAAGAAATGTACCAAATATTATATAATGAAATGCTTCTTATTTTCATTTTTGTCCGTGTTTGCATTCATATTTCATCTTTATTTAAATTTTTTGAAGTTAACTTAACTTTTTACTGCTTTTGAGCAAAAACTAGTTTTTTTTAATTAAGTTTTGACTTTTTACACTTGATTAAAAATTCTTCATACTAGAAAAGAGGAAATGAATCTTAATCCCTAAAAACAGATGCTGTTCCAGTTATTTATGTCCTGATTTTGTCCTAACGTAGTCTTGATGAGAACACAATGGTGACAGATTCCTACAAATCTTGACAACTTTTTTGAACAAAGGGCATAGAAATTCTGCACAACAAGCAGGGCGACATTGTCGTCAGTCATATAAAAAATAAGTAATTGGGCGCATCTTAAATCGAGGCTACCAACATCATTTTCCCAAGTTAATCCTGTGCTTTTGAAATGGAGTTACATGTCAATGATGACTTTGTTGTCATACTTGTCCTTAACATGCTTTTTATTTTTAAAATTTCGTGGAAAAATCGTTAGTAAAAATGCTGTTGAAAAAAGTCTGACATTTTTTTTTCGCGTACGAAAAATGACTAAATTTAGAAAGTAAATTTAGGAAAATGGAATGAAAACGGAGAGAATCGAACTGTAGCCATAAATTTCATAAAATTATAATTTATTGAAAATAATGTCTAAATGAAAATGCAAAACGTCATTGCCGCAGAAGTAAAAGAAAAAAGAAATCACAATTTTTAGTTTTTTGCTTCAAAATTGAGCAAAAATAGATAAATCATAAAACACCTTTCAAATAAAATGTTTCTTATATGTAACAAATTTACGACTGTTTCGTTCATGAAGTTAAAGTTACGATTATTTGACTTTTATCAATACTGATGTAGTTTTTGAAGATATGAACATGAAATTTTTTGTATAAATGTACCTTGGGTCAGTACATAATAAACCAGTAAATAAAACCAACATTTGATTTTTAAGTGGTTACGACCTTTTGCATTTTAGTTGACGATCTACAGTGCTGTGCAATATAATAGGCTATTGTATATTAAATATTTTCTCTTCGATTTAACACTATTAAAAAAATATTCTCTTAGGAATTTTTGGTACCGTTATTTTTGATATTGTCAATACTAAAAATAATGGGTATTTTTAAGAAGTTTCTTTCTTTCCTTTATCCGCTTTCGTAAACATTTCAAGAAAAGTTAAAATATAATTTGTGCAAAATAATAGACTTTTTAAAGGATTATATTTTTTGTTTTAATTTACCTTATAATTTGGATAAATTTTCTGAAAATAATTAAATGTAAGGTAAATGAAATATTATTGTTGAAAAAATATTATAAATAATAATATTATTTTACGAAAGGCGAATAGTGAAATAATTACGTGACCAAGGAAAAACACTTGATTTTATTGCGGTATTGCTTGGAAGGTCTCATCATTTCGTAAGAAACGCGATCAAGTGGAAGCCATCAAAAGAAACACGTGGTAGACCTTGCAAAATAACCGCTACCACGGATTCACAGATAGCTCTTCTAGTGAAGAAGCAGCCATTTCTATCTTCAAAAGCCGTTTCTGAAGAAATAGGTAGCATAATTAGTGCTTCAACAGTCCGAATAAGTTACCATTTTTAAGCTCAAAATCTAAGCAGCTCGAAAAAAAATTTGTTACAAAAATTAAAAATAGTGAAGTTGATAATTTTAAGAACATTTTATGGAACGACGAGACAAAAATTAACTTGTTCGGGTCAGATAGTCTCAGAAATGTTAGATGACCAAATGGAAAGGAACTAGATGATCGTTATACAAAAAAGATTGTAAAACACGGCGGAGGAAGTATAATGGTGTGGGGTGAATTTTGTTGGCATGGTGTTGGCCCTCTTTATTAGATCACAAAAATAATGAACCAAGAAATGTACCGTGATATTTTGAAGGATATTATGCTACCCTATGTGGAGAACAATATGCCACCAGAATGGACTTTACAACAGGACAGTGATCTTTTGCTTCTGGAGAAAGGGTAATTTTTAACAAGTGCGAATGTTATATTCGGCTCGGCAGAATCTATATACCCACCATCAACTTTTCCTTATTTTACGTTATATGGGAGGTGGGCGATAAAGTGGGCGGACCACTCCCATTTTTTGTTTGCGAGTTTACATTGGTCCTTGAACTATTTGAACACAATTTCTTTGAAGTTTCACCTTATATGGGAAGTGGGTGGTAAGTGGGTGGACCACGCTCATTTTCGGTTTCCAAGTTTATATCGACCCTCAAACTATTTATACAAAATTTCGTTGTCGTATATGCTTTTGTTTAAGAGATATCAGCAGAAAAGTATGAAATTAAGCTACAACGGACACCCTGTGTTTCTAGTTTTTAGCCCATAACTTTTTTGTTTATTAACCGATTTTTCCAAATTCAATACCAAACAAACCTTATATAAGAACGTTGTCCCGTTAGAGCCCTATCTCTCTGCTTTCAGCAGAGAGACAGACGGACAGACATAGCTAGATCAACTCAGAATCTAAGCAGGACCGAGAAAATATATACTTTGTAGGGTCTTAAATGATTCCTTCGACATGTTATACACGGAATGACGAAATCAATATACCCCCCATCTTTTTGATGGTGGGTATAAAGAAATACGCATTGTGTTCCCATTAAAAAGAAAAACACATTGTGAGGGGATAATAAATTAAATTTTTTTTTTTGGCGATTTTGCTTTCTTCCAACAAAGGCACCGAATATTTTAATATAAACGCCTTTGACCTTTAGCAGGTGAAGTTTTTCTGCATGGGGTTTCAAATGAAGGAAATTTTTACTGGCGATTGTAAGTGTCAATTTGGGAAATTGGGGTATCACAATGATTCTGAGTAATAAAAATTGTTTTTTCCCATATGCGCGTTTAAAATTTAATTGGAAGTGTCTGATATTAATAACTTGCTTTTTTTAGATTTCGATGAAGGAAGACACCTCAAACGATCCCCCTTCTTATGTCTACGGGACACTCTAATGTACATAAGTATGTATGTGACTTAAATTTACTGTTTTAAACATAACAGAATAAACAAATTTATGATTTACAGAATACCTATATTTTTCTTAAGTCTGCCTCAATATACATTATTTAAAAGTTGGTCTAAATTCACACACAGCAATTTATCTTTCTGAAATTGTTATATTTTTTCTTTTGAACTTGCTTTTATGTTCACATACAAAATTTTACTTCAGAAATTCTTGCTTTAACCATAGGAAACAACTAGAATTCCAACTCTTTTCATTCGCTCAGAAACAAAACACTATTATCTTCACTGGTATAAATTGGTTCTGTAGAAGATTTTACTAACACAGAGGTTTTTTTGATAATTGGGTTGGAGTTTTTTGTGAGCAAGTTGGTCTGGTTGTTTTTTATGGCTTTAACTGCTTTGATTTGTTTTTGATTTGAAGTACGAAAGAGAAACACAAAAACAAATTTCAAACTACATGCAAGTTTGTACTCGTTCATATTCCCTCTCGCTCTCTCTCACACCAAATCAGAATTGCTGCAACAAAAATTTCTTTGTGTGAACTCCGACTTACTATTTATGTTATGTTTTTACAGGAAAATTTAGTGGAATCGCAAAAAATAAAAGAGGATAAGATAAAGGAACCAATATCAGCTCGGATTTATAATGGAATTGTCTTTATGATATCATAACGATATCATTTGGTTTGTTGGGAACTAGAATTTTTAAATTGAAAATTAAATGTCAGAAACAAAAATAAAATTTTTTATATTTTATTTAAAAAATAATAAAAAATAAAATATGTAAAATAGATACATACATACCTACATTAATATTAATACATTATGGGACATATTAAGGCTTAACTACATAGAATACTTTCGCTTCTACTGCAACTACATTTATATGGAACGAGACCAAATCAGTACGCCAAACTTCTGCGTGCAGTACTTCAAAAAAATGTTCACATGTAAATTCTCTTGAGCGAACCAATTCTTTTCTTTGATCGTGACTAAATGTTAAATATTATAACCATTTATTAATAACAAGAACTAAAGTTACTTTATACAGTTGAATTTTATTTGTGGCTATTAAAATATGTTGTAAAGTGCCCACAAAATTGTTTGTGTTGTTTATTTTATCAATAAAAACATTTGTTTAAGATACAAAAGCAGTGAATATACATGAGCATAGCTTACAAATAATTCCCAAATTCTTTTTTATTTCTACTCCTATTTAAGTCTTCTGTTTATTTTGATAGAGCTGCTTTTTTGGGAAATTTAAAATGGAAAGTAATTAATTTGAATGATAATTTTATATTAAAACATAATTAATATAAAAGATATATTGTACTAGCTGATAAGTCCTTGGAAAATACTCTAGTATGTAAGGAAATATTGATATAAGAAATAGTTTTAAGCAAACATTTTTTAAAATAACATTTTGGTAAATAAAGAACTTGAACTTGATGGAGCTGCCATATGAAAATAAAAATTATCTACTGTTGTTTAAATGTACATATTGAATCAAATAATTGTTACTGCAAACAACAAAAGCCATCGACATATTTATCGATTGTCGAATCGTTAAAGGTTACTGAATTGCACTACAGATCTCTTGGTGGATTATACAAATTGAATTAATCATTTAAATCAGATCAAGTTACTTGACCAGATAAAATATTATAAACAAACAAAAACAAATCACAAAACAAAGAGCGCAAAAGTAATTTCTTTTTTTGTTGAAACACAATCGTAAATAAATAATATACAAAAATATATTGAAATTTGTATGTCCCACTTTCTGGCTTTTGACTGGTCCAGAGGGATCGTTGAAAGCGATTTATGAGTATGAGTGCGGCCAAAAATCAAAAAAATTATTTTCACAATTTTCAAAATTTTGTAATTTTTTCGGACCAGTTCTAGTTCTAACAATTTGTATGAGCTAGACCTGTCACTTTAACATGGCGTTGGCCTAGGAGGGCGAAATTCACCCTTTTTAACCAGTTTTGGGATAGGTCACAGAACTAACCCAAAAAGGCATATTCAGTATTAATAAATATAATACAATTTTATAAAAACAAATTGGAATTAGTTTTTTTATTTTTGTATATTTTTTTATTTTTTAAATATTTACATTTTATATTTTTTTGTTAATATCGATGGCATCAATTTCTACCAATTTCCCGCAGGAATATGTCAGAAGCTAGTTTGGAAGCATGTTTTTTTTTTAATACTATTACCAAAAACTCACTCTCTTACAACTTACCGTTTATTCTCTTACCATAGTGCATCTATATAAGCAAGTGAGGCAGATGCAATGCTTCGAGGGAAGATCCATTTTTTACTTAAAAAAAAAAAAAAATCAATCGCTTACAATGCTGCAACCATGTAAGCTAGAGAGGATGCTGTTTGTTTTGCAGTAAAAAATAAGCCTAATTTAACTTTCTCGCTTCCTTTTTCAGAAACACTTGCAATTGACAATGTCTGTAGGGAATTTCATAGAAATCGGAGATGTTAAATCGTGTTATATACTATATACGCTATATACTATATGCATTAAATGAATGCATGAAATATTTTCTATAGAATACGATGATTGAATATTACCGTTATATCGATATATTTTTGGGATAGCAGTACTTGTATGAAAAAATTAAAAAAAAAAAAAAAAAAAATAAGAAACTATTAGATATTGACATTAAATTGATTTATAAATTGGTTTGTTGCGAATATAATTTAATAGATATTTGAAATCTCTGTCAAATCATAAACATCTTATTCTGATCAGTTTATATAACGAAATTTTGAATCTTTATATCTCTTAAACTAAAAGTTGCTTATATAAAATATATATGAGGAATTTCAAAACTCTTTGAAACTTACTTTTAGTGCCTTTTATTTCCAAAGTTTATTTCAAAAGTCGGAAAAGTTTTTTTTTATTCACCATATAAGGTGAACTAACAATAAGTATTTCAATCTTAAATCTAAATCTTAATTTATTATAAGTCCAACCACTGTCGGATGAAAAAACTTTATTTATTCAAAGGGTTTAGCTTCTGCGGAGGTTTGTTGTATTCCATCTTCACAAACGGTTGTAGCCATTGCTTCTTATTATGTTTCGAGCAAGTGGGTTTAGGTGTACTTCAAGCTTCCTCAAATACGATTCTGCGTGCATTTTTGATAAGAGGAACATTGAGGTCCTTAAGATGTTATCATTTTTCACATACCAGGGTGCTGCTTTGATTTTTTTTTAATATTTGAAGCAGAAGCCGTGCCCCATGGTAAGATACCATAGCACCATATTTTTGCTTTATAATTGAGTTATAGATCAACTGTTTAATATATAGACTTAATTTTGAATTTCTACCAATTAGCCAGTTAATTTAGACTGATTTCAACTTAATTTGGGTTAATCTTGTATCTATATGTGTTTCCACGTAAGATGTCGATCTAGATACAAACCAAGGTGTTTTACTTCTGTTTGTTGGGGTATAATCTGATTATTTATCAAGATTATGGGGCACGAATCTTTTTGCAATGTGAAGGTAATATGTATACATTTTTGTTCATTCCCTTTTATTCTCAATTGCTTTAACCATTTTTCTAGACAGTGTATATGATCTTGCAAGAGTTTGGATGCTTCTTGGAGGTTTTTATGCACGACTTAAATAGCTATGTCATCTGCAAATGTTGATATATGGGTTCGACTACAAGTTGGCATATCAGAAGTGAATATTAAGTATAGAAAGAGACCCAGTATACTTCCTTGAGGTACACTTGCTTCAATGGACTGTGGTGAGCTTATAAAGTCTCCCTCTTTAAGAACAAACTTTCGATTAGTTAAATAGCTTTCTAATAGCTTATGCGTATTTGTGCCATACTTTATCGACAATATTACTTTTCTTCTTATTATTAAGTCGGAAAAGTGTTTTCGGATTTTAGTATATCTTACAAGATCCTAATTTTTATGTCATTCGCGTATAATCTCACGGAACAACAAGCATATAAAACTAATAAATAGGGGGTGGATTTTAACGTAAATCAGACATTTTACTAAAAATATATTTTTTATATTTTTTTCATATTTGCATATTTTTGCATGTTTTAGCGGTTATTCTCAAACAAGTTATTAAGTAGGAAAAGACTTTAATAAAAATCAAATTTTTTTATAATTCAAGCAAAGTTTGGATAGCCATGCATACCTATAACTAAGTGGAAATACACTATTGGGCAAAAAAAAAAAAAAAAAACAAAATTTTCTTCGTCTAAAATAAAAAAATAGGTGAATAGGAGATAGAATTGAAGGTGCTAAATAAGAATCAGCTTTTACTTTTTTTCTATCACGTGCCGATTTTTTTTTATGGGCATGACTACTATAACCCCGCCTTTAGGCAGTCAACTTGTATAACTCGTGAACAGTTTGTCCAATTAAAATAAATTGAACTTTAATATATAGTGACCTAAATTGTCTTTGAGCAGAATTTATATAATTTTTTTTCCAGTTAATATTTCCGTAGTTAATCGGTAACGAAAATTTTAAAATTTAGTTTTTTGAAAAGTGGTGAAAATTTTGATCCATAACTCTGAAGTTCTTCCGCGAAAGAAAAATATTGTTGAAGATAATTTTCGTATGCATCTTTTTATGTATCATTTATCAAAATCGTGTAAAGGGTTCTCGAGTTATAGCCTAAGTTTGACAAACCATTCTCGAATTTTATAGTGTGACCGCTGAATAAGGTGATGATATTAGTCATGCACATAAAAAAAAATCAGTAGCCAATAGAAAAAAGTGAATGCAGATTCTTGTTTAACTTGTCAAAATCCACCTAGTCCACCTATTTTTGTTTCAAGAAAAAATTAAATTTTTTTTTTGCCACCACTGTATTTCTACTCAATTGTATGTAACATGGCTATTTTTAATTAACTGTGAATAAAATTTAGATTTCTGCATCAATTTTGAAGATACAAACCTGTTTTATTTGCAGCATTACCAACTTTAAGATAAAGGTGATAAACTGTAACATTTTAAATGTTTTCATATATTAATAGAAATTTTTCGGACAATTATTTCAAATAATAAAAAAACAAAATTGGGGAATTTTAAGATATTTTTAATCCGCATCTTTTGGTGTATCACTTTGATCAATCGTACAGACCGTTCTTGAGTTATGAGTAGGGTTTGGGGTCCGGGAATTCCCGGGCGGGAAATCCCTGGAATTCCCGGAAAATTTTCATCGGGAATTCCCGGGAATTTTTTTCCAATTTTCCCGGGAAAACGGGAAATTTCATATTAACGTAGTTTTATAATCCTATAGCAAAAAGTGTTACTGTTTATATCACCTCAGTGAAGATTTTACATTAATGTAAACATACTACTTACTAAAGGCATTTTTAGATGTTAATAAAATTAATATAAAATTCGATTCAAGTTATATTTTATATTATTGAAAAACATTTCATCGGTGCGTTGATTAAGTCCTATTTTACTACTTTTCACTAGGAAAAAAAAAAAAACAACGTTTTATTTTTGTCAATTCACATTACGAAGACACGAATTTTTAACTACGTTTTTAAGCTGTGTAAATAATTTTAAAATATGTACAAAAATTAAATATGTAAACATTTTTTATATTAAAAATGGATAAGAACTTTTCTTTTAACATCAGAAATAAATGCCGCTACTTTTTCAAAAATTATTACAATTCTACTTTTAAAATGTATAAATATATTTGACTACGAATGTATTTTTCAAAAGTATTCGTCTTGAATTGATTAACAATGTTTTTCAAATGTTAAATGAAAAATAATTTTTATCAGATTTCCGAACACTACATATATCATTGGACCTCAAAATATTGTTGGGAACCAATTTTAAAAGTGTTTTAGATTTGTGTTTTAAAACGAATCAAAACGATAAGAAAAACCATTTATACTAATAGTATTTATGCCATAGATTAGGGTTTATCTCTTTTAAATTTTTAGCATGAAAAAGTATTTAACCTAAAAATCTGAAGTATACAGTTTTTAATTAAATATAAGAAATACTAATTTTTCATTCCATAACACCATTCACAAAAGCTAGATGTATGCTGAATCAATTTATAAAGAAGTCATTGATTTTTTTTTTTTTTTTAATTCCAATTTTCTGAAAATTGAATGGAAATATTCATATTTTTTTAAATATTTTATATGTATTTTTTTCTTCCATTGAATTCATTATATTTTATTTTTTAATAATTTTTGGGTAAAATTTGAAAAACCTGATGTTTTCTATAAAATGTACAAAAAACTATTTGTTTAGCCATAAAGAAAACTCCAAACTATTTGGAAATTCATCAGTGAATGTTATTTTATTTTTTAGTATATATGAATGTTCTTAAAATTTTTTAATTGAAACTTTCTTCTTAGTAACAAGAACAAAATATGTTTTATTTATTTTCATTCAAAGATTTTATTTATATATTTTTATTTTTTGTTTATTTGACAATTTACTAAATCTATTCAAAGAAATAGTCTGGGCTGTTTCGTGCAAGAAGTTGAAAATTATTCTCTCAAAATCACATTTCCTAATTTTCGAGTAAGGGAACACTTTTCGGTAAAATAGGGTCCTGCATGCTCCCAATTTAGAGTACAGGAACAAAGGTAATATTTTACTAAATGAATAAACAAATATTTTCTAAAGCTAATTCGTAATAGATTTGAATAGAAGAACATTTGAATGATTCAAAATATTTTTTAAGCTTGAATTGTATATTTGGTAGTGAATTCTTTAAGCAATTAATTCTTTTGAAGTCAAAGAATTTAAGTCTATGAATTAAATTGTTATGAATGCTTTAAAGAAATAACTGGGAAAATAAATTTAATTCGATTTTGAAAAGTGAATTAAAGAATTAAACCTTTGGAACCTCTTGTTACAATAGGCACTTATTTTATTTGAAATGTTTAAAATTGTTTAAATTTTTAATTAGAAGTCATACTTCAATATTATTTTTTTTTATGTTAAAGGGGGTTTTACACAATAATACTTTGTATTAATACAAAAATTATTTAAAATGTTTTAAAGCTATTTTCGGCACATTATTTTATTTTTAGTTCTATTTGTGGTCAATTCTGTTCAATTTTTTGTTTTTAATTTTTTAAAAAATATTTTAATAAAGAAAATGAAAAATGTGACATTTAATAATACATTTTTTGATATGTATTATAGAAAATGAAACTCTGGTATTAATACAAAGTATTATATAAAACTACCTGAACTAATCGTAAATTTGATTTATAATGTTGTTCTAAAGTATTGAATAGAAAAAATTACATTTTTCATAAGAAATCATTGCTTTTTTCTTATAATTAAAATTTCCCGGGAATTCCCGGGAAATCGAATTTTTTATTCCCGTTTCCCGGGAAACAAAATATCACAGGAAACCCCAAACCCTAGTTATGAGGAATTATACTAGAGTAATGGCCTTACTATGCACTCTAAGAAATGCTTGTAAAGTTACTACTGTGAATTTAGTAAGTTTTCAAGTAGAATTACTGAAAATGTGTAAATATTAAGTCAATATGTTTATCAATATGAACTACATACTTTAGTTGGCAATACTGCATAAAATGCATAATAATTTGAATGTTTATAAACATTTTTATAAATAATAAACATTTTAATCTTTACCCCTAGTCTCCACGCAGACATTTTTGTGTCCGCAGTTGTCAAATTCTCTCTCTTCAAAATGTTACGCAATAAATGTTTAAACACAAAGCTGAGCAATAATAATTAACATAAGCTGTCAAATTTATTGTTATTTTTTTAAATTTTGATTATTCTAACAAAACAAAGACGAAAAATGCATTAAATTTTGTTTTAGAAGGGCAAATAAAAAAGAAAATTTGGAAATAAAATAAAATTTTCCTCAAAAAAGACAAATTAAAATTTTAATTTCTCATGTACGTTTTCTCCACCCCTTAACATAAAGTTGGAAATAAAAGTTTGTTCCCGTTATTCTGAAATAAAAGTTTCTTCGTGGAGACGTAGAGTTAACTTCACATACAATTGTGAAGTTATACAAAATGTGTATAAAAAAGAAAAGTTGTCAAAATTTTATTTCAAAAAAAAAAAAAAAAAAAAAAAAAAAAACAAATATAACAGAATAAAAATGTTTCAATAAAATTAAATATTTTAAAAATCTGTATAAAGGAGAATATAAACGTATAAAAGATTAACCCAATAATAATTTGAAGCTGTAATGTGTATAAGGATGTGCAAAATAAAGTTAAAAAAGATTTCTATGTATCAAAAGACGCAACACAATCCATATTTGAAGTGCCCAAAATCCAATTCTTCTAAAAAGATCTACATCCATCAAATTTATTGAAAATAACATCATTATAAAGGATAATTATGCAGTGGATCAATTGATATAGTTTTGATAATGAATTACAAGCAACAGAGAGGAGGAGGGAATCTAGAATATAAGAAGTATTGAAGGTTTTAAAAAAATTATAAGAATGTATATCTTTGTACCATCTTATTTATATCAGTTGTCGTTTAATGAAGCATCTTTTAAAAATCAATTTAATTGATAAAATTATTTTACTATTTCATGGAATTTCATGCCACATAAGGGAATGTAAATATAAATAAGATATCTGCTGTTTTATTCAGTTTATTAGTAACCTTGCATATAAAAATGTTTTTTTAGACACAAAACAAATTAAATTTACATGAAATTGGTATGTTGCTATACTTTTTTAGTCACATACTTGGGGAAAGATACACTTTTTGTGTTTATTATTTTTACATAAAATGTTGGTATACATTTCGAATTAAACACAACGTGTATTATTACCCCATTTATAGTATGAGTCAAGTTACCTACTATAAATGGAGTAAATTTAAATGAAAATTTATTAGAGTGTGGGCGAAATATTAGACACGCCCATAAAAAAAAATCCAGACCTGATGGAAAAAAACTGAAAGCTGATTCGTGTTTAGCACATCAAAATACATTAAGTCCAACTATTCGTCTATGGGGGAGGATTTTTTTGTTGACCAGTGTTATCGGATACGGCTAAATATATAGTAAAATCAGCAAAAGCTATTAAGATTTTTTATCCAAAATGTTTGCATGTAATCTGTTTAGCCCGCGTATTACACCGAATATCATAGGAAGTACGTAATAATTTTGATTCGTTGATTTTATATACAAAACAGGTATATTTGAGCTATAGAAAATGATGAACGAGTGTTAACAAGAAATATTAAATCTAATATCTCATTTGTATGTTCCAAGTATAGATTTCCTTTTAAAACTATTACTAAATTAGAGAGCTTTAATTCTTTAAGTACTCAAATCAATTTAATTAATAGTAGTATTAAGAAAATCGAAACAGCGAAAGGCCGCAATGATGAAATAGAATTAAAATTGAAAGCTGATACTTAAAAAATAAAATATTTAAATTCAAACTCAATTATTCTACGTTAAAATCTGTTGTTTAGAAGAATACATTCCTTGTGAACTACAACTATTCAAATACACTCCTATCACATCTGCTAAAATGATCATTTGCTATGTATAAAAATGTTTTCGCCAAAATAAACGATCGATTTGACAACATAGTAAAAAAATTGTTTTTACAAATAAAGTCTATCGAACTAAGGTTGTATTAAACCCAATATCACGAATATAAATTTCAACAATTTTATCTGAAAGAGCTCAAATTAAAAAAAAAATACGAAGAATTATTATTGATCTTTCAAAACATATCTTTATCTTTTAAAAATACAAAATGTGATGCTTTAATTAGCTTATCATGGATTGATTTTTGCCTTCTCCTTATAGAAAAATTTTAGTTTTTTCTTTTTATTTAATAAAAATTAAAAACATATTTTATAAATTTTAAGGGTATATTTAGAATTTTGATGCGGATTTTTAAGGCGCATATTTTTTCTTAAATATAATAAATATAAAAAATAAATGTAAAAAAACTAAGATGAAACTTTCGAGACAAAAATTTTAAATGAGAAAATTTTATGCAATTTGAAAAATTTTTAACCAATATTGTTTTTTTTTTTTGTTATTTACGAAATTGTACAAAAAAGATAATTAAAAAACTTTGTTTTCAGAGTACAGTGAACTCGCGAAAACGTGAACTAATTTTTACCAAGGGTGTTCACGTTTTCGAGATTGTTCATGTTTTCGATTGCCAAAATAAATAGTACTATTTAACTACTACTTAAAGATAAAAATGTCTTTAAATATTTATAAGTATAAAAAATATTTACATAAGACAAAATAAAGTAGAAAAAATGAATCGCAGATAATTCTACGCAATTCGTGTTCCTTGTGCTATATATAGTGCGTAAAGTTAAATAAAAAATGTCCGTCACGTCACAATTTTATGAGATAATGACTTTTAATTTTTTTCAAAACGTTTTACGCATAAATTCTGTCTTTGTAGGCTTAAAATCTATTGTTTTAGCCAGCCAACACACCTTTTATTTGCCTTGATATAGTCTGTCAATAACTTCTATTGGATGAGTCCTACTCCTTCTGACCGGCCATTAGTTCCATATTTTTGGAGAAAAATATTAGTGCGATAGCAAAAAATATATATTATTGTAGTTTATTAATTCCACATATTATGAGAGGTTTTCAACAATTTATTTTATTGCGAATATTTAATGTTTCTTTAAAAGTTTTCTGCAAGTGCGTTAAACGTTTTAAAGTTAATTTCTCTACATCATTTTCTTAATCCTTAATTAACTCTTCACTGAGATAAGAAAAAAATTTTGTTCAGAAAGTTAATGCTTAGCCCATTTTTTATTAGAGTTTGAAAATGATTTTGACGATCATACGATTTTTCCCAATAGCAGGATTTCAAAATCAGTATTACTTTTGCTACCATATGATCAAAATAACATGGCACCTTAGGTCCATCTTTAATATGTTTTTAAAGAATATAAAGAACCGATTTTTTACCTATCATTTTTTAAAGTACAATTTTGATTGTTTTTTTAACTTTCGTTACTAATTTTGGTCAAAGTTATGTGTGGGTAAATGCTAATAAATAATAAAAGTTTAAACGTCCCTTCATTCTCATTGTAGAACTCGCGAATGATACGGTGCCACTGCTATTTATTTCCTTTTTATTTAAAGACTTTTAGAGGCTATGTGTGACAAATTAGAGGCTCGACTAGTATTACAATTTTGTAGCCTCATGTCTTGGCTATAAAACATGAGCGACTATTTTCCTCAACCTCTTAGCTAGAAAATTTTATAACTTAAAAACTCCTCAAGGAAGCAAAATTTCTTTGGTCCTCAATGGGTTATAAATGTGACATGATGGAAAATTTTCATTTTACTTTCTACGCTGTATCAAGCTTAAGGAATAATAATTTTGCAGAATTATTCGAGATATAAAAATTGTTTCGTATTTTGTTGACCTGTGTAGTTATTGCAACTAGTTATTTTTCTCGTTGATAAAATACTATATTTCTAGTCTTTTCAAGTATTAAACAAATCAAGAAAATCTAGAAAGAAGCTAAAATAAGGTATTATTGTCTACAACATATAGTTAAAATAAAGAAAATTGTGGTATAAAAAAGTAAACTCTTATTTGGTGGCTTTTCAACTTAAAAAAATCGAAAATAAAATTGTTCACAATTTAGAGCTTTCAAGTTTTGTTCATGTTTTAGAATAGTCAGTGTAAAAATAAATTTGTTCATGTTTTTGGATCGTTCACACTTTCGAGTGTTCACGTTTCCGCGAGTGCACTGTATTTCGATAAGTATTGAAGATTGTGTAATAATTTTGAAGTTCTAGAAATTTTAAAAAATCGTGTTCTTTTTTAAGATTTTTTTGAAAGTTTCAAATTCAAACCCCCACAACTTTTGTGCACATTTATAAAACTGATTAACGCAAACAGATTTTGTATTCATGAATAGTCATTAACAGGGCAAGTTTTTCAAGCTTTTCGCTTGGGAAGTAAGCATTTGCATATTTCAAACGAATTTCACAAAAAATGCTTATATTTTAAATCTTTGCATAAATTTGCATATAATGGATACAAAAGTTAGTTTTCTGAACAAAAACACAATTTTTTGGTGATTTTTTTGGAGTTCAATCAAATGATTTCTAAATTTTTTTTTTTTGTATTTTGAGTACATTGTAAATATTGTAAAGAAAAAAATTCGGAAGCGTCAAATATGATACTTAAAATTAAAATAGTTATATTTTTATAAACATCGAAATTTATTTGAAATTGAAATTTAAAAAATGCATATTTGTGCCTATTTTCTACACATTAATATATAAGAATGCATAAATTCGTTGGTTTTTATATACATATTCATGCTATTTTTGCATATTATACCATTTTTTCGTGCTTTTTCAAGCGCATATTTCAATTATTTTTGTGCATATAAAAACTTGCCCTGGTCATTAATAAAACCATAAATCGACGTTAGTATCAGAAGAAAAAAAAAATTTATAATATTTTTACTTAAAATTTTCAAACTTTTTGAAATTCATCATATATCACTAACCTTAGAAAAAACCTCTACTTAATCTAAGAAATTTTGTCAAAATCTTACATATAAATAAAATTACGATATTCTTTAATAATATTCTCAAAGTATTTGATCATAACAAAAAACTTTGATATTTTTAAAATTTTTATGGTAGCACGATTTGAGAGCAAAAATTTTGTATTGGATTAAACCAAAGTATACGGGTGCTGTGTAAATTGTGAGAGAACTATAAGAGGAAAATCACTAATATTTTAATACTAAATATTACAATTTTAAAGCACATTTACACTTTATTACACCAGAACACATAATTTAAACATTTTTTGTAATCCAATTAGCTCCATTTTAATTCAAAAATGGGGCCATTTCGCACAAAACACAAATATTATTTTATTTTTCATTATTGTTTTACAATTTGTTTTGTTTGTTTTAGAAATTAGAAAATTCATACAAATTAAAATTTAAAGCATTTGTATGAAGAAAATAAAAATACAATATATCGAGGGCTTATATTCAAAACCTCATGCAAAGAACCGATTGTTCAGAACATAAAAACTGTTTATTTTTCTCATTTTTCAATATTTTGGAATCCGTTCTTCTACGAGTTATTAATATTACGTCTACCAAACCTCACACTGAAAAATAAATCTTTTAACCCCATTATTCGCGAAGTTATGGTAGATAGCCTGTTTTGCCTTAATTTTTTGTTATAAAATGTTCATAAAATTTAATGCATGTTATAAATGTTCATATAGCCCGTATTGTTTATTGGTAATTAAAGAAGTAAAAGATAATACATATTTTTGAAAAAATACACTGGTCGACAAAAAAATCTTCCCCCAAAGACGAATAGTTAAACTTGATGCATTTTGATGTGCTAAACACGAATCTGCTTTCAGTTTTTTTCCATCAGGTCTGGATTTTTTATGGACGTGTCTAATATAGGAATATTTTAATGAAATTTAGTACAAATAAGTTTTATATCAGCAAAAATCCGTCTGCCAAATTTCATAAAGATCGGTCCATAACTGACCATAGCTCCCATATAAAATCCTCTCCCGAAAATCACTAACGTGCAAAAATCCCATACAAATGTTAGTATTGTGTTAATATTTGACACAAGTACGTTGTATATAAGTAAAAACAAAACTGTGTGAATCGAGATGGTGTAGGGTATCATATAGTCGGGCTTGACCGACTATATCTTCTTTTCTCGTTTTTTTTATGTGCTCAACAGTTTCGGAGTTATTTTGAAATTAATGACCGAAAAAAACTTGTTTATGCAAAATTTTTTTGTTACTAAAAAGCACCAAAAATGTTTCAGTTTATCATCTTTATCTTAAAGCTGATAATGCTGCAAATAAAGTAAGGCATGAATCTTGATTTTATTCACAGTTATTAATTGTTAGTAGAGAGTATATATATATATATATATATATATATATATATATATATATATATATATATATATATATATATATATATATATATATATATATATATATATATGTATGTATATTATCTTGATTCGAGATATGGTGAAATATATTCGAGTAATCGGCTTATTTAGGGCGCAATATTAAACACTCCCATAAATAAGAATATGTTAAATTTATGATGTGATATCAATCAGGACATAAAAAAAGCGAATTTTTGTGGTTGGCAGGACCATTTTTGAACGTTAGAAATTTCAAATAACAGGTGTGTTTACTAAAAAAGCGGAAATGTGTTCAAAATTAAAATTATAAATTAAATTTTGGAAAAAAATTGCATGTGAAAAAAATTTGCAAACAAAATTTTTAACCAATTCAAATTGTATTAATTTGCATATCAACAACTCAAATACGATTAAAACCTTTAAAGACGATGTTTATTGCACTTTTTATTTAATTATCATTTTTTTAAGAAACAACTTTTGGTATCTAAGATATTTTGCTTTTAATCACGAATTGTATTAAAATTTTTTCATCCCTGTCTTTAAATCTAGGGTATAGTGCTCCCATTTAGCTTCATAAAATGTTGATGGGTGTACCCGCGTATGTTCTATAAGCACCTAAAAAGGTTAAATATCTAACTTAATGGCTTTTTTCTTCAGACTGCATTCAGATAAAAAAATTTTGTGAGATATATTAAGATTCTAATTCAAAATGTTTAAGAAAAGTTTAAATCGCAAAGAAAATTCTCATTATTTATCAATTTTATGTTTACTATTTCTTTGAAAATATGTTAAAATTTTTCTAAATATTGGTTAAAAATTTGCTGCTTTTCAAGAAATATTTATTTATTACTTATTTGAATTGTAAACTAAATATTTTTATATTTCTCCATTCGTATTTTCAAGGTTTCAATTATTTGACTTTACAAGACTTGAATGTGACAACTCTTCATAATAATTCTACCTTGTTTAGTTTTATTATGGGCTTAACTATCTGACAGTTATTACGACGACAAAATGAAAGAGCTGCGCTACCTTGTTATTTTCATAGTATGCTCTGATATAAATTATCCCAATACAATATCATAATTAAAATAATTTTTAAAATTCTTAAATGCATTTAGAATTTTCTTAATTTCAAACGAAAATTTTTAACATCGTTTCGAATTTTCTCAGTTTTGTAGTATTACGAGACTCTTAAATAAAATGTTATATTTTGCCTATTCGGTTTAAAAATTAATTCATTCTAATTTTATAAAGATATTTAGTTGTGCGGTGTGCACAGAGGGGTACTATGTATACGTATACGTTTCATCAGCACTCCTGTTGTATGTTTATTATTCATGACTATTCATTTCTTGTTTTCCTCTTTGTGTTTATTTGGAGGAAATCGATTTAAAATAAAAACTGTCAGATACTACAATAACATAATTGCCCACACATTTCATGATCATAGATCATCATCATAAAAATGAAAGATGTTGTCGAATGGATAGGAAATCTCTAAAGTAATGTCAGTAATTGTGCAAAATGTTTGCTTCAATTTTTTTTATTTTGTATCTAGATTTCTATTTATTATTTATTTACTTATCGCGCATAACATTTTTTTAATGCAATATGATGAGAAAGATTGTTTAAACAATTGATAATTGACTTCAAATATCCTACAGATACATACATACATACATACATACATACATACATACATACATACATACATACATACATACATACATACATACATACATACATACATACATACATACATATACATATACATATACATATACATATACATATACATATACATATACATATACATATACATATACATATACATATACATATACATATACATATACATATACATATACATATACATATACATATACATATACATACATACATTCTAAGTCGAGTTAGAGAAATTTTGAGATTTTTTTTTTTTTTTTTTGCATTCCAACTTTAAATTCATAAAATTAAGTTATTGTCGGAATACATATCGTCACTCTAAATACAACCGGCCCTATTAATCACTCCAAAATATATGTTAAATTTTATTCACTCACATATTTTATTTAGTCTTTCTTTTCATCACTTGTTTGGCTTTCTTTTGATCACTTGTTAAATTTTATGATTCAAACCTACTTTTCCCTCTTAATATATTAGTATATAGTATATAACCAGAGTGTGACTTAAAACTTTCTTTACTTCATTAAATAATAGTCTTAAAAAAAAATTTATACTTTTTCAAAATATAATTATTTGAAGATTAATTTCTCATTGATTTTAAATTACACTTTACTCTTTATCAAAAAAATTATTTAAATATTTCTTAATATTTTTTAGGATAATCGACTAAATTTTTATGTTACTGCAACTTTCATTGTATGAGTTTTTTATGTTACTTCTACCCGATGTTGCCTGGGTTTTCTGATATACACATCTGCTCAAATTAATAGGTACACCTTATAGGGTAATATTAAAGAGGCAATAACTTTCGACACGTGCCTGACACAATTATTATAAGAAAAAATAAAAATAATAAAAGTTTACAGGAAAATATGTTCTTGGACTGTACGAATAATCCTCTAAAAACCAAAAATATACAAAGGTGAAATTTTTGGATATCTTTGTACTTCTGAACAAAAACCTGAAATATTCACAAAATCACCCAAAATTTTGTTTGGGTTATTAGTACTTGTAATATCAAATAATCCATAATAGCTATTATGAATATTCACTGGGGTTTTGTTGTCCGGGAATTCTCGGGCGGGAAATCCCGGGAATTCCCGTAAATTTTTCGTCCGGAATTCCCGGAAATTTTTTTCAATTTTCCCGGGAAAACGGCAAATTTAATATTCACGTAGTTTTATAATCCTATAGCAAAAAGTGTTACTGTTAATATCGCCTCAGTGAAAATTTTACATTAATATAAAGTTTATATTATAAACACATTACTTACTAAAGAAATTTTTGATATTAATACAAAATATACATACATGAAATTCGATACAAGTGATATTTTATTTTATTCAAAAACATTTCATCGGTGCGCTGATCAAAATTCCTCTGACGACTTTTCATTAGGAAAAAACGATTTATTTTGTCAATTCACATTTCCAGTACACGAGTTTTTAACCACATATTGCTATAATCTTTTAAACATTTTAATGATGATGTACCATTTTCAAACTTCATTTAAATCTCTTGGCTCTGAAAGATTTTATCATATTTTTTTGCCAATAGCTTTAGATTTTTTCCACATATTAAAGTCCAGTTTGAATCACATGATTTATTCTAATAATAATGGCAATAATAAACATAAATTATTAATTTTGAAATATGTACAAATTTTCAAATGAAAAATCGACAACAACTTTTCTTTTAACATCAAAAATACATACCGCTACTTTTTTAAAATTTAAATTTAAAAGACACGTTTTAAAATTTTTGAAAATTAGAATTGTAACTACTTTTCAAAAATTTTAAATCGTGTAAATATATTAAACTACGAATGTATTTTATTTTTAAAAAATATTCGTCTTGAAATGATTAACAATATCTTTGAAGTAAAAACTAATTTTTATCAGATTTCCGAACAATATATCAATTGACCACAAAATATTGTTGAGAACCAACTTTAAAAGTTTTTAGATTTATGTTTTAGAACGAATTAAAACGATAAGAAAAGCTATTTATACTGAAGATTTATCTTTTTTTAAATTTTTAGCATGAAAATCTATTTAAGTTAAAAATCTGAAGTATACAGTTTTTAATTAAATATTAGAAACACTAGTTTTTTATTCCATAACGCTATTCTTAAAATCATAGTTCTACTGAATTATTTTATAAAGAAATCAGTGAATTTTTGTTAAATCAAATCTTCTGCAATTTTAATGGAAATATTTATATTTTTTAAATATTTTTTCTTTAATTTGTAATGGTCAACCCTGGTATTATTATTGTGAAATATAATATTCTATTAAAATTAAGTAAAACCTATTTGAGTTGTTTGTGGGAGGGTCGGCGGGACCCATCTATTCCGCTAGCTTCAGTGGGTGGGGAGGTTCTTTAACCCTACACAAACAAACTATGCGTCGCCATTCTTTTATTTCAGAGTCCATAATAGATTGATTGATTGAAAAAAAAAAAAATAATAATAATAATAATAAAAAGGATATAGGTGTATATATGGAATTTAATATGAAACAGTTAATACTGGATATTATACCGAGGAGGATGGTATTTCCCGTGGGCTCTAAACCCTCCGCAACCTTTGTCCTTTCTAGACCCCTTCATAATTTTAAGAAGGACCCAAAACTATCATTTCTCAACCGTTAGGAAAAGTCTTAAACAATTTCTATTCAGCCATAATTAAGTTTTATTTTATTTAATTACATATTCATTTTTCGAACATAGTTCAAAAAAAAAAAAAATAATACTAATAAAACAAATTTCAAATGTATAATATAGTTATATTAAGAATAAATTTTAGTTAGGATAGCTGCAAAAAAAAAAAAAAAAAAAATTGATTTTTATCGTAAATCTTTTATTCTATTAAAAAAAAACTAGCCTTTATAAAAATAATTATTCACAAAATAAGCAAAATATTAAAATATATAAAAGATTTAGTGTTCACTTTGCACAGTTTACTTTAACGCGATGAATGATTAAAATATTCAAAAATTAATGGTAGGGTATTGTTTATCTTGTATTTAAAGTTAATGGTTTTTGTATTGATTTTTTTTATTTCATTTTAATAATATCTCTTATACTGTTGATCGGATAATTCTTCTTGTTAGTGAGAGAGAGTGTTTCGTTTTTATTTAATTTTTGTTCTTCTTTTTTATAATTTTTGGTTTGTTACATTGTTTTTTTTACAAAACATTAAGGTGTCTCTTTACGGCGTTAATATTTTAAAAATCATATAAAAATAAAATATTCATAAAAGTAAATAAATACCACTAAACAAAATTAATTTGAAATATAGTACAAAAAAACTATTTAATTAATTTTAGTGTATAATTATGTTTAAATTATTTTTTAAATTATAACATTGAATATATAATTTATTTCACTGGGTATATAAAAAATGGTATTTTTTTACTTTTAACATAAAACAAGATAAAAAAAACAAACTACTTACATGCATTCCGCTGAAGATCTTCCGTGGTGCTGCAAGGGGGCTGTGGAACTGGAGGAGTTATTGAGGATTTTGTTTTATGCAGTTATTTTACTTTATATGATTTTTCTTTATATTTTTTAAAAACAAATTTATATTACAATTTCTTTTCTTTCTTTGCTTTGGTTATTTTTTTTTTTTTTTTTCTTTTTTTTTTAATTTTTAATATAATTTTTTAACGCGGGTTTTTTTTTTGTCTGCACAGTGGTTTGGTGGAAGTAAAATTATAGATTTTCAATTCTAGATTTGTTTAATTTTTACTTTGGAAAAGAAAATTTTCTTATTAACGATTTAAATTATTTATTTTATAATTTTACTTAAATAAACCACTGTGATCTTCTTTTTCGGTTAAAGCACTAAATTATTTTTATATATTTATTTTTTTTTTTTTTTTGCACCAATTAACTTTAAATAAGATTTTTTTTTTAAGAAAGCAATTTTTCTAATTTTTCTTAACAAATTCTTTTTTTTTTTTAGAATTTTCTTAAAATTTTCGATTTTTTTGTTTTATCACTATACTGTGCAAAATGCTTCTTCTTTTTTTTTACAATAAACAATAGTTATACTTTTTTTTAATTTTTTTGATTTAGCTCGAAAAGTTTAATTATTTTCATTAAAATTTCTTTTTTCACCTATTTTTGATTATAATATTTTCACAAAACTTCTTGTTTTCTTAACTAATTTAAATATTTTTAATTTAATTTTTTTTTATTATTATTTTTTTTTTTACACCTTTTAACTGCAAATTCCTTCACTCAACTGATGATTATGATTTGGCAAAATTTATAGGTGGCTAAAAAGGAATCGGCGATAACTATTCTCTTTGTGACTTCTGATTTTCTTCTTAATAAATCTCTTTGATAATAACGACACGGAATCAAAATTAGTAGAGATTTTGTTGATTTTATGACAAAAGCACAAAAAGAATAAAGCAACCCGAAATGGGGTAAAATATCTGTAATTTAGTGTTTAAATATTTTTATATTAACTAATGGCCAAAAAGTAAAAATCCATCATTTACCTTAGTTCTTTTTTATGCAAAGCCAAATAAATTTTATTGGTTTTTGTGAGGAACTAAACTCTTGAACAGGGTATTTCTTCCGTTTTAGTTTAATGGAATCATTAATTATAAATAATATGTTTCTCTTGGCCAGAAGGTGATCGATGGTAAAAGAATTTAAGTTATAATTCTGCCCTTGGAAATAGAATTTGTATTAGCTTTAATTATATTTACCAGTTTAAGTAAGCTCAGTGTAGATGATGAAGATGTTGATGTTGAATGTTAATTTCCTGGTGAGGGAGTACCTCGATTTTATGAAAATTGCCTTAGCAACAGGATGACATTTCTTTCCAGGCTCCTAGCCATCTAGTGTCTAATTTTCTATATGTCAGTCGTTTCCACCACTAACAGATACTTGCAACTTTAACTTGGTATTACAGTTAACAAGTTCGTTACGTTTAAATATCATGCTAAGAAAAAGACAAATTGCTGGGTAACAATTTAATAATTAAAATTTTATTCAATACTTTATAAGGAGAAGAATTTGATTAAGAAAATAAACAAAATTTAACATTTGAAGTGAATAGGTATAAAGATCGTAAAAAAATAGTATATGAAAGGGTGGTTGAAGTAGGTGGGTGTATTTGATTATTTTGTACCGGGATTGCACATTACAAATTCGTAAAAGATTTAAATAGAAGAAAATTTTAATGATTCAAATTATTTTTTAAGCTTTAATTGAATAATTGGTATTCAATGGTAATAATTAAGCAATAAATTATTGCGAAGTCAAAGAATTTAAGTCTATGAATTGAACTGTTATGAATGCTTCAAAGAAATGACTGAGATAATAAATTTAATTCGATTTTGAAAAGTGAATTGAAGAATTAAATCATTGGAACTTATTTTATTTGCATGAAATATTTAAAATTTTTAATTAATCATAAATGTGATTTATAGTGTTATATTATAGTATTGAATAGAAAAAATAACATTCTTTATAAAAAAAATCATTGCTTTTTTCTTATATTTTTCATTCCCATTTCCCGGGAAACAAAATATCACGAGAAACCCCAAACCCTAATATTCACCCCAAAAAAAATGTATTCAATATAATTCAGATTATACATAATACAAGTTTTTTAAGGAAGCAATATTTTTTGTATTTTTTATGGTAAATTTCCAACAATTTTCAGCTCATTAGATATATTTAAGAAAAATCATTAATAATAAAATCAATTATTCTAGTTATACCCTACACCACCATAGGTGGGGAGGGTATTATGCGTTTGTGCTGATGTTTGTAACAAATAAAAATATTGGTCTAAGACCCACCAATCGGCTTATAATCACTTTCTGAGTCGATTTAACGATGTCCGTCCGTCCGTCTGTCCGTCCATGTAAACATTGTAATCAAACTACAGGTCGCAATTTTGAATTAAAATTAATGAAATTTTGTACACAGGTTTCTTTTAGTACAGGGACGAAGCCTATTGAAATTGGTTATGATCGGTCCATTATTTCACCTAGCCCCCATACAAATGTCCTCCCGGAAAAGGGTTTAACGATCATAAATCCCTTAAATATAGCAATATTTTAATGAAATTTGGAACATATAAGTTTTATATATAGTTTTAATAAGTGTGTCGATTTTTAAAAAGATCGGTCCATAATTAACCATAGCTCCCATATAAACCCCTTTTCAGAAAATCACTTTAACGGGCATAAATCCCATTAAAATGTTAGTATCAAGTTAATATTTGACACAAATAAGTTTTATATGAACATAAATGATAGTGCCAAATTTTAAAAAGATCGGTCCATAATTTACCATAGCTCCCATATAAGGCCCTCTTTCGGGAATCACCCAAAAGTGAATAAATTCATATAAATGTCAGCATCAACGTAATATTCTGTATTCGTATGTTTTATTTTACACTTATGAGTATCGGTCCACATCTGACTCCAAGTCAAGACCCCTCCCCGAATTATAATGTACACAATGGTGTAGGGTATCATATGGTCGGGCTTGACGGACTATGTCTGTTTCTCTCGTTTTTAATATTATCATGGTTGGAGCAAAATCAAACAAAAGTTAATAAATATATGCAATTTCGTAATTGAAGTCCGTTTTTACTTTTTCTGTGTAACTCTAAGAATTTTTAATATTTGTTAAAGTTTAAACAAAATTATAAACAAATGATGGTTACTACAAAAGTAAATTTGGCTAATAAAACCAATTTGTGAATTATTTAAATTAATTTATAACAATTGAAACTCACAACCGAATTTATTGTAATTATAAAGAGTGCTTTTACCAAATATTGTTTTTTATAATACTAAATTCGTTCGAATGTTACAAAATATTTTATTACTACTGAATAACCAAAAATTCGATATTTCAAATAAAATTTTTAATTGAGTTTCTATGACATTTTGTTTTTAGTAAATTAAAAATTGTGATGAAATTTTCTAAAATTCAATATTGCCAAAAATATCTTTTAAACTAAACTAAAATCCTCCTACATAAAAGTCTCTGAAATCGGTTCAGACATAAGGAATCAGGATAGTGTTTAAAAAAATTTATAATGTAATTAATGAAAAATGTCAAACTGTTTTGAAATTAATTCACAATAGTCATATAACAATTAGTTTAACGTACCATGTATGTTCTGTGATTTTAACCGAATTATCAGATAATCCCTGCAACTTACCAAATTTTATCAGCAAGAAATTCGGTTGTGATAACGAATCTGTTTTCTCTGTGTAATTGCCGACCTCCGCACAGTGTTCGATTTTCAAATTTAGGTGGCCAAAATTAATTACACAAAAACTATAAATCGTACAAAAATGATTTTTGGCATAGTGATTACTTACATATTGAAGAATTATTGGACAAAAAATTAGACAAATCCGCCTACCGCCACGCCCACTATTAATTACCCAATTATGAAAAATAGTCAAAATTTAAAAATAGCTTATTTTATAATTCTTTTTGATTTAATCATAATTTTTTAATGAAAGTATAAAAAAGTTTAGTAAAAAAAAAAAACAAAATCATGTGGAATCTGCTGCAGTCTATAACGTTTATTGTCTTTATTCCTGGGTTCTTGAGCTTCTTCAAATAATTGACCAATAGGAAGGATGCAATGTTCAATTATAGCTTTTCCGTGCCAAAGAACTTTGTGAACACTGACAGTCATGTAATACCAGGGATATAGTTTCAAATAAAGATTTCTTGTTTCAAATGTATAACTTTCGAATGCTTCCACGTTTTTAGTATACCCAGATGCTAAGCATTCCAATATAACATGAAAACTTTTAATAAATTCTGAACTTAACCCAGTTATTTGCGCAGATATTTCCGCATTTCTAAAAAATCTCCTGGCTGTATTGCCATCGTTAGTATTTCCCGATATCTGTTTAGGCATGTCTATCAATAACCCCATTTTTTTATCTAAATTCGTCTTGAATAAATTTTATTTTTTTTTTTTGTAAAACTTTTACTTTGTTATCTTCACCTCTAACTTGCCAAATTTTTATATCTATCCTGTAAGCTATATGTAGTAAACATTTCATGAATAGTATCCAGGAATGTAGAGGCGACAAGCCAAATTCCAAAACTCCAGGGTCTAAGGTTTTTTGTAACAGGGCTGAAGAGTTATTCATTTCGGAAGGCTTAGCTGCACATACATAACATATTTGTGACGAATTGTAATTCTATAAAGCAGAACAAACTTTTCCATCATGCATAAAATTAATTTTGGTTTTATATAAACAATATTTTGGATATATTTCACGACAATATTAACATCAGTAGCAACTAGTTTTGCTATTTGGTCCTTAATACCTTGTACTTCTTTTTTTATCAAGTCTGTTGTCTCTTTTGCAAAGATTAATTTTATAGGACGACAATAGCGAGAGGAGTTGGGCGTTTTGTTTTCATAAATTATAATTTTCTCTTCATTTTTATTTATTAAATATATTTGTACTAGTACAAGAGAAATACTAAACAAATTTTCATCACTACTACCTTCTTGTATCCATTTTTACTTATAAAGACTTTGATTAGATACATCGCATCCCCATTTGAATAAAGCGAATATTTCCGTATATGTACTTATGTGATTTTTTATAAAATCACTATAACTTGAATATAGTCTTAAAATCGTGTGGTCTATTAGGGATTGTAATTTAATTTCAGCACAAGATTCTGTTACTGCTATTTTTTTTGGGTAGCATAGTTCTTTTGACCTCTTAACTTTGTTACCTCAATTGTTGACCTTAACTTCTTTATGGCTTTACCAATTTCTGGTGAAGACAAAGCTAACTCTTCCACCAATTCAGCTGAACAGCGTTTTCCAGAGGAATGCAGATGTGTTTTAATCGCATTCGGCACCTACTGAATGATTTAATTCTTTTACTTTTCTTCTCTTGCTTCTTTGGCTAAAATCTTCAAACTTCTTTTTTGGCCTGCCCACCTTATGCTCGTCTTTTGCAGTATTTACTGTAAAACTAGAATAATCTATTAAAACTGCTAGCCAATCGTTATTGTCATGTAGGAATCGGGGTTTTGTTCTTTTAGCTTTTGTCCATCTTTTCAGAAACTCGTTGCACATATTCAAACTGTATTTTTGCTGTTGAGCCGCTCACCAAATTAGATGAAATAAAGTAAATTAAACGATCGAAACGTTCATTTTTAACACTAGATAGCCATACGTCAAAAAGTTCCATCCGAGAAATATTAATCGAATTCATCACAATTTAAAAAAAAATAATCGGAGGACACACTTAAAAGTTTCTGTTTAAAATGCAGTTTAATTTACACAAAACAGAATAAAAAATAAAATATATATTGCATTATTACATTTTCCAACAACAATACAGCATAAATTTATTTACCTAAACCAAAACTTCGCTTACAAAGCTAGAATTAATGATTCTATTAATAACTTACGTTGTAATTAGTAAAGTCTAAAAATAAACAATAAAATAATATGAAAATTTTTATTTTTAGAAAAAAAGAAAAGAAAACGGGACTTCTTTGTGAAAACCATTGATGCACTTTAAAACAACTGGGCAGTACACTGCAGTGCTATAGTGGGTAGAGCAATTGGCTAGCATCCGGATGGTTGTGGGTTCAACTCCTGGCTCCGACTATTTTTTTTTTAATTTTTTAATTCTTGTAAATCGTTCTATAAATAAAGAATTACTTTTGTGACATCTTAAACAAAAATAAGTTCCTTTTCTAGCAAAGAAAAGTTCCACTATATAACGGTTAATTGCTAGATGGAATTATTCACCCACGATCTTGTAAGCTCACAACTTAAACAAAGGTATTCATTTAAAACATACATTCTTTAAAAGCAACTTACAAATAAAATGGTATTCAATTTTTTGTTCCACTTAGAAGGATGGTGTATCTTTGTTTTGAATACTTTGTTCGGCAGGGGCAGTTTCGGGGAAAAAAAATTTTTAGTTTCTATTAAAGGAGTATCCCTAGTTCTCAAAACAATCAAAAGTTGGACCCCAGCTGATAACAGAAAAAAGTATTCGTCTATGCATTTTTGTTTTTGACTTACAATTTTTTTTTAAGAGCTTGCCTATTATATCTTTCAATATCTAAAACTATATTCATTCAAATATGTACAAAATACCTGTTTTATATTTTAAAGGAATCATATTTTCATATACAAAAACAATTTTTTAAAAATATGCCACAGAAAATTTTTTTATTCATGTTCAAAGTTTGACTAATTTTTGAGCAAAAAAAAAAAATTTTTCTTTTGTATATTTTACCCTGAATATTTTAATACCCGAATATAATTTTTTTCCTCCTTTAAAGTTCATTTTTGGGGTTCTGGCCAGCTAAATTTGAAAATCGAACACTGTGCGGCGTTTGAATTGCAATTATATCAACTTAAACATGAATATTTTACAAATAATGCATTTTAATGCAATTGCATTTTTAAATGTATTTTTCATTAAATATGCTATTAAATTTTTTTAATTTTTTAACATATTTGTAAAGCATGGAATCTTTACATTAAAATAAAAATCTAAAATTTTTGGGACGTACACATGTACTGTGTACTATTTCGCCTTTTCTTCAACTAATTTAAATTTTTTCATATAAAAATTATATTTTTCTGGTATTATGAGAAGCTTTACATATTTTGTTAAAAAAAAAAATGTATTGTGTTACTTTTTAAAAATTCATTAAAAATAGTAAATCTTTATGTACCAGACTAATTATTGTTTCAAGTTATAATAAACAAAGCATTTTTAAATACACTTTTGAAAAATTAAAATGTAATAAATTTGCAACTAACAAAAATGCATCTAAAAACTGCATTTATAATTTTTAAATATTATGGACCGAAGAGGAGATTTTGAGTACGCAGACTAAATAAAAAAAAAATACGATGGCCTTTTAAATACTTTTTAAATTACAGAAATCCATCAATAACTTCAAGAGATAAGAATATTTAAAATTGCATGCTTTTTATATTTTGTTAACTTTTACACAAATTTTAAAGAAAATTCCAAAAAACAAGAAAAAAATTAATTTTTATATGAAAAATTTCGAACATGTTTTTATTAAAATTGGATTACTTATATAAGATTTTCGCGTCCCAAAAATTTTACACTTTTATTTTAATGTAAAGATTCCAAACTTTTCAATTATGTTAAAAAATTAAAAAAAATTAATAGCATATTTAAAGAAAAATGCATTTAAAAAATGCGATTGCATTAAAATGCTTTTTTAAAAAATCTTTCTTACTTTTAAAATGTTTGTCGTAAAACCGCCATATGTGAAATTCAAATGCAGTTTAAATCATTAAAATCCACAAAGCCTTCTCAGAGATATTGCTATTCAAAGTTAAAAACTTTTGAAGTTTTTTGTTTTTTGGTTTTTGTGAAAGTAAAAAAGTGAAATAAAATCGCGAGTTTTTGCAATTTCGGGAAACTGAAAACTGAAATTGATAAAAGGCTTAATGGAGTTTGTGTATACAAATTATTATCGGAATTAAAAACCATCAAGTTAAAATGCTGATGTATTATATAATAAACATATTTGTCTTTAATATTAAGCAAAAATATTTAAAATCAAAAGGTAAAAATTTCTTAAAAATGCATCCGAAAATTGCATTATCTTTATGAGTGTACCTTCAGAGTGCATATGAAATTTATACAATATAATTTACAATATTTATTGTAAAAAACTTTATACTGGTTTTTAAATCAATAAAATCCGACGTATACTTAAGGAGTTATAAACATTTAAAGCTACATATTAATAAAAGAGTATAATAAAAAAAGTTAAAAGTCAAAATTTTTTGAAAAATTAAAATTTTTGTATGAAAAAATTGATGAAAATTTAAAAAAAAATAAAAAAAAATTAAAAATAGTAGATTTTATTGTCCCAGAAAAATTATTTTTGCATTTTATAGTAGATATTTCTTTTTAACATACTAAAAAAATTAAAATCGAAAGTGTAGAAATTTTTCAAAAATGCATCTGAAAATTGCATTTGCATTGAATTATAATATCATTTTTAAATTACTACATTAAAAGAGGACATATTTATCTTCTACACGCAGTTCAAATCATTAAAAACCGTTAACAACTTTTAGAGATATTAATGTGTAAATTTATACATTTTTCGATTTTTCTAATTTTTTAAAATTCAAAAAAATAAAAATGGAGATATTTAAATGGCTCCATAGATTATATTCTTACAAAATATAAACAAAATCGGATGACCCTTCGTATAAACTTGTCATTTTTTATAAATCTCTCATGGAATGGACGATATATATAATTCTCTCTTTGGAATTTTGTTTATATTAATTGTTCATTAGGTAAAAGGCATATAAATACGATTTTAAATTCATAGCAGTGTCTGGAAACTCATCCTGTTAGCTAATCTCAACTTTAAAATGTTATAAGATATGAGCGAATTTAAAATTTTTACTATACAGGATCCAGTTAAAAAATTTGCCTTGATTTCTTACGTCCGATCTTTATAGAAACATCTTTCGTAAAACGATAAAATATTTATTAAAAAATAGTCAAATCTTAAAAAAAAATAGTAAAATCGGATGAGAAACATAATTTTTGCAAGCGTTTTCGCATATACTATGTAAGTACATATGTATGTACATACTCAGATGTAAGTACATATGTATGTACATACTCAGAAAAGAGTAAAAATGGACTTTAATTACGAAACTGCTTATATTAATTAATTTTTAATTGATTTTACTCTAAGCATCAAAATGATAATATAAGTAACTAGAATAATTGATTTTATTATTACTACGTTTTTTAAAATAGATATAATTAACTGAAAATTGTTGGTAATTGACTTAAATTTATTTTATTTTTATAGACAAATCTTTAATTTTTCTTTGTATTTTATTAATAACTGTCAATTTATTAAAAAAACTAAAGTGTTAACCAATAAAAAAATTAATTATATTAGTAAACTAGCCAGTACCCAGTGTGCTTCGCCACTCCCCGAAATGAAATACATAGTAATTACAGGATTAAAAAAATATATTTATTTAGTAATTAAAATATAACATTTTTCTTAAAAATTAGATAGATAGATAGATAGATAGATAGATAGATAGATAGATAGATAGATAGATAGATAGATAGATAGATAGATAGATAGATAGATAGATAGATAGATAGATAGATAGATAGATAGATAGATAGATAGATAGATAGATAGATAGATAGATAGATAGATAGATAGATAGATAGATAGATAGATAGATAGATAGATAGATAGATAGATAGATAGATAGATAGATAGATAGATAGATAGATAGATAGATAGATAGATAGATAGATAGATAGATAGATAGATAGATAGATAGATAGATAGATAGATAGATAGATAGATAGATAGATAGATAGATAGATAGATAGATAGATAGATAGATAGATAGATAGATAGATAGATAGATAGATAGATAGATAGATAGATAGATAGATAGATAGATAGATAGATAGATAGATAGATAGATAGATAGATAGATAGATAGATAGATAGATAGATAGATAGATAGATAGATAGATAGATAGATAGATAGATAGATAGATAGATAGATAGATAGATAGATAGATAGATAGATAGATAGATAGATAGATAGATAGATAGATAGATAGATAGATAGATAGATAGATAGATAGATAGATAGATAGATAGATAGATAGATAGATAGATAGATAGATAGATAGATAGATAGATAGATAGATAGATAGATAGATAGATAGATAGATAGATAGATAGATAGATAGATAGATAGATAGATAGATAGATAGATAGATAGATAGATAGATAGATAGATAGATAGATAGATAGATAGATAGATAGATAGATAGATAGATAGATAGATAGATAGATAGATAGATAGATAGATAGATAGATAGATAGATAGATAGATAGATAGATAGATAGATAGATAGATAGATAGATAGATAGATAGATAGATAGATAGATAGATAGATAGATAGATAGATAGATAGATAGATAGATAGATAGATAGATAGATAGATAGATAGATAGATAGATAGATACATAGATAGATAGATAGATAGATAGATAGATAGATAGATAGATAGATAGATAGATAGATAGATAGATAGATAGATAGATAGATAGATAGATAGATAGATAGATAGATAGATAGATACATAGATAGATAGATAGATAGATAGATAGATAGATAGATAGATAGATAGATAGATAGATAGATAGATAGATAGATAGATAGATAGATAGATAGATACATAGATAGATAGATAGATAGATAGATAGATAGATAGATAGATAGATAGATAGATAGATAGATAGATAGATAGATAGATAGATAGATAGATAGATAGATAGATAGATAGATAGATAGATAGATAGATAGATAGATAGATAGATAGATAGATAGATAGATAGATAGATAGATAGATAGATAGATAGATAGATAGATAGATAGATAGATAGATAGATAGATAGATAGATAGATAGATAGATAGATAGATAGATAGATAGATAGATAGATAGATAGATAGATAGATAGATAGATAGATAGATAGATAGATAGATAGATAGATAGATAGATAGATAGATAGATAGATAGATAGATAGATAGATAGATAGATAGATAGATAGATAGATAGATAGATAGATAGATAGATAGATAGATAGATAGATAGATAGATAGATAGATAGATAGATAGATAGATAGATAGATAGATAGATAGATAGATAGATAGATAGATAGATCCCCCGCAAGGGGATTCTCAGGAGAGAATTTCGGGAATTTACGATCCCGCGGACCCTAGTACTCAGGTACGGAGAGCGTGCTAAAAAGGCACATTTGCTCTATGAAGTCCTGTGAAGGGGCGAGCGGATACCGCCCCAAAATAGGTATCCAACCACAGGGGTATCCTCCAGAGAGGCATAGTTAGAAGAGTGACGACTTCGTGGTTTCCCTAGTCATAAATCCAGGCGCGACGGTATCCATAGTGGACGGCTTCCTGGTCAGCGTCTGATCTCTATGTAAGGAGCGGCTGAACGAAAACCTTGGCGGATAGGTTAAAAACGCAAAATATCTTTTGAATCTAAATGGAAAATAAGGAATTGAATGTTACGGTGCAGGGAGTAATAAACCCAGTGCCGGCGGCTTTAGAAAGTGTGAACGCGGGCTTTCAGTCGTCGATATCCAGCTACCGCAAAAACTCTACTCCAGTAGCAAACCTGGCTGGAACAGAGGATAGAGCTACAGGCAATCATAATAACATGGAGATGATGGCGAATCCGTTCAGGAGAAATTCAGGTATACAGAGATCGCCTCCACAACCTGGTATTCGGCCCACACATGTGACACAAGCGGTAATAAACAACGAACCGACAACACAGAGTCTTTCAAGCAATCCTTTTGCAGAACTAGGAAGCTTGATTTCCAAATTAGCAGAGTATGTGAAGAGTAAGAACAATGTTCACCATGCTATCAAGGAGCAGATAAGAGCCATAAGAGCTACGTACAACAGAGCTAAAGAGGAGGTATCACCTGAAGGAAACAAGCTACCTCTGGCAAATAGCGAACAGTCGACACAGACAACTCCGAAATCGGGGTTGGTATCTAATGATCTTAAAAGAAGCAGAGAACTTGCAGACAGTCCAGCAAAAACTCAAACACCCAAGAGAGTTAAGAAAATGAGTGAAAAACGCAGAATGGCCAAGGAAATGGAAAATGTATTGGTAGAAGAGGATATAAATAAGGGAGAGAAAGCTAAATGGAGAACTGTAAAACGGAGAAAGAAACAGAGGAGACCAGCTAAAACAGATGCTATGATTATATCTACTAAGGGTGAAACTACTTACGCCGATATACTACGCAAAATAAAGGCAGATCCATCGCTACATGAACTCGGAGAAAGCGTTTCACGTATTCGGAGGACGCAGAAAGGAGATTTACTTCTTGAAATCAAATCAGGTAGTAAAGAAGTTGTGGAAAAATTTCACAACCAGGTGGAAAACAGTATTGGAATGCAAGCGGATATCAGAACCCATAAACCGGAAATTCTTATTGAATGTAGAGACATGGACGAGGTAACCACAAAACAGGAAATATGTACTGCTCTGATGAACCAGTTTGGAGTGGAAGGTATCAAAGAATCCAACATTAGAAGCTTAAGAAAAAGCTATGGAGATACCCAAACCGCCACTATAAGCCTACCATTGGAAATGGGCTGCAGGATTATCCAAGTAGGGAAGGTAAAAATCGGATGGGTTATATGCCGCATTAGGGAGAAAGTGTCTCTAAAGAGATGTTACAGATGTTTGGAATTTGGACACATTGCGACAAAATGTACCAATGAACATGACAGATCAAAAATGTGCAGAAGATGTGGTGGTACAGGGCACATTGCGAAGGGTTGCACGAAAAAGCCAGAATGTATGTTTTGTAAAGTGAGGGAGAATGCGGATATTTTTCACGTGGCAGGTAGTGGAAGATGCCCGGTTTTCAAACAGGCGCTTAACAGGTTACGTAAATGAGGTTGCTACAACTAAACCTCAATCACTGTAAGGCGACACAGGACCTGCTTTCGCAAATAATCTACGAAACTCGTGTTGATGTCGCCATAATATGCGAACAGTATAAAGATATGCATAACTCCGTTTGGGTAAAGGACGTGTCTGGTAAGGCGGCTATATGGGCCTGCGGAAATATGGCAATTGAGGGAACCTCAGGAGAACCGGAAGATGGATTCGTGAAGGCAAAAATCGGGGGTATATATATATACAGTTGCTATGCTCGACCGAGCGCAACAATTGATCAGTACGAAAGAATGCTAGACCGATTAATGAGGGACTCAGCACAACATAACCCAAAAATCATTGCCGGCGACTTCAACGCCTGGGCGGTTGATTGGGGAAGCAGAGTTACGAATAGGAGAGGACGAATTCTACTCGAAACAATCGCAGGGTACGACCTTGTGCTAGCTAACAATGGAGATAAACCCACATTTATGTCTAGAGGATTTTCGTCTGTAGTAGACCTCACCTTCATGAGTGCTTCACTAGCCAGAAACGTTGAATGGGCAGTTAGTGACTATTATACACATAGCGACCACCAAGCCATAATATTCTCAATAGGTAGCAACAGTGTGGTAAACTCCAGTTTGAACAAATCCAAGCCTAAGTATTTTGGATGGGCCTCTAAAAAATTGAACAGAGCAGCCTTTATCCAGGAATTCTCACAGAATACTGATCTGAACGGCACAGCTTCAGACAAGGCGAACCAGATAATATCAAAGCTTAAAAAAGCATGTGACACTGCAATGCCGAGACGAAGAATTAATAAAAACTGGCACCCAAACTATTGGTGGAATAGCGAAATTAACGATCTGCGAACCAAATGTTTTAAAGCTAGAAGGAAAGCCCAACGATCTAGAGGAAGAGTTCATTTTGAGGAAAACCTTCGTGAATACAAATATTCAAGGAGAGAATTTCAAAATGCGATCACACGGAGCAAAACTAACTGCTTTAAGGAAATATGTCTGGAAGCAGATTCAGACCCGTGGGGCAAAGCTTACAGGGTAGTAACTTCAAAGCTTAAAGGAACAAAATCACCACAGCCTGAACAAAATCACCACAGCCTTCGTGCCCGCTTCTTATGGAGAAAATAGTTAGGTCATTGTTTCCAGAACACCGCGTTAACGAGAACACATGGCATAGTATTGACTACTCGGAAACCATCCCAGTGGTAACAGAAGAAGAACTAAAGCAAATAGCGAAGAAAATAGGCGACAGAAAAGCACCTGGACCTGATAGCTTCCCAAATAATGCACTTAAGCTTGCAATGGAGAAAGCCCCAAACATGTTTACCGAAATGTTTACACAATGTCTTAAGGAAGGAATTTTTCCTGAACCATGGAAGAAACAAACGTTGGTGTTAATCCCAAAACCGAATAAGCCCCTTGGAGAACCGTCATCGTATAGACCAATATGTCTGCTGGACACCCTGGGCAAAGTATTAGAGAAAGTAATATATAACCGATTGTCACCAATCGTTGAATTAAGAGGAGGTTTATCAAACTACCAGTACGGATTTCGGAAGGCCAGATCAACCGTTGATGCAATCAGCATGGTAACGGAAATAGCACAAACCGCAATAGAGGGTAAGGGTACAAGGAGGAAATATTGTGCAATAATCACACTGGACGTACGAAATGCATTTAACTCTGCTAATTGGGGCCTAATAATTCGGACACTTCTTAGGTTAGGAGTCCCAAATTATTTGATGAGTATCATAAATAGCTACTTTGCAAATAGAGAACTACGTTACTCCACAGATGATGGAATTAAAACTTATAACGTTACGGCAGGTGTTCCTCAAGGATCGGTCCTGGGGCCTCTACTGTGGAACATTATGTACAACGATGTCCTTAAGCTAGATATACCGGAGGAGGCAACTATAATCGGTTTTGCGGACGATATTGCCATTACAATCACAGCAAGATATATCGATGAAATAGAACTTATCGCAAATGACGTTATTCACACCATTGGAGCTTGGATGAGAGATGCAGGGCTAGAATTAGCTGAACACAAAACGGAAGCTGTCCTCGTGACTAGTCGTCGGAAAAATGAGATCATAAAATTAAGGGTTAGAGGGTGCGAGGTATTGTCTAAACCATACCTTAAGTACCTGGGTGTTATGATAGATGCAAGGCTAAATTTCGGAGCACATATAGAATATATTTGCCAAAAAGCAACAAACGTCAGAGTAGCCATTGAAAGAATGATGCCAAACGTAGGAGGACCACGACAATCAAAGAGAAAAATAATAAACACGGTTGTAAGCTCGCTGATTCTTTACGCGGCTCCTGTATGGGCAACCTCCCTTAAAGTGAAATCGATAGCAAGAAAAGTCTTGTCGCTGTATAGGATGTGTGCGTTACGTATATGTAGCTCATTTCGCACAACCTCGGAGGAAGCGGTGTACGTCATCTCAGGAATGATTCCCATAGACATCCTGGCGGAAGAAGCCAAACGTCTGTATGAACGTAAAAGAACAGGAGAACAATGCACAAATACTATACGTAAACTAGAGAGAGAACTATCATTAAGATTGTGGCAATCTCGATGGGAAAGAAGTTTGAAGGGAAGGTGGACATTCAAACTTATACCGAACATAGATGTATGGGTTAACAGAAGACACGGAGAGGTCAATTATTACCTCACACAGTTTATATCTGGGCATGGAGGATATAGAAGTTATCTTCACAGGTTTGGACTAGACGAGTCACCAATGTGCCCCAACTGTCCAACTATAGTAGAGGACCCAGAGCACGTAATGTTTTACTGCCCCCGATTCAACGAAGTGCGACAAAGAACAGAGCATATAGTAGGGCAGCAAATTAGGGTCGATAACGTTGTAGACATCCTTTTAAATAGGCAGGAACACTGGAATGCTATATGCTATATGGTGAAACATATTCACAAGGAACTGAGCATGGAAGAGAGTAGAAGAAGGTTGACACATCACAACGACACTGCTGAGGCTGATTAAGCCTTTCCGACCCTGCGACGCAATATCTCTGTAGACAGTTCCGCAGGGTGCAAGGAAGACGAAGGAGGTGGTTTTAGTCGGTAGGAATCCGACATAACCTGCTGACCCTTTAAAGCAGCGGGTATCATATGATAGATTTCCACCTCCTAATAGAAAAAAAAAAAAAAAAAAAAAAAAAAAAAGATAGATAGATAGATAGATAGATAGATAGATAGATAGATAGATAGATAGATAGATAAATAGATAGATAGATAGATAGATAGATAGATAGATAGATAGATAGATAGATAGATAGATAGATAGATAGATAGATAGATAGATAGATAGATAGATAGATAGATAGATAGATAGATAGATAGATAGATAGATAGATAGATAGATAGATAGATAGATAGATAGATAGATAGATAGATAGATAGATAGATAGATAGATAGATAGATAGATAGATAGATAGATAGATAGATAGATAGATAGATAGATAGATAGATAGATAGATAGATAGATAGATAGATAGATAGATAGATAGATAGATAGATAGATAGATAGATAGATAGATAGATAGATAGATAGATAGATAGATAGATAGATAGATAGATAGATAGATAGATAGATAGATAGATAGATAGATAGATAGATAGATAGATAGATAGATAGATAGATAGATAGATAGATAGATAGATAGATAGATAGATAGATAGATAGATAGATAGATAGATAGATAGATAGATAGATAGATAGATAGATAGATAGATAGATAGATAGATAGATAGATAGATAGATAGATAGATAGATAGATAGATAGATAGATAGATAGATAGATAGATAGATAGATAGATAGATAGATAGATAGATAGATAGATAGATAGATAGATAGATAGATAGATAGATAGATAGATAGATAGATAGATAGATAGATAGATAGATAGATAGATAGATAGATAGATAGATAGATAGATAGATAGATAGATAGATAGATAGATAGATAGATAGATAGATAGATAGATAGATAGATAGATAGATAGATAGATAGATAGATAGATAGATAGATAGATAGATAGATAGATAGATAGATAGATAGATAGATAGATAGATAGATAGATAGATAGATAGATAGATAGATAGATAGATAGATAGATAGATAGATAGATAGATAGATAGATAGATAGATAGATAGATAGATAGATAGATAGATAGATAGATAGATAGATAGATAGATAGATAGATAGATAGATAGATAGATAGATAGATAGATAGATAGATAGATAGATAGATAGATAGATAGATAGATAGATAGATAGATAGATAGATAGATAGATAGATAGATAGATAGATAGATAGATAGATAGATAGATAGATAGATAGATAGATAGATAGATAGATAGATAGATAGATAGATAGATAGATAGATAGATAGATAGATAGATAGATAGATAGATAGATAGATAGATAGATAGATAGATAGATAGATAGATAGATAGATAGATAGATAGATAGATAGATAGATAGATAGATAGATAGATAGATAGATAGATAGATAGATAGATAGATAGATAGATAGATAGATAGATAGATAGATAGATAGATAGATAGATAGATAGATAGATAGATAGATAGATAGATAGATAGATAGATAGATAGATAGATAGATAGATAGATAGATAGATAGATAGATAGATAGATAGATAGATAGATAGATAGATAGATAGATAGATAGATAGATAGATAGATAGATAGATAGATAGATAGATAGATAGATAGATAGATAGATAGATAGATAGATAGATAGATAGATAGATAGATAGATAGATAGATAGATAGATAGATAGATAGATAGATAGATAGATAGATAGATAGATAGATAGATAGATAGATAGATAGATAGATAGATAGATAGATAGATAGATAGATAGATAGATAGATAGATAGATAGATAGATAGATAGATAGATAGATAGATAGATAGATAGATAGATAGATAGATAGATAGATAGATAGATAGATAGATAGATAGATAGATAGATAGATAGATAGATAGATAGATAGATAGATAGATAGATAGATAGATAGATAGATAGATAGATAGATAGATAGATAGATAGATAGATAGATAGATAGATAGATAGATAGATAGATAGATAGATAGATAGATAGATAGATAGATAGATAGATAGATAGATAGATAGATAGATAGATAGATAGATAGATAGATAGATAGATAGATAGATAGATAGATAGATAGATAGATAGATAGATAGATAGATAGATAGATAGATAGATAGATAGATAGATAGATAGATAGATAGATAGATAGATAGATAGATAGATAGATAGATAGATAGATAGATAGATAGATAGATAGATAGATAGATAGATAGATAGATAGATAGATAGATAGATAGATAGATAGATAGATAGATAGATAGATAGATAGATAGATAGATAGATAGATAGATAGATAGATAGATAGATAGATAGATAGATAGATAGATAGATAGATAGATAGATAGATAGATAGATAGATAGATAGATAGATAGATAGATAGATAGATAGATAGATAGATAGATAGATAGATAGATAGATAGATAGATAGATAGATAGATAGATAGATAGATAGATAGATAGATAGATAGATAGATAGATAGATAGATAGATAGATAGATAGATAGATAGATAGATAGATAGATAGATAGATAGATAGATAGATAGATAGATAGATAGATAGATAGATAGATAGATAGATAGATAGATAGATAGATAGATAGATAGATAGATAGATAGATAGATAGATAGATAGATAGATAGATAGATAGATAGATAGATAGATAGATAGATAGATAGATAGATAGATAGATAGATAGATAGATAGATAGATAGATAGATAGATAGATAGATAGATAGATAGATAGATAGATAGATAGATAGATAGATAGATAGATAGATAGATAGATAGATAGATAGATAGATAGATAGATAGATAGATAGATAGATAGATAGATAGATAGATAGATAGATAGATAGATAGATAGATAGATAGATAGATAGATAGATAGATAGATAGATAGATAGATAGATAGATAGATAGATAGATAGATAGATAGATAGATAGATAGATAGATAGATAGATAGATAGATAGATAGATAGATAGATAGATAGATAGATAGATAGATAGATAGATAGATAGATAGATAGATAGATAGATAGATAGATAGATAGATAGATAGATAGATAGATAGATAGATAGATAGATAGATAGATAGATAGATAGATAGATAGATAGATAGATAGATAGATAGATAGATAGATAGATAGATAGATAGATAGATAGATAGATAGATAGATAGATAGATAGATAGATAGATAGATAGATAGATAGATAGATAGATAGATAGATAGATAGATAGATAGATAGATAGATAGATAGATAGATAGATAGATAGATAGATAGATAGATAGATAGATAGATAGATAGATAGATAGATAGATAGATAGATAGATAGATAGATAGATAGATAGATAGATAGATAGATAGATAGATAGATAGATAGATAGATAGATAGATAGATAGATAGATAGATAGATAGATAGATAGATAGATAGATAGATAGATAGATAGATAGATAGATAGATAGATAGATAGATAGATAGATAGATAGATAGATAGATAGATAGATAGATAGATAGATAGATAGATAGATAGATAGATAGATAGATAGATAGATAGATAGATAGATAGATAGATAGATAGATAGATAGATAGATAGATAGATAGATAGATAGATAGATAGATAGATAGATAGATAGATAGATAGATAGATAGATAGATAGATAGATAGATAGATAGATAGATAGATAGATAGATAGATAGATAGATAGATAGATAGATAGATAGATAGATAGATAGATAGATAGATAGATAGATAGATAGATAGATAGATAGATAGATAGATAGATAGATAGATAGATAGATAGATAGATAGATAGATAGATAGATAGATAGATAGATAGATAGATAGATAGATAGATAGATAGATAGATAGATAGATAGATAGATAGATAGATAGATAGATAGATAGATAGATAGATAGATAGATAGATAGATAGATAGATAGATAGATAGATAGATAGATAGATAGATAGATAGATAGATAGATAGATAGATAGATAGATAGATAGATAGATAGATAGATAGATAGATAGATAGATAGATAGATAGATAGATAGATAGATAGATAGATAGATAGATAGATAGATAGATAGATAGATAGATAGATAGATAGATAGATAGATAGATAGATAGATAGATAGATAGATAGATAGATAGATAGATAGATAGATAGATAGATAGATAGATAGATAGATAGATAGATAGATAGATAGATAGATAGATAGATAGATAGATAGATAGATAGATAGATAGATAGATAGATAGATAGATAGATAGATAGATAGATAGATAGATAGATAGATAGATAGATAGATAGATAGATAGATAGATAGATAGATAGATAGATAGATAGATAGATAGATAGATAGATAGATAGATAGATAGATAGATAGATAGATAGATAGATAGATAGATAGATAGATAGATAGATAGATAGATAGATAGATAGATAGATAGATAGATAGATAGATAGATAGATAGATAGATAGATAGATAGATAGATAGATAGATAGATAGATAGATAGATAGATAGATAGATAGATAGATAGATAGATAGATAGATAGATAGATAGATAGATAGATAGATAGATAGATAGATAGATAGATAGATAGATAGATAGATAGATAGATAGATAGATAGATAGATAGATAGATAGATAGATAGATAGATAGATAGATAGATAGATAGATAGATAGATAGATAGATAGATAGATAGATAGATAGATAGATAGATAGATAGATAGATAGATAGATAGATAGATAGATAGATAGATAGATAGATAGATAGATAGATAGATAGATAGATAGATAGATAGATAGATAGATAGATAGATAGATAGATAGATAGATAGATAGATAGATAGATAGATAGATAGATAGATAGATAGATAGATAGATAGATAGATAGATAGATAGATAGATAGATAGATAGATAGATAGATAGATAGATAGATAGATAGATAGATAGATAGATAGATAGATAGATAGATAGATAGATAGATAGATAGATAGATAGATAGATAGATAGATAGATAGATAGATAGATAGATAGATAGATAGATAGATAGATAGATAGATAGATAGATAGATAGATAGATAGATAGATAGATAGATAGATAGATAGATAGATAGATAGATAGATAGATAGATAGATAGATAGATAGATAGATAGATAGATAGATAGATAGATAGATAGATAGATAGATAGATAGATAGATAGATAGATAGATAGATAGATAGATAGATAGATAGATAGATAGATAGATAGATAGATAGATAGATAGATAGATAGATAGATAGATAGATAGATAGATAGATAGATAGATAGATAGATAGATAGATAGATAGATAGATAGATAGATAGATAGATAGATAGATAGATAGATAGATAGATAGATAGATAGATAGATAGATAGATAGATAGATAGATAGATAGATAGATAGATAGATAGATAGATAGATAGATAGATAGATAGATAGATAGATAGATAGATAGATAGATAGATAGATAGATAGATAGATAGATAGATAGATAGATAGATAGATAGATAGATAGATAGATAGATAGATAGATAGATAGATAGATAGATAGATAGATAGATAGATAGATAGATAGATAGATAGATAGATAGATAGATAGATAGATAGATAGATAGATAGATAGATAGATAGATAGATAGATAGATAGATAGATAGATAGATAGATAGATAGATAGATAGATAGATAGATAGATAGATAGATAGATAGATAGATAGATAGATAGATAGATAGATAGATAGATAGATAGATAGATAGATAGATAGATAGATAGATAGATAGATAGATAGATAGATAGATAGATAGATAGATAGATAGATAGATAGATAGATAGATAGATAGATAGATAGATAGATAGATAGATAGATAGATAGATAGATAGATAGATAGATAGATAGATAGATAGATAGATAGATAGATAGATAGATAGATAGATAGATAGATAGATAGATAGATAGATAGATAGATAGATAGATAGATAGATAGATAGATAGATAGATAGATAGATAGATAGATAGATAGATAGATAGATAGATAGATAGATAGATAGATAGATAGATAGATAGATAGATAGATAGATAGATAGATAGATAGATAGATAGATAGATAGATAGATAGATAGATAGATAGATAGATAGATAGATAGATAGATAGATAGATAGATAGATAGATAGATAGATAGATAGATAGATAGATAGATAGATAGATAGATAGATAGATAGATAGATAGATAGATAGATAGATAGATAGATAGATAGATAGATAGATAGATAGATAGATAGATAGATAGATAGATAGATAGATAGATAGATAGATAGATAGATAGATAGATAGATAGATAGATAGATAGATAGATAGATAGATAGATAGATAGATAGATAGATAGATAGATAGATAGATAGATAGATAGATAGATAGATAGATAGATAGATAGATAGATAGATAGATAGATAGATAGATAGATAGATAGATAGATAGATAGATAGATAGATAGATAGATAGATAGATAGATAGATAGATAGATAGATAGATAGATAGATAGATAGATAGATAGATAGATAGATAGATAGATAGATAGATAGATAGATAGATAGATAGATAGATAGATAGATAGATAGATAGATAGATAGATAGATAGATAGATAGATAGATAGATAGATAGATAGATAGATAGATAGATAGATAGATAGATAGATAGATAGATAGATAGATAGATAGATAGATAGATAGATAGATAGATAGATAGATAGATAGATAGATAGATAGATAGATAGATAGATAGATAGATAGATAGATAGATAGATAGATAGATAGATAGATAGATAGATAGATAGATAGATAGATAGATAGATAGATAGATAGATAGATAGATAGATAGATAGATAGATAGATAGATAGATAGATAGATAGATAGATAGATAGATAGATAGATAGATAGATAGATAGATAGATAGATAGATAGATAGATAGATAGATAGATAGATAGATAGATAGATAGATAGATAGATAGATAGATAGATAGATAGATAGATAGATAGATAGATAGATAGATAGATAGATAGATAGATAGATAGATAGATAGATAGATAGATAGATAGATAGATAGATAGATAGATAGATAGATAGATAGATAGATAGATAGATAGATAGATAGATAGATAGATAGATAGATAGATAGATAGATAGATAGATAGATAGATAGATAGATAGATAGATAGATAGATAGATAGATAGATAGATAGATAGATAGATAGATAGATAGATAGATAGATAGATAGATAGATAGATAGATAGATAGATAGATAGATAGATAGATAGATAGATAGATAGATAGATAGATAGATAGATAGATAGATAGATAGATAGATAGATAGATAGATAGATAGATAGATAGATAGATAGATAGATAGATAGATAGATAGATAGATAGATAGATAGATAGATAGATAGATAGATAGATAGATAGATAGATAGATAGATAGATAGATAGATAGATAGATAGATAGATAGATAGATAGATAGATAGATAGATAGATAGATAGATAGATAGATAGATAGATAGATAGATAGATAGATAGATAGATAGATAGATAGATAGATAGATAGATAGATAGATAGATAGATAGATAGATAGATAGATAGATAGATAGATAGATAGATAGATAGATAGATAGATAGATAGATAGATAGATAGATAGATAGATAGATAGATAGATAGATAGATAGATAGATAGATAGATAGATAGATAGATAGATAGATAGATAGATAGATAGATAGATAGATAGATAGATAGATAGATAGATAGATAGATAGATAGATAGATAGATAGATAGATAGATAGATAGATAGATAGATAGATAGATAGATAGATAGATAGATAGATAGATAGATAGATAGATAGATAGATAGATAGATAGATAGATAGATAGATAGATAGATAGATAGATAGATAGATAGATAGATAGATAGATAGATAGATAGATAGATAGATAGATAGATAGATAGATAGATAGATAGATAGATAGATAGATAGATAGATAGATAGATAGATAGATAGATAGATAGATAGATAGATAGATAGATAGATAGATAGATAGATAGATAGATAGATAGATAGATAGATAGATAGATAGATAGATAGATAGATAGATAGATAGATAGATAGATAGATAGATAGATAGATAGATAGATAGATAGATAGATAGATAGATAGATAGATAGATAGATAGATAGATAGATAGATAGATAGATAGATAGATAGATAGATAGATAGATAGATAGATAGATAGATAGATAGATAGATAGATAGATAGATAGATAGATAGATAGATAGATAGATAGATAGATAGATAGATAGATAGATAGATAGATAGATAGATAGATAGATAGATAGATAGATAGATAGATAGATAGATAGATAGATAGATAGATAGATAGATAGATAGATAGATAGATAGATAGATAGATAGATAGATAGATAGATAGATAGATAGATAGATAGATAGATAGATAGATAGATAGATAGATAGATAGATAGATAGATAGATAGATAGATAGATAGATAGATAGATAGATAGATAGATAGATAGATAGATAGATAGATAGATAGATAGATAGATAGATAGATAGATAGATAGATAGATAGATAGATAGATAGATAGATAGATAGATAGATAGATAGATAGATAGATAGATAGATAGATAGATAGATAGATAGATAGATAGATAGATAGATAGATAGATAGATAGATAGATAGATAGATAGATAGATAGATAGATAGATAGATAGATAGATAGATAGATAGATAGATAGATAGATAGATAGATAGATAGATAGATAGATAGATAGATAGATAGATAGATAGATAGATAGATAGATAGATAGATAGATAGATAGATAGATAGATAGATAGATAGATAGATAGATAGATAGATAGATAGATAGATAGATAGATAGATAGATAGATAGATAGATAGATAGATAGATAGATAGATAGATAGATAGATAGATAGATAGATAGATAGATAGATAGATAGATAGATAGATAGATAGATAGATAGATAGATAGATAGATAGATAGATAGATAGATAGATAGATAGATAGATAGATAGATAGATAGATAGATAGATAGATAGATAGATAGATAGATAGATAGATAGATAGATAGATAGATAGATAGATAGATAGATAGATAGATAGATAGATAGATAGATAGATAGATAGATAGATAGATAGATAGATAGATAGATAGATAGATAGATAGATAGATAGATAGATAGATAGATAGATAGATAGATAGATAGATAGATAGATAGATAGATAGATAGATAGATAGATAGATAGATAGATAGATAGATAGATAGATAGATAGATAGATAGATAGATAGATAGATAGATAGATAGATAGATAGATAGATAGATAGATAGATAGATAGATAGATAGATAGATAGATAGATAGATAGATAGATAGATAGATAGATAGATAGATAGATAGATAGATAGATAGATAGATAGATAGATAGATAGATAGATAGATAGATAGATAGATAGATAGATAGATAGATAGATAGATAGATAGATAGATAGATAGATAGATAGATAGATAGATAGATAGATAGATAGATAGATAGATAGATAGATAGATAGATAGATAGATAGATAGATAGATAGATAGATAGATAGATAGATAGATAGATAGATAGATAGATAGATAGATAGATAGATAGATAGATAGATAGATAGATAGATAGATAGATAGATAGATAGATAGATAGATAGATAGATAGATAGATAGATAGATAGATAGATAGATAGATAGATAGATAGATAGATAGATAGATAGATAGATAGATAGATAGATAGATAGATAGATAGATAGATAGATAGATAGATAGATAGATAGATAGATAGATAGATAGATAGATAGATAGATAGATAGATAGATAGATAGATAGATAGATAGATAGATAGATAGATAGATAGATAGATAGATAGATAGATAGATAGATAGATAGATAGATAGATAGATAGATAGATAGATAGATAGATAGATAGATAGATAGATAGATAGATAGATAGATAGATAGATAGATAGATAGATAGATAGATAGATAGATAGATAGATAGATAGATAGATAGATAGATAGATAGATAGATAGATAGATAGATAGATAGATAGATAGATAGATAGATAGATAGATAGATAGATAGATAGATAGATAGATAGATAGATAGATAGATAGATAGATAGATAGATAGATAGATAGATAGATAGATAGATAGATAGATAGATAGATAGATAGATAGATAGATAGATAGATAGATAGATAGATAGATAGATAGATAGATAGATAGATAGATAGATAGATAGATAGATAGATAGATAGATAGATAGATAGATAGATAGATAGATAGATAGATAGATAGATAGATAGATAGATAGATAGATAGATAGCACCACCGCAGAATTTTAGATGTTATTGTCGTCATCAACTATGTTGACTTTCAAGGCATAACATTCAGTCCAATTTGTGCGGTACAAAAAACAATAAAGCCTATTTTCGGAAAATTTTAAAAAATATAGTGCATATTTAAAAAAACGGGAGTTTATGTTACTGAAATGAATTATACAGTAGTAATTAATACCATACACACTATTTTTAATTTTTCTGGGTCCAGGTTAGATTCTGAGTCGATCTAGCTATGTCCGTCTGTTGAAAACAGGATAGGGCTCGAACGGCACAACGAAGGAATTAAAAATTTGGCCCAAATATTTACCTTATATAAGGTTTGTTTGATATTGAAAATGAGCAAAATCTTTAAATAAACAAAAAAGTTATGAGCAAAGTGGGCGTGGTTCGCCCACTTTACTGCCCACCTCCTATATAACATTCGCGCTTGTTTACATTTGTAATGTTATTGTTTTTGTTGTTTTTCTTTGTACCACTGTTTTTGTTTAGACAATTTTTTACTGATTTCCGGTTATTTTTCAACCGATTTTCAAAACTGGTAATAAAATTACCTTTCTAATTACTGAACATAGTTAGTACAAATTATTGCGCAAAATTAATTTTTTATTGAAATTGCATCAAAACACCCTGTATTTGCAAATATTATGAATTCATATGTTCAGCAAAAATACTCGCCAAAGGATTTTGTACAAAGTTGCTAAACATCATTTGGTCGAATTCTGGAAATTTGAAGGTCAAAATTGTGATTTTCTTAAATAACCTTAAAATAACGGTAATTTTGTAAATAAGGGAATTATGAAAAAGTCGAAGAACTAAAATTGCTGCTGAAGCCCTAAAGAACCATTTTCAATAATAAAAAAAAGTTCTTTTTCGCAAAAAGCCGTTTTTGGCATATTGCTAAATATAATTAATAATAAATAATTTTTTTTCTGTGTATGTACCAAGAAAACTCTTTAAATAATCAGTTATCCATTTTAAAAGGCATTAGAAAGAATACTTACTTTTTAAAAAGTATATGCACATTTATATTCATAGTTATTAAAGATACAATATACAGTTTTTATTTTCTTACCCTTACATCCATTTATATCCTATTTCTATACAAAATAGGCTAAAACAACTAGAATTTGGTAAAGATTAAAAGTAATATCTTTGTGACAAATATTACGTGCATCAGTTCAGTAGCTTGAATCAACTCAGGGGTTTCGTAAAACATGTTAAAAATCAAGTCAAATAATTTGTAACAAAAGTGGGCATAAAAAGGACGTGGCATCAAATAAACAATGGTATAAGTTGTAGAGGATTCAGAAATATTTATGTAAAATTTCTTGTGAAGCGATTAGTGGTTGAATAAAAAAAAAAATAATAGCAAAATTAAGTAAAATAATTTGTTACGCACTTTTTACACCCACTTTTGTTAAAAATTATAAAAAATTAAAAGCGGGCTTAAATATGGCCGTGACTTTCAGTCAGGATCCGATATAGCCAAAATTTTCTTTAAAGGAACAAACAATCTGTGTATCAATAGGACATATGATTGGCCTATCCTCTTCTGTTGATACTAACTTACTAACTCGTCGGCAAAAAAAAAAAAAATCCTCCAAAATAAAACGATAAGTGAACCTGATGGATTTGATTGTGCTAAACACGAATCTCCTTTCAGTTTAGGAAATTCGTGTTTATATATATTTTTCATGAATTTAAAAATACCACTTTTTGAAATACGCGACCGCGAAATTTAATTCGCGAATTATCCACCAATAAAATTCAACATAAAAACATGTTTCAGGTATCATTTTAAAGGCAATTTCATAAGTTTTATATATTCGTCTCAATAAACATTGTAACGTAAATATTTTTCACACAATTTTTCTAATTTTTGAGATATTATAAATCGCGAAATATCGCGGTAACAAACTTATACTCGGCATTTGCGTTACCAGCGTCAATATTAAATATTCTTGCCAAATTTCATTAAATTCGGATGATTTTTGGAAAAAATTTGCAATTTTTCTATTTTACTATAAACAAAATAATACAAATTGAAATAAATGCCACTTTCCATGGTTATAGAAAGCATTTTCATCATTAACATATATATATTTTTTTTTTAATTTTAAAAGATACCATTTTTCGAGATATTTATCCGCGAACTAAAATTCGCTAGATATGGACCATTTTGATGTTGAGTAAAAAGTCATGTTATACGTCATCTTAAAGGTTAATTTGATACCTTTAATATGACATCTCAATAAATTTTATATCATAAATACTTTAAAAGATATTTGTAATTATGCGTATACAACTTTGTACATATTTTTACCTATTTTACACTTTCAAATCGCGATACTTTGAAATCGCGAACCACTTGATGAAATTATCTGAAATTTTGAATTAGTCTTAGTTTTGACAAGAACAATGATTGTACCAAATATTATCAAATTTGGAGAGGTAAAATCAAAAATTGTAATTTTTCGTGTTGATTTTAAATGGAATGACTCTGGTAAATTTAATTTTCTTTGGCTATCATTTTATGTACATATATGTATATCATTAATTTTGGTGAGAAAAAAATTTTGAAATTTTGTTCTAGAATCATCAACATAAATAGCCGTGTAGAATCCATTTCCAATTATCGTAGTAAGTTGAAATTTATCAAAGTTCTTCGAAATGATATCCCCTTTCATAAGTTTAGGTATGTTTAAGTCTGTGATACAGTGCCTTACAACTGAATGTGTTCAAGATTTTCGTTAAATTAAACCTCTTGTTATATTTAAAATGATAATGAAAATTACTAATTTTTTCATAATAAATTTTAAAGTCCTCATTTCAAAGATATCTACAAGCAAAATAAATTTATGTAATAACTAATTACGATTTTTAATGATTTTTTTTCCAACAAGAGAATTTTTTAGGTAATTTTTTTGTTTCGTCTGAATAGGTTCAATATTATTTATTCAATAAACGAGAGAAAAAGATATAGTCGGTCAAGCCCGACCATATGATACCCTACACCATTGTGTACATTATAATTCGGGGAGGGGTCTTGATTTGGAGTCAGATGTGGACCGATACTCATAAGTGTAAAATAAAACATACGAATACAGAATATTACGTTGATGCTGACATTTATATGAATTTATTCACTTTTGGGTGATTCCCGAAAGAGAGCCTTATATGGGAGCTATGGTAAATTATGGACCGATCTTTTTAAAATTTGGCACTATCATTTATGTTCATATAAAACTTATTTGTGTCGAATATTAACTTGATACTAACATTTTAGTGGGATTTATGCCCGTTAAAGTGATTTTCTGAAAAGGGGTTTATATGGGAGCTATGGTTAATTATGGACCGATCTTTTTAAAAATCGGCACACTTATTTAGACTTATATAAAACTTATATGTTCCAAATTTCTTTAAAATATTGCTATATTTAAGGGAATTATGATCGTTAAACCCTTTTCCGGGAGGACATTTGTATGAGGGCTAGGTGAAATAATGGACCGATCATAACCAATTTCAATAGGCTTCGTCCCTGGACTAAAAGAAACCTGTGTACCAAATTTCATTAATTTTGATTCAAAATTGCGACCTGTAGTTTGATTACAAGGTTTACATGGACGGACAGACGGTCAGACGGACAGACGGACGGACGGACATCGTTAAATCGACTCAGAAAATGATTCTAAGCCGATTGGTATAAATTAAGGTGGGTCTTAGACCAATATTTTTGGGTGTTACAAACATCAGCACAAACGCATAATACCCTCCCAACCTATGGTGGTGTAGGGTATAAACAACAAGGTGTATTAATTATTATGGTTCTTTTTTGTTTTGTTATATTATTCGGAAATTATTAATAATAAGAATAGCTTTTATTATATAATTTAACATAAAAAATTATATTTCAAAGGGACTTGAAAAAATTTTCAACTTGTAACAAAGAATGTTTGCTCCAACTTCTTTTTATCTCTTCAGATAATGAATTTTTGTGCTCGTATTATCTGTCCGACTCATAAACATTACGTGACAGCAATTTCCATACATTTTCTATTATACACATCTACTCAAAATAATGCATACATCTTCAGAAATACTTCGAATGTTTTTCTTTTAGTAAACAATTTGATATGGCAATGATACTTTAATGAAAAATATGGAAAGTATGTGCATAAAAATTAATTTACACATACGTTTTCGATTTAAATACAAAAAAATGCTGCTCATAATAATAGATACAGTTAATTTATTTCTAATTTTTTTATATTAAATCGAATTCTATTGTACTTTTTTGATTATTTTTACATAATAGAATAAGAAAAGTTTCATTAAGGTTGAAAATATTATAAAAAAAATAGTATTCTGATACAGAAAATGGGAAAAAAACAATCAGTGCACCAAATAGGAGAGAAAGGTGGATCAAAACAGGAGAAAAATGGAAAATCGTTACTTAAAATTGCAAGTAGGGGTTTAGTAAAATATCTTCGTTATCTATAAAATGCTTTTCTACTATTGAAACTTGTAATAGACCTCATAAAATAACCCCAAAATCATATAGAAGGATTATTTTATAGGCAAAAAATTACCCCTTCAATCCTCTGAAGGCTATTTCAGCTGAAATTTTTGATGGAATACGTCCGAAAAGTGCAATATTCCAACATATCCCAGTACCCATATGCATTATTTATCAGTATAATAAATAGGACCATTTGAATTTAATTAAAATCATTCCCAAACCATTATATTTTCACCTCACTCTGAAACAGTAATATTTGTGAATTTAACGTCGAATTTTTTCCCTACTTCTTCGGAAGTTATTTCCTAACAGATTATTTTTCATTTCGCCTAAAAATATTATGTCTCTCCATTTTTTTCCGGGTGTACATTTGGACTAAAGTAAATTTATTTTAAGAAGTTTTAACAGTATCTTAAAATTTTGTATACACATTGATAAAACTTTTCTGTCATTTTTTTCCGGAAATTTGTTTTGCAGACGACGAAGCCAAACTGTTTGCGGACTTACTTAATTAAAAATTATAGCGAAAATAGCCTTCAAAGAAATGAAGGGGTCCCTTTTTTGCCTATACAGTAATCCTTCTTTCCGTTTTTGGGGTTCTTTAAGAGGGTAATACGAGTCATTTATATTTTAGATAATGCATTTTGCGCAAAATGTAGATGTCTTCCTAAGCCCCTTTTAGCCCCTAAATGCAACTTTTCTTATTCTATTATGTAAAAATAATCAAAAAAGTACAATAGAATTCGATTTAATATAAAAAAATTAGAAATAAATTAAATGTATCTATTATTATGAGCAGCAATTTTTGGTATTTAAATCGAAAACGTATGTGTAAATTAACTTTTATACTCATACTTGCCATATTTTTCATAAAAGTGTTATTGCCTGATCAAATTGTTTACTACACGCAAAGAAAAAACATGATTCCGAAATGCTCGCGGAAATCAAGTGATGTTCCTAAGTAGTTTATATGGCTAACACAATCAAATTATTGTGTTTTAGACTAAGCTGAATCAATTATTTTTTGTTCTGATCATTTTAACATATGATACTTTGTAATAATATAAAGTCGGTGTACTAAAAGAATAATATGTTTCATAGTAACATATTATTTCAATGAAATATTTGTATGTAATATTTTAATGCTAGGGGTGACAATAATATGCTCGTCTTTATTGTTATCTCTCTTTCGAAATAATTTACTCATTCAGTAATGAAATCTTAAATGTGACGGACGTAAAGTGAATAAAAACGTTTAAAAAAGTTCACAAAATTTTTATTAAAAAACTATTATTACTTTTTAATAACGAGATCCACGGAGTGCTGACGGAGCAAATCATCAATGGCCACATTTCAAATTGGAAATATTTTTCGGTAAGTACAATAAATATCAATAATTCAGTGCGGTCAATTATAAAAATAATAATAAAAAAAATGTATTTCTAAAATTTTCTTTTAGGTGTGTGAATGTGAAGATGAATTTTCTTGAACGAAATCGTCCATTGAAGGCTGTGGTATTTGTTTTTTAATTATTTTCTATTCGCAAAATTTAAATTAAAAAAATAATAATAATAAATAAAAATACATTTTAACCGTATGCATAGTATTATGATTGGGGGTATTATAATATTTAATATAGGGATCATGTTATATTTATACAGTATGGTTGTGAGGACTATCACATATAAATGTTATGATTGTGAGGTCCATATTATATTAATATTGGATAGGACAATATTATGTTCACAAAAGGGTATAATAACTGATATGATTGAGGGAATCATAAACCTAAACATTAATGATAGTTACCGATTATGATTTGACCAACCATGTTTTTTCTTTGCGTGTAAAAGAAAAAAATTCGAAGTATTTTTGAAGAATTTTCCAAAGTTATCGCCACTTTAATATCATCTCATTAGGTGTATCTATTATTTTGAGCAGATGTGTATTAAGGTCGAGAGAGTATGATAACCACTCCTAAGTGGTAAAATTTTGACATCGAATACTTTGTTTTCACGCTCCTGCGGTGTGAATAGGGGCATTGTCGAACTGGAATGTGCATGAAATGAATTAAAATAGTGTATAAAATGTTAGAAATTCTTTTCTCGTTAATTTTTGCAAGTTTGTTCCGTAATTCTATGAATAGAAAATCGAAGATCACATGTCTCAAAATATGAAGTAGCACTTTACGTCATTACACTCTCTTCGATTCTTTATGGGATACATAATTAGCATTCTTTCTTTCTCAAATGACGAAAATAATAATATTTATAGTCATTGGAGCCTTCCATATTGAATTTTTTCATTCTATAGAACAATATGTTTCATTGCTTTTTTAGAACATGCGTTCACGGGTAAACGGGAGTAGTTTTACTTCACGAATGGTGTTTACAGATAGGTTCTTTATAATTTTTAGTATTCTTAGGTGCACTGGATTTTGAATAACACGTTTTATGGTAAAACACTTGCTAAAATACCTTATTTTTGTTTTATTTTTGACGCAGAATCAGTAGAACTGGAGACATCTCGAATAGTGAATCTTCTGTCAGCGTTCGTTGTTACTTTATAAGTACCTATCATGTTTTTCCATAGCAGGAGTGATTTCCTAAAAAGTTGTTGACAATATTTTAACTTCGCTCAATTTTTCTTCGCCATATTTCATAGATTAAGTCTGAATTGTCCATACGCGACCAGTTTTTAAAGATTCTTATAGAAAACAGTTGAAAATGTGAGGAAAACACACAATTATGGGCGAATTCAACAAATACTTGACGCAAATTGATTTTATTCTTAGTGAACCTATTCAGATGAAACAAAAAAATTCCCTTAAAAAATACATTTGTTGGAAGAAAATCCGTTAAAAATCGTACTATGTTCGTTATTAATTATTTTTTACAATTAAACATCTTAGAACTCAAGACTTTAATAATACTACGAGTTTTAATGTAACGAAAATCTTGAACCTATTCAGTTGAAATGCACTGTATAATTTGGGTTTCATCAAACAATGTTGGACGTCGCTATTGTACACATTAGGACACATATGGAAGTGATCCAAGTAGCTAGTGAAATTTATTGACAAAAAAGATTCAAATGCCACTAAATAAACTACCGGCTATAGGGATAAATTATTTGTGTGTATAAATGTTTTTGTAATTAAATTATTGCATTTATACTAATAAAATTAAAAGAGTGCAGATATGTACCCATAAACGAACATAAGCATTGCACCGATTAACTTAAACGAACATCACTATCATAGATGAATTTATTTGATTTGGAGACGTTTTAAGAACGAACAAGTTTGTCCGCCTTTTCCGTTGGATTTATGATGAATTATGAAATGTGACACACCTTCAGGCAAAACCTTATAAATAAAACGTTCATGTACAATAATAATATTGTAGTCTTTTACAAAAAAAAAAACAATCTTAACGCAATGAGCTTGATATTGAAAGGTGCGTCTAAATTGTACATAAGTAAATACACACAAAGGCACGAATGAATATGTATTTCTACAATAACAATTTAAAATGAGTTGTTGTTTATGTATGACCAATTCAAATACCTACATACATTTATTAAAGATTAATTTTAATAATACAACAGCCAACCAAAATGTTATGTGGCTGCAATAATAATCGCCCAAAAAATGAATAAGGGCCCAATATTTTAGGTCTTACATTATTTGTGAATAAAAGCACAAAATACATGCCTTATCACCAAACATTTTTTGAATAACACTATTCGACAAATTTTGGGTCATCGAATATTGTTTTAATGATTCCGACGCGATTTTTTTTTTTTCATAATGTTTGCAAATGAAATATATTTAATCATTAAATTCCAATATATTTATGGGTGAATGCAATATTTCCTTAAATATAATGTAGAATTTTTATCGTTTAGAATCCACTTTTTATAATAATACTGTTCACCTTATTCAGCCGATTCGATTGATATTCTGCATATAAATTAGACTCCTGCATAGATGATTTGAAAAGCAAATACACTTGAATTTCAAGTGTGTGTTTCATAGCCAACATGTGCAAAAACAACAATAAATACTGTTCGCTGCCCGAAGCAAAGCAAGTGTTTACTGTGTATGAGCGACTGCAAATACGTGCGGTCAAATCATTTGTTGTAAACAAGTGGTTCAAGTGGTGTGGCAAAAAAAAGCAAATCATACAAGACTGAGAAATGATTTAAAGATTTCAAGTGGTCTTAATGATTTGTTTGTTTTTTGTAATACGTAGTTGCTGTGTATGTATGTCTACATTTTATTGTTGGTTTTTCTTTTTCACAGTAACCCAGCAGGAAAAATGTTAGTGCTTCCTCCCAACAGGCCTTTCTGAATGCCTCCGAACAAACTTTAAACATAATCCTTTTTGCCTTCTGTAAAAATTCCTTTAAGAATGCCTTTAAAAAAGAAGTCCGGTACTAATTCTTGTTTCCATTTCATTAAATGCGAAGTAGAAGGTGTCACTCACCTACTAACTTTCTCATTACAAACAGAAAAAATAGTAACTGCGAGACTTACAAAGCTCAAACACATTTAGTCTTGTTTCAAGTGTCGATAAAGAAGGTAGTCTGCATATCTTTTTTTTAATATATTTCATACTCATTTTAAATAGCATTAAAAATATAAGAGAGCATATTTATTTATTTAAGAGTCCTTGCCTTTTCGCTTCTTTTTGGAAGGGAGAAGGGAAGACCTTGCCTCCAATGACACGCCGTGTAAAAAAGAAATAGTGTTGCAATGCGAGTGGCAGGCCTTGTAGATCCTAAATAAGGCATTTTAGAATGTATATTTAGCCCTTTTATTTCCGACTGGGAATGATCGCACACACACACATACATACATACATACATACATACATACATACATACATACATACATACATACATACATACATACATACATACATACATACATACATACATACATACATACATACATACATACATACATACATACATACATACATACATACATACATACATACATACATACATACATACATACATACATACATACATACATACATACATACATACATACATACATACATATGTTGTTCATAGAAGAACATGCAAAGAAAACAGAAAAAAATATTTCTTTTTTTTTCTTATTGAAGCAAACAAGTGGTCAAAAGGCTTGTATTTTTTAGCGTCGCACTCTCATGTCTTGTTTCTTGTCTTGTATCATAGCACACTCATGATTTGTTCATAAAGTTGAAGCACACACGCAGTATTTGTATGGTTTTAAGTGCCTGCAGAACAGTATTTATTGCTCCGCGCACACACTGATAACAGCATTTGAAAAATATCAAGTGGCTTGTAATGCCTTATAAGACACAGTTTGCAGGGCTCTAATATAAATGTATATTAGAGTATTTCGAGGAAACATTTTTTTTCTCTCTTTGAGATTTGGGTGTAACCCCTCAAATGATACGTAATTATGAGCTGAATACGGAAAAAACACTTGTTATTGAAAAAATGTTTAGATTTTTCCCCATGGGATTCTTTTCGATTTTGATGATAAAATTTTTTGAAAATAATTAATTATTATGGGTCATACTTACGACAAAGCGCATAGGGGCATTAAATAAACTGCGATATTGGTATCGTTTAAAAGATAATTTTCTCGAGATTTTAAACATGTTTAAATAATATAACCCACCGAACATTATTAAAGCAAAAATAATTAAAATATACATAAATTTTTTATTTTATTTTCTTAATTTTGTTCTTTGGTGAATAAGAAATTTTTGAATACTATTATATGAATCAATAATTAAAAAAGGTATAAATTCATGCCAAAAACGGTTCTATTCTGAAGTTTATTTAACATAAAAGGAAATTATTAATTTGATGCCCCTAAAATTGTAGAATCTTTTAAATAAAAGCTAGTAGTTGCAAATTTTAACCTACATTGCCTATGGGCAATGTAACTTTTAGTTACTTTAAGCATAAAAACCACAAAATTAAAACATTTTTATTAGCTTTTAAAAATTTTGAAGATCAATTTAAAATATTTTTTACATATTCAGCTCATTAAGATGGATCGTACACTTTTATACTTAAAACGAGAAAAAGCATATAGTCGGTCAAGACCAATCATATTATACCCTACACCAACAAGCAGTCCGTAAGGACTTTCGTGGTGGGTCGCGAAAAAGATCCTGAAAAATATACTTGAACACTCAATTTTTTAATGTAAATATTATGTGGAAGTCTTATAAAAATTCCAATGAAAACTTTAAAATATTTAAAAATGGAAAGACATCTTTTTAAAAAACATCCACAAATTAAAGACAAACGTAAAGATTTTCTCGAAAATGAGTTCTTTTAACTAATGAAGTAACCTTCGATTAGAAATATTATGCTTGCTAAAGGCAAAAATGGTAATGAATAGTAAGAAAGTGATGCTGTCCAATGATACAATATAAAGGAAGCAATGTGGCTGAGAAGACAATTAATTAAAAAGATAAATAGTTCACCTAAATTTGATGAAACTATAGATTTTTTACATGAAATCTTACTTTATTTCTACACAGAACAAAATTACGACAAGTCAATTATTTTATTAATTACCAAATTCGTCAATACAATTATTTTTTTAATTAAAAAGGCACCAACAATTATATTTGTAAATTTAATAAAAATTTTGTTACTTAAAATTGTTAACATTTAACAACAACGAATTTGTAATATTAAATAAAAATATGTTTAACAAGCAACGAACTAAATTTAACAATAGGTTTGTCCCATTAAACAATTATGTTGTTAAAATTAATTCAAGTTTTTTTTTTCATATTAAAAATTTATAGCCTGTTTCTCTATGTCGAACGAAAATCAAAGCGAACGAAAGCAAGTCGAACGAATTCGAATCAATTTGGGTTTCTGTATTTCCTACGCTTTCGTTCGCATGGAGTTACGTCTTTTCGTATTGTTTTTGTTTTATTTTTCTTTCAGAGTAACTTTTTTTCGTAAAAATATTAAAAGTACTACTAAATTGTTTTAACGTATATACAACCAACTAAATAAACAAACAAAATTAAAATAATTAAAAAATAAAATTTTTTTTTTTTGATTTTTTTTTTTTAGAAATTGTTTTTAAGACAAAAATCGTCATTTATGGATACCAAATACAGAAACCCAATTTTATATGAAAACACTTACGTTTTCTTTCGACTTGTCGTTCGACTCATTGTTCGCAGTGAATTGAGTTAGAGAAACCCAAATCAGTTTTCTTTCGCTTAGAAGGCGAAAGAAAGCTTTGTAATTTGTAATTAGGTCCTTTCAATCTAAAAAAAATGCACTGATTTTTTCTTGAATACACGTTTCTGAAGGTAAACTCTTAAAGAAAATTAAATTGTAAATTTGATTTTCAGTAATAACGTTACTTACTTTACTTGAAGACAGCTTCAATTCTTTAGCTATTGCTAATGTCCCGTAAGATTGTATTTTCTTAATTAATTTCCTTAATATATTTTACGAATAATTATTTCATATTTTTAAATTTTTTTGACACATATTTAACTTTATAATTTAAAATCGGAAAAATCCTTTCAATCTGATTATCGATAAAGTACCTCTATAAAAAGATTTGATCTTTTTGATTGACGCACAGAATGATATTAGATGCATTATCCGAAAAAAGCTTATAATATTCAAGATCTCAAAAGCAATGACATAATTTTAATATTATTTTGTTTAATTTTTTAACATTTAACCTGATTTTTAAACTTGTCAAATTTGAAATGGGTCGCGCTTCCATTACAAAGACAAAAAGGGGTCGTAAAGCAAGATATTGTAAGACACCATTTTGTATGATCATAAAAATCCGGGAAGGGGAATTTTATTAGACCTGTGGCCAATTCACTGTTCTTGTCACGAAGGAAGCTCTGTGGTAACAGTCAAAGGAAGCAGACCTTTGAAGAAACTGTACAGACTGAGTATACCCCAGGTGGAAACAAAACTGCATTACAAGCGAACGGTGTTAATGTTATGGAGGTTTAAGATAAATCAAATATTATGTCATTTATATAGAGTACATGGGGGTGGGTATATTAAATACAAATTAAAAATATTGCGATATGTTTAGTAAACGTGGATATATTAGCTATTTAATAATTATTAAAGCTTCTTATAAAATTTGCAAAATTCAGTTTTTAGTGATGTAGTCTTGTTCATATTCATCCATTTGTAGCTATCTTTGGACCCCCACCTTAAAGTATACCGTTCGACTCAGAATCATTTTCGGAGTCGATTTAACGATATCCGTCCGTCCGTCTGGTCGACTGGCTGGCTGTCCATGTAAAGCTTGTGCACAAAGTACAGGTTACAATTTTGAAGATGAAATTTGGTACATATGCTTTTTTCAACACAAGGACGAAGCCTATTGAATTTGGTTATGATCGGCCCATTATTTCACCTAGCCCCATAAAATTTCCTCCGGGAAAAGAGTTTTAATAATCATAGTTGCTTTAATAATAGGAATATTTTAATGAAATTTAGCACAAATAAGTTTTATATAAGTACAAATCCGAATTTCATGAAAATCGGCCCTCTGCCGAAAATCACTTTAACGTGCATAAATCCCATACAAATGTTAGTTTACGTTAATATTTAACACAAGTAAGTTGTATACAAGTGGATCAAAATGTTGTAGGGTACCATATGGTCGGGCTTGACCGACTGTATGTTCTTCTCTCGTTTTAAATAAGTCATAAGAGAATATCATTTATATCGTCCATTCCATGAAAGAACGCCCAAAAATTTACCAAGTGTCTTTCGATTTTTATAAAATTTTGCACGTAAAAGATCTATGGATGTCTAAATAGATTTCCGTTTTCAGATTCGCAAAATTCATAAAATTCGTGATTTTATTTTGATTTTTCACTTTCGAGAAAACCTAAAAAATCTCGAAAGTATACAACTTTCAATAACAATATTTCTTGGAAGGCTTTGTGGAAATCAATGAATCAAACGTCGTTTGAATTGTAATTATATCAGCTTAAACATGAATATTTTACAAATAAAAAATATTTTTTAATGCAGTTGCAATTTTTAAATGCATTTTCCTTTAAATATGCTATTCAAATTTTAAAATTTTTTAACATATTTGGAAAGTATGGAATCTTTACATTAAAATAAAAATCTCAAATTTTTGGGACGCACTACTAATTTAAACTTTTTTATATAAAAATTATATTTTTCTTGTACTATGAGTAGCTTTACATATTTTGTTAAAAAAAATTTAAAAATTCGTTAAAAATAGTAAACCTTTATATGCCAGACTAATTGTTTCCAGTTATAATAAACAAAGCATTTTTAAATACACTTTTAGAAAAATTAAAATTTAATAAATTCGCAATTAACAAACACTTTTAAATTATTTTGGAATAAAAAGAGATTTTGGAAATGCTGACTGAATTACACAAACAAAATAAAATTACATTTTGAATACTTTTTTAATTACAGAAATCCCTAAATAACTTCAAGAGATATGAATATTTAAAATTGCATACTTTTTATATTTTGTTAATTTTTATACAAATTTTATAGAAAATTCAAAAAACAAGAAAAATTTTATTTTTATATGAAAAATTGGGAACATGTTTTTATAAAAATTGGATTATGCTTATAAGATTTTTGCATCCCAAAGATTTAACACTTTTATTTCAATATACATAAATTAAAAATTGTAAATAGCATATTTAACGAATAATGCATTTAAAAAATGGAACTGCATTAAAATTAATTTTTAAAAAATCATTTTTATTTTTAAAATGTTCGTCGTAAAGCCGCCATATGCGAAATTGAAAGGCAGTTTAAATCATTAAAATTTACAAAACCTTCCCAGAGATATAGCTATTCAAAGTTACATACTTTTGAAAATGTTTTGGTTTTTGAGAAAGTAAAAAAGCGTAATAAAATCGAGAGTTTTTGTAATTTCACAAAACTGAAAACTGAAATTGATAAAGGGATTAATGGAGTTTGTGTATACAAATTATTATAGAAATCGAAACTCATCAAGTAAAAAAATACCCATTTTCGGGCGTGTGCTTTCATGCAATGGACGATATACATTTTTTAATTGCACTTACTCAAATCTCTAAAGTTGCACTAAATGCAAAATCGTACCTTTTTTCAAACTCCATATTGATTTTGATAAAGGGTATTAAAGCAGCTACAGATTGGCATATATCATCGCAAATTTTAATTAACGCCTTGAGTGTGCCTCGACGATTAATGTTAAACTAAAACGAGAGAGGAACTATAGTCGATCAAAACCGACTATATGATACTCTACACCATTGAGTATGAGCTAAAAATTAGACCTGTGGCCAATTGTAGATCAACACTTTTACTAAATGTAAAATAAATTATACAAATACAGAACAATACATTGATACTAACATCTATATGATTTTATGCACTTTAGGGCGAGTGGGTTTATATGGGAGCTATGGTAAATTATGGACCGATTCCCATAAATTTTGGCAATGTTTTTTTCTAATTATATACAACTTATTTGTGTCGAATATTAACTTGATACTAGCATTCGTATGGGATTTATACACGTTAAAGTGATTTTCGGAAGAGGTATTTATATGGAATCTATTGGCACAAAGATTGATACTTATACAAACCGAATTTCATTAAAATATTCTTAGTTTTAAGGCATTTTTGAATGTTGAAACTAAATTCCGGGGGGCATTTGTATGGGAGCTAGGTGAAATAATGGACCGATCATAACCAATTTCAATAGGCTTTGTCCTTGTGTCAAAATAATTATTCGTGCCAAATTTTATCAAGATATCTTTAAAATTGCGACCTGTACTTTGTTCACAAAGTTTACATGGATAGACAGCCAGCCAGACGGACGGACGGATATCGTTAAATCGGCTCAGAAAGTGATTCTGAGTCAAATGGTATACTTCAAGGTGGGGGTACGATAATTATTTCTGTGCGTTACATCAGCACAAACGCATAATAATACCCCAACCACCTATTGTGGTGAGGGTATAAACATCGCGTTCTGAGTCCATGAAACCCGTTGTTGAATATTTTTAGTGAAATTATATTTTCAGCGTAAGTAAAACTTAACGCAAGAACTTATTTCAGATTAAAATTAATTTATAACGCCAACATCCGCTTCAACAAAATATGCAAAATTTTTGATTTTTTGAAATACCTATATACTTTTAGCAAATTATTATTTTAAAATGCCACAATGATTTAAAAATGTAATTTAGAAAACTTCTTTGATAACGCGATACATTACTTCAATATATATATTGAAGTAATGTTGCGAGTGTGCCTCGCGAAAAAGACACCTCCTGGAGCCATTCATATTTTTTTTCTCCAAGTTTGAGTTCCTCCTACAGCATTTCTGTTGAGGGCACATTAACGATATCATATTCATAGCTATTTGGCTATGAATATTCAAGAGCTATTTGGCTCTAAATTTGAAACTGCAAAATTTTAAAATTGTTTAAAATTTGGTTTCACGAATTTTGCACAACATAATTTGGCATTGGTTAATGGCACGCTAATTAAATCCATGCTGGTCTTTTTCTACAAGTATTTATAGCCTACATTAGAAGAATATGCTTAACTCCGCGATTACGCAATCAAAAGAAAGAAAAAAAAAAAAAACTTGTTAGTTTCAAACACTTTTTTTAGATCTTTTGACTACATGGATCCACTTCAGGTCTTAAAGTTTTGTTCTGTTACAACATCAAGTGTTGTTAACATAATTGCACCAAAAGTTATTTAAAAAGATCAGAAGTTAAAAAAAATATTGCCTATATCTCTAAAATATATTTTAATTTTATAAAATTTTATTTTTAATTCGAAATTTTATTTTTAATTTGAATTGTGGAATGTCCAGCTAATCTTTTGACAGTATCAAATGATTCGAGGGGGTACTTAACACTATAGTACAAAAAAAGTACTATAGTATCAACTTTTCCATCCCTGATCTACACCATTTCCTTCTGCATGGAACCAAAGTTAAAAATGTTGTTAGAATCTAATTTTATTGAAAGGCTACATATTTTTATGACAAAAGTTGAAATATTTCTACGCATCAATGAACATCTGACAATTTTAACAAAAATAACGAGTATTTCAATTGTTGATTTATAGTATATATTATTATTTTATTTATTTATTTTTTTTAATTTAAATTTTAATCAAATAATTTAAAATTGTTTTTGAATTAATCTTCATGTTAGTTAAAAAAAAAAAAAGTTGCCCAAAATTGCTCCAAATGATAAATGGCCATATCACGCATTTTTACAATAGTGTTCCTAAATTTCAAAAAACATAAATTTTAAGAAGGCATTTAGATATTTTTTCAAATAAATGTATATCCAGTGTATTTACACAAAAATTTATACTTTCGATATAATTACACAGGGAAACACAGATTCTGCGACACGGGGTTTCTCAGTCAATTCAGATACATGGTATTAATAAGTACTAAGCCTCTTATCCACTTATTTTATTCAGAATTGTTCAGAAAAATATAAAAAAATGTTATTTAAAATTATCTTCAAGATATTCTTACATTACTTTTTAATACGATCAACAGTAATGGTGATATTAAGCCCATCTTATGAGAAAAAATTAAATTTTATAAAAAATTTCAAGAAAAAAATTTTTCAAAAAATCTTAAATATTTGGAGGAGCCAAAACTTGAAATTTTTATATTATATTTATAGAGATAAATTTGTTGGAAATAATAATTATTATTATTTTAGTGCAAAATAATTTAGAATAAATACAAATAATGACTGGCATTAATGGCCTTCGCCTCTATGTTGGAAAAAAAGCAAGACATATTTCATTAAAATTAATGCCAAAGTTTTGATTTTATTCACAAATAAGTGAAAATACTCATTTACAAGTTACATAGAAAAATTAAAAAAATGATTTTGTGATTTTAAAAATTTTTCTAAGTAACTTGTAAAATAGTATTTTCACAATTCGTGAATAATATCAAAACGTATGCATAGATTTTAATGAAATGTATCTTGATTTATTTGCAAAAAATTTACCTCTATGGATAAAGAAAAAAAATTGAATTTTTTACACTTTCGAATTTGTATGATTTTTCGAAAGAAAAATTTCTTTATATTTTGTATATATATCTACACCAATTTCAATAAAATTTCATTTTTTCTCAAAAGATGGACTAAATATCTCCATAACTGTTGAGTAGGGTGATCGACACGGTTTTTCAACCGGTTTTTTCAATCAATGTACTGTCAAATAGACCGGTTTTTTTTAAACACAAAAAAACATTTTTAAAATAGCTATTTATTTCAAAAAAGGAATATATATTTTTTAATTTATAAAGTCAGATTGGTTTTGATTTAAAAATATAGTTTAAGGTTAAATTGAAATTAATTTTGTAAGATTAAACAAAAAAATAACTATACCGAATAGAATTTGTTTTATATCTTGTACCAGCTCTATTATGTTTACACCAAATTTTAATATTTTTATATTTTTTTTTTTTATCCAATATCTTTTTAATTTTTTAAGAAGTTGTATTTAAAATTATATTTAATTCTATAAAATTGAGACAGGCTTTTTGCATATTAAGCCATGATTTCTATTTATGCTAACGAAAGTTAATCTCATTTTAATGATTTTATTATAATATTTCTTAATTGGTTAATAATTATTTCCAAAAATAATTATATTCAGTAAATTTTAAATTTAATATTAAAAGGTGTATTGTTTTTTTATTAGAAATATAAACTTTAGCAAAACCCGGTTAACCGGTTTTTTCTAAAATTCATAAAGTGCAACCGGTTTTTTCAAAATACCAACTATTCGAAAACCGATTTCTCCAAAAAGTCGAATATTCGATCACTCTACTGTTGACCGTATTAAAAAGTATTATAAGATGGACTTGAAGGCAGTTTTAATTAAAATTTTTTGATATTATTTTGAACGAATTCAGAAAAGTGGTTTTCGAGATATGCTTCAAAATGTAGTGCAATGTAATCGTTATTTTTTGAGCTACAAGTATGAAAATTTGTGATCACACGTATTTTGGAAAAATAAACTGTATTTCATCAAAAACACAAATTTGAAAATTTTGATGATACGTTGTTTTGCATTTTCGGTGACGATAGGTATTTTCTCTGAGAATGTAAATACAGTATTTTCGTTTAAATTATGTATTTTCAGCTCTAATTAGGCAAGTAAAAAATTACTGATAATATTAACTATAACCAAAAATACGCTTTTATGGTAGTTTGTTTTTCGAACAACTTGTATAAAAAGTTAAAAAATATTTTTATTTGTAAAATAACTAGATTTTCATATATTTAAAAAAAAAAACTACACTCAAAGAAAAAACATGGTTACAGCATGATCACCACAACTATTCATTGATTATATAGCCGTTTTTCATTGATTTAAATATACTGTGTTCATGACAGCAACGTTTATGATTCTGTTTAATCATTTAATGATTACCCACAATCAAAATTTTAATATGGTTCACTGATTTATAATATGTATTTAAATATGTTTATATGAAATCATATATATGATAAATCCACTTTTTTTATCAATTCTACAACAATTAGTTATAAATTATATAACCATTCAGTTCATTTCACCGTTAACTTTTAATGGCTTTTGAACAAGATTTAAATATGCAGTTCTAGCAAAAAAATTTTCACTTACGACTGTGCAATAAATATACAAATGTTTCATTTATAGAAGACACAACAACTAGAAATATCCACACTATAACTTCGTTATACTAATAAAATTGTTACTCGTCTCTGCAATTTGCAGCAGCAAACGCAAAGCATTGCACACGAAATAAAATATATTTCTGTATAGTTGCGCACGCACAATTTTGTTGAACCCATATTGCGCAGTATTATTTATTTTCGTTTTGATTTTGCTGCTATAGTAACAAGTTAAGCAGTCTTTTTGTTTACAATTCCATTGCTGCTAGACTTTCTTGTGTGAAAGTTAAAAACATAAATATACATACGAACATACACACTAACCTACACACAAACGTACATACCAACATACATATATGAACATTACGTTTCATTTCAACCCTTACACACAAAATTGCAAAAAAAAACAGATTGCTAAATTAACTACTATAGCAGTAAAATTAAAGCACACATTTCCAAATAAAGAAGAATGTCTAGAACAAAAAAGAAAACAGCATACAATAATGCAATATGTTTTCGGCAAAAATGGGTAAGAACAACTACTACGAGTTGCTGGTTGAAATACATATCAAACAAGTTGACAGCTGTTTAAGTATGTTACTATAAATTTTAAGCAGACGCTGCAATTTTTAGTATACCACATGAATATATTGCAGCAGTTTTTAGTAGTATGGAACACAAAATGTTAAACAGTGAATATATTTTTTAATATGACGTTTGTTAGTAGTTGATATTCATGATAAATGAGAGCTACTATAGTAGAAAAATTAAACCTTGCTTTTGAATACACATTTTTGTGTATCAGTCCAGTAGTTTGTTAATATATTAATTCTCATTTAGTTTATATATGAACAAATATAAATTGACAAGTTTTGTTTTTATTCAGTATGATGAATGTACCACATATCGTAGTAAAAATGAATATAAATATGAAAACATGGGATTATATATATGATAAAATGGAATTATATATATGATAACATGCGAATATATGATAAAATGGAATTATACTTATGATGGAATTAGTTCTCATATATATGATAGAATGCAATAATATATATGATAAGATGAAATTATATATATGATGAAATTATTTTATATATATGATAAAATGGAATTATATATATGAAGAAATTAGTTTATATATATGATAACATGGAATTATTAAATGATAAAAACATGATGAAATTGAAAGCAATACTTAAGAAAAGGTTGTAAAACTTACTAAAAGTTATTAATAAGGTTATGAACCTTACTAATAAATTATAAATTGGAATCATAGTAATGATTACGTACAAATATACTTATTGTAACCTGGAATCATATATTACAATCATAGTATGTTGCTCTTAGTTTATGGTCACTGGAACCATATTTTTTCTTTGCGTGTACCATCTGTTACTGTAAAACTTTTTTTGAGTGTACTTTTTTTCAATTCTACATCCCATTTTACCGTATTTATTTTTATTCCATTCTAAATTGAAATAATTTTGACTCTTCGTTACCAATTTAGATAAAATTTTATACGTTTGTGTTGATGTTTGTAACGAACAGAAAAGATGTCCGTCCGTTTGTGTGGCTGTACGACTTCATATAAAAAATGCTATAATGCTGATTTCATTTGTAAATCACTAGAGTGTCCAACACTTTTTTGAATTATTCTCGAAATGTAAATTTTTAGTTACAAACTTTAAAACTTTTTTTAGAACTTGTGATTATTTATCGATAAATTTGAAAAATAATGTGCCATCTTTGGGTATAGTTGTACTTTTTCCATTTAGTCAATATTTCTATTGCAATCAGAAAAAAGTAAAAACGGACTTCAATTACGAAACTGCTTAAATTAATTATTTTTGTTTGATTTTAATAATTGTAATATTACTTAATTATAATAATTGATTTTATTACTGCTTTTTTTAATAGATATGTATAATGAGCTGAAAATTTTTGGAAATTGTTGTGTAAGTTTTGATTCAAAATAAGTCAATTTCTGAAGGTCTAAAATCATGCCTATATCTTTCAGAGAAGTGTTGACATTTTATATGTTCTTAAATAAAATCCTTAGAAAATAAATATGTAGCTTTAATTTTAGTTTCCAAGATTTGAATTCTTACTGTGAGGCCTACTAAAGGCAGATTCAGTAAATAAATAGAAAGTAACTAAAAAGAAATATTTTAGAGAAAAAGACAAAATCGGACAAAAAATATTGGGATATATGTATATTGAAAAAACCGTACCAAAATTGAGATAAAATTTCAAGTGAAAATAACTTGAAAACTATTCGATATAAATAGCTCATGCAAGCATGTTTTTCACGCTTGATTAGTTACAGTTACAGTTTTATTTCCAAAAAATTTCGTTTCTGCAGTGGTTTCATATTTTTATTCTGAAATTAGGTACAATAAAAATTATCTAAAATTTTCGTGCTCTTGGAAGCACTAACTTAGCGTACACGTGATTATCGATGACTTTCAACAGTTAAAATTTAGACAAATTTCGATGTCATTGACAGCTCTTGAAGGACGTGTGGGCCCTTCGAAAATTGTACATTATAGGAGTCATTCCATTTAAAATCAGTCAGATGATTTCCTCACCTCTTAAAAGAAAAATTGTTCTTCAGTTCCCTACCAGCGATTGAAAGTCAGGAGTTGTCCAAAAAAATTGTATTGATTTTTGTCTTGAAATGGATATCAAAAAATTCGTTATTTTTAGCTAATTATAAAAAAAATATTTAAAAAAAATATTTAAAAAAAATTTTCGCAAAAATATTGACCATAAACCGTCATTTCAGTACATCGCGCAAACAAAAAAAAAAAATATATATATATATTTTTCTTAAAAATGGATTAGAATTTTATAACTTTGTTCCCTTTTTAGCTAAAATATTAACAATCTGCATTGTAGTAAGTACTGCTGATAACACTGATCGACAAAAAAATCCTCCCCTAAAGACGAATAGTTGGACTTTATGCATTTTGATGTGCTAAACACGAATCTGCTTTTAGTTTTTTTTCCATCACGTCTGGATTTTTTATGGGCATGTCTAATATTTCGCCCACAGTAAGGCCATTACTCCAGTATATTTCCTCATAACTCAAGAACGGTATGTATGATTGACATAAGTGAGATATGCACAAAAAAATATATTCAAACCACCCAAACTTAATTTTTTTATGTGCTCAATAGTTTCGAAGTTTTTTTTGAAATAAGTGTCAAAAAAAATCATTTTCATGCAAAATTTAAAATTTTTTTGTTACTAATTTTTTTTTTTTTTTTTGATTAATCGAAACATCAAAAATGTTTCAGTTTATCGTATCTATCTTAAAGCTGGTAATGCTGCGAATAAAATAAGGTATGTATCTTCAAAATTGATGCACAAATCTTGATTTGTAAAAATACCCATGTTACATACAATTGAGTAGAAATACAGTGGTGGGCAAAAAAAATATACATTTTTCCTTGAAACAAAAATAGGTGGACTAGGTGAATTTTGACGAGATAAACAAGAATCTGCATTCACTTTTTTCTATCACGTACTGATTTTTTTATGGGCATCACCTTATTCAGCGTTCACACTATAAAATTCGAGAATGGTTTGTCAAATTTAGACTATAACTCAAGAACCGTTTACACGATTTTGATAAATGATACACCAAAAGATGCATAAGAAAATTGTCAATAATATTTTTTATTCGCTTTAAAATTTCAGAGTTATGGATAAAAATTTTTACGATTTTTCAAAAAAAGTTTTTTAAATTTTTTCGCTACTAATTACCGAATAACTACGAATATATAAACTGGGGAAAAAAATTATGTAAATTCAACTAAAAGACAATTAAAGTTGCTATATATTGGAGTTTAATATATCTTAATAGGACAAACCGTTCTTGAGTTATACAAGTATGACTGCCTAAAGTCGTGGTCATAATAGTCATGTCCATAAAAAAAAATTCAATACGTGATAGAAAAAATTTAAATGCTGATTCTTATTAAGCATGTTAAATTTTATCTAATAAACCATTTTTTTTTTTTTTTATATAAGGCAAAAAAAAAAAGAATTTCCACTTAAATGTTGGTGTGCATGGGTATTCTAACTTAACTGTGAATGCAATCAAGATTTGTGCATCAATTTTTATGATACGTGTCTTTATTTACTCGTAGTTTTGCCAGCTTTGAGATACAGATGATAAACTGAAACATTTTTGTTGTTTTCACTTTTAAAAAGAAGTTTTAGTAAAAAAAAAAAAGAAATCTTGAATTTAGCCTGAAAAATTTTTTTTGGACATAAATTTTAAAATATCTCCTAAGCTATTGAGCGGATAAAAAGTCAATTTTATTCCACATATTTGTTTGTATTACTTATATAAATCGTGCATACCGTCCTCGAGTTATAGTGAAATATACTCCAGTAATCGGCTTATCTAGGACGCAATATTAGACACGCCCATAAAAAATCTCGAACCGATGGGAAAAAAACTGAAAGCAGATTCGAGTTTAGCATGCGGTAATCCACCTAGTTCACATATATTTTTTTTTTTTTTTTTTGTTTGAGGGAGCACAAAAATGTTTTTTGTCGATTAGTGCACAGTGGGGCAGAATCGAAATTTGTTGGAAATAAATTTGTAACTTCTGATCGACTGGTTGGATTTGCATGAAATTTGGTATAAGCGTAGCAAAGGAAAAGAGTTAGTTAAGTTTGGAAGAGGGACCGAACAGTCCCCTCAGGGGCGGAGCTAAAGGGGCTCAAAGATGGGTACTTCTGACATAAAATTTTTTTAATTGCTTGCCAAATTTCTAGTCCGATTTCAAATATTTGTATACATTGTTATAGGCACTAATAAGACCTACACAAAAAATGCTTGCATGTCCTATTTATCTCTTATAGTTTTTGAGCTATTTGCGTTTGAATTTTTAAGTACCTCAATTTTGCATGTTCTTGGTCCAGTTTTTTCATATATATCCTAGTATTTCCGACCGATTTTATTTGTTTTTTCTTTAACTAATTAAAAAACAAAATTATCTATTAAATACAAAGAATTTGAAGTTGATTTCTTTACCGAGTCCAAAAATAAACGATTTTGAATTTGAAAATTGCAAAAATGACGACTTTTTGTGTTTTTTTTGACAAAAAAAAGTATCTACAGTCTTTTTTCTCTAAAATAAAATTTTCTTTAAAAACATATAATAATTTTATACTTTTCTGAAAGGTATCTTCACAAAAAAGACTTTAAAGTAAAAAGCAAGCCCAACAACTCAAGGTACACACCCTCCCGAAATTGACCCATTTTATATGAAAGTTTTGACTTTAGTCTATATTTTCTCAAATCCCAAAGTACGAATCGGCAAACAGAATGCAGTTTAGGAATCTTAAATATGTTGTTAAAAGTTTCCAATCAAAATCTACGGGACTTCGGAAAAATGTGGTTTTTAAAGCCGAAAATGTGAAAAAAAATTTTTTGGGATTTTCGGCGCTTTTTTGGGAATGTAAGATTGCTTTTACAAAAATCTTAAAATTTATTTCACTTTCTCATTTTATATAGTATATATAGTTTCTAAAAAAAAAAACATTTTTTACAAAAATATTATTTTAATTGCAAAAATTAGAAAAGGTACAAACTCGATTTTTCCATCTAAATTACTTTGCTTAGCTGACATAATTCTTCGTTACACAAAAAAAGATTTAAATCAATATCTTTTATAGAACCGAAACTATGCCACTTTAAAGTTTATAAAGTCACGGAAAATTCCATTTTTTGCGTATTTTAGCACAAACTCACATTCGAACATTGCCTGCGGTAACAAATTATTTATGTTGTTATGACTTTTTCTCATCCACAATAGTACATTTTTGGAATTTTCCGTGACTTTATAAATTTTAAAGTGACATAGTTTCGGTTCTGTAAAAGATATTGATTTCAATCTTTTTCTGTATAACGAAGAAATATTTCAGCTAAGCAATGTAATTTAGACGAAAAAAATCGAGTTTGTACTTTTTCTGATTTTTGATTTTAAAGTAAAATTTTTGTAAAATAGTGTTTTTTTGAGAAACTCTAAACATTTTATATGTAATAAAATCTTTGTTATTAAAGATATCTTAATGAAATTTTCGGTGGATGTAGACTTTATCGTATAAAATGAAAAAGTGAAAAAAACTTTAAGATTTTTGTAAAAGGAATCCCACAATTCCCAAAAAACTCAAAAATCTAACATTTGCGGCTATAAAATCCACATTTTTCCGAAGTCCCGTAGATTTTGATTGAAAACTTTTAACAACATATTATAGATTCTTAAACTGCATTCCGTTTGCAGTCAAAACTTTCATATAAAATGGGTCAATTTTATATGAGTCTGAAAAGATACCTTTCAGAAAAGTATAAAATTATTATATGTTGTTAAAGAAAATTTTATTTTAGAGAAAAAAGAGTGTAAATACTTTTTCTGCTAAAAAAAAAAAAGATTCGGTTAAAACATCGACTTCAAATTTTTTTATTTAATAGATAATTTTGTTTTTTAATTAGTTAAAGAAAAAACAAATAAAATCGGTCGGAAATACTAGGATATATATAAAAAAACCTGGACCAAGAACATGCAAAATTGAGGTACATAAAAATTCAAACGCAAATAACTCAAAAACTATAAGAGATAAATAGAAGATGCGAGGATGTTTTTTGAAGGTCTTATCAGTGCCTACAATAGTGTATACAATTTTTTTAGATTGGACGAGAAACATAGCAAGAGATTGAAAAATTTTTATGTCAGAAGTACCCAACTTTGGGCCACTTTAGCTCCGCACCTGAGGAATATGTACGGCCCCCTTCCAAACTTAACATTGTACACTCCTCTGAACATATACAAAATTTCATGCAAATCCAACCAGCCGATCAGAAGTTACAGATTTATTTCGAAAAAATTTCGATTCTGCCCCACTGTGCAGTGTAATATGTATTTTTTCCAAATTAAAAAAAAAAATAATTTAAATGCCTTAAAAAGTCTGCTAGCGAAGCAAAATCCCAAGGGAAAATTTTTTAAATATTTTCTACATAACCAGCATAAAATTACATTTTTTTTTATACCCATTTCGATTAAAAAATCTAATCTTTTTTTGACCAAAATGTAGGGCACCCATAATTGTTCAATTGCTGGCAGGGAAATGAGGACTATTTTAAAAACATGTTTAATAATTTTTTCGTATTAAGCAAATTTTTATGCATCTTTTGAGTGGTTTTCCTAGATCGAAATCTAGAAAAGGCTATCCTCGGGATACTCTGTTGTATACATAATAAATTAATACTTTTACAACTTAAAGTTAAAATAACTTATGTTTATCTTATAAAATAAGATTTTTATGCATATTTATACTAATTTTTGCATATTTTTGTGAAAGAAAGATAAACTATAGTTTTTTTTAATCATATATTTTATTTTTGAGTAATTAACAAATAATATGTCATTTATATCCATAAAGAGCTTGTGGCAAACTTATTGTTAGAAATTGTATACAACTACATATATTCTTAGTAATCATTCACACCGAAATAGACATTTATTATTTTCTAATATTTTTTTAAGTGTATTGTAACATTTTATGTTTTGTTTATATTCATCTCGTCCAGCATCGCAAGTGCCAATAAATTGGTAATTTGTATAAACTTTTCTATTCTTCTAGCTTGCTTTCGGCACGAGGCCGACTAACACCTTCTAGTCCGCCTGGGTATAGTAGTGGATAGTGAATCATGCCGGCTTAAATTGTTTTCTACTCCTCTCTTAACTGAGACATATAATTACGATCATGAAGGCGCGATTGTTATCAAATATAACTACTGAAAACTATCGACTACAATCTTACAAACATAAATTTCATTGTAGTACCCGTATTTCCCTTTATGTAATGAATAGTGAACATATAATAATTGACTGACTATTTGGCTGGTTGTCTAGATGGCTTGCTGAATGGTAGAATGTATGGATTTTGTGCGTGTGTTGAAGAAGAAGAAGAAAGCGTTGTATTTGCCACATTATGTTATTTAAGTAGTTGTTGTTTTGCAGTTTCTGGCATTTTTGCCTCACTCGGTCACGAGGCAAACGCGCGAATATTTTTGGATGGCAAAGTACCAATCACTATTGGCCACCAATTTGAATAAAGAATCATTGATTGATGGTATGTATGTATAGTGTACGCTGAGGGCACACTTATACTTTAATTCTGTTGCTACTTGTATAGACTATCATCATAGTTGCCTAAGCAAGCATGGTTGCCCAGCTATTAATTGTTGCAACAAACAATTTTGTTAGATCGATTATAGCTACAGTAACTGATATATAAAGTTCTGTTATTCCTTTTTTAAATAACCACTACTTGTAGTTTGTGTATATTAAGTTAATAGTCCGTTTCGCAACACCTGCTCCGGTTCAAATTTGTAGTAATATAAACTTTACACAATTTCAATTCATCATGGAGTTCTAGTCCCATAAATCACTTTTTACAACCTAAAAGAACTGAAAAAGTCAGGATTTTGACATTGTGTTGTCATTGGAAGAAAGTACTTAGTGGTGAAAAAAAAACTGCAAAAGTTATTTTTTTAACCCATGGTTGTCATTGGTAAAATGCTATTCTTTTATACTTATTGTTCATTGCTTTTGAAGCACTTCTCTTAAAACTATGTTTGTACAATTTTTTAATAACAATTCTATTTTTTCCCTATTAAATAATAATAAAAATGCTTTAAATTTTTTAAAATTTATTTATTTTCACTTTTTTGGAAATAATAATTAAGAACATCCAAAAATATGCACTTTGTTCCACTTTTGAAGTTGTGAGAATGTTCTTTTTTTTGAAGAACTTCATCATTCTTTGCTGGGAATAGATGGTTCGTATAAACCTTGTGCGCACTTTTAAAGACATTTTGATATAATTTGTCACGAATAATTATATTGGTTCAAGGGCAAGGTCTATTGAAATTGTTTACAATTGGTCCATTATTTCAACTAGCCGCAATAAAAATGTCCTGTACCAATCATGAATGCTAAAGTAACAACTGTTACTAATGATACCATTCGGCGGCAATAGTGAATCTGACACATATGTATGTGTGTATGTTCAACAATTTTTGTTTAAATCATTAACGAAAATTGATACCAATTAAAATACATTATTTTATTTTAATTTAATTTTTAAACAAACGGCATCAAAAAGCCGATACTGTAAATCGTTAGTGTGACCACAACTCTTGTGGATTTTGAATCGAATTTTTTCCCTTAGTGAACAATAAAAATGCCTTTAAAAATTATAGAATCGTTTTATATGCTATTAAAGAAAAGTTGTAATAAATCGCTGTAAAACTTGAAAAGTTGTTGAAAAAGATTGTATTATTCCAATTTTTAAACTTCGCTTAAAATATTTTTCCCTCTTTTTATAAAGAAATTTACATTTTCTAAAACTTTCTTAGCAATTATAAGAGAAAATAAAATAGTTTGGATTTGTTTTTCACAGGATACTTTACTAGGGCGCAAATTTTTATATATCGTTTTTTCACAATTTAAGGTTTTAAAACTTTCATAATGGTGATCATCTTTTCTACTAACGAAATGTGCTTCGTACTTTGTACTATTTGGCATCTTCGAAGTAGGAAGACGTCCCAAATGCACAGTGCCACCTGTATCGAATCTGGAGTAACAAAAAAGTTGTAATAAATCGCACAAAAACAAAAAGGTTTTAAGAATTCATTAATTTTTGTTTAACATACATACGTATTTTATAAAATATTTCAAATAACATGGAAAATAGTCCGCATTGTCGTAAGTTGTTATTTATTAAGAAATGCAAGCTCAAAGTTAAAAATGATATTAAATAATTTTTTTACTTTGAAATACAGTGGGGCCTCGATTATCCATGATTCGATTATCCGGCAACGTCGATTATCCGGAAAAAAATTGTAACGTCTTTCTTGTTTTTTTTTTTTTTCATCCATCCATTTATTATTATTTTTTATTTTTTTGCATCGATTAACAGTGATTTACCTCTATTATCCGGGATTATAACCATAATTTTTTTCGATTGCTTTTGAACAATCAAGCACAATGTGAATAAAAAAAGGAATTCCCTCGTTTGGATAAGATAAGTCAGAGCAAGGTAAAATCCAAGTTTACATGTCTTCATGAAAAGGAAGAAACAAACGTATGATTTTTCTAAGAAATGTATGATCACTGTTTTTTTTCCAAAGTTATTATTTTTTCCTTATATTATTTAAACATTTATGTTAAATACATAAATAATTAAATTAGTTATTTAAATAAAAAATGTTTTAAAAATACTACTCTAAATTTTTACTCAATTATAAATTAACCGGAAAAATTGATTATTCAGTCCCGACCATTATATCAATTTCAAATGGTTGTAACATATGTCGGGAAAAAATTCTTAACACAATTGTTTTTTTTATTCAGCAGCATATTGAAGGTACACATATTATTAGTTATACTGTACTTTTGCGAAATTAAATTGCAAATAAGAGTGCTTAAGAAATCGAATTTTAATGAACTGCATCTTTTTAATGTGGTCGGATGTGATCACTTTATTATATAGTAAATAAGAAGTGAGATCGAAAAAATCTTAACATACATTTACGGACAAAAAAATAGGGTCAAATACACTTTTGTTTGAAATTTTTTGAGTTTTGGACAAGACTTTATGCATTAAAAGTTTTATTGCCAAATCATTGCGAATATATTGGGTTATAAACCTATAAAAAAAAATAATATCCTACAACATTATCCCGGAAACGGTACACCGTCTCAAGCGTAAATAGTCCTTTTTCAGTGTGGACAAAAAAGTCTTATAATACAGACCGGGAAAGGCCTCAAATAGTATTCTCATGTACCTTACAGTATAAAAATTGCGTATTATCTTTAAAAAAAAAGTAGTATTTAATTTATAGAAGAATATAAATGTTAAATTTGGTAGCAGAACTTTCGTATGGATTCAAAAAGTACAGATTTGGAAACACTTAATACCCTTTGTACAATTAAACATAATGGTGTTACGAATATATCGGAGAGGGTTACTACCATTTCAAATTGTCAGGTCAATACTCATATACTTATTTAAATATTTTATATTCATGGTCGCGATTAATTATATTTGTTGCCATTCATATATTTATATATATATCTGGGGTTTGTAAAATTATAATAATATTTTGCTTGAAAATACTCCAACAAGTGCAATTTCTTCGTCATTTTCAAAAGGACCATAAAATTTTTGTATTCATTTTTTTAATACTTCTCCGATTTTATTTTGTCAAATGAAAGGGAAATAATAAGTTTATGCAGTAATCCATGCTATTACATATGAAATAGTGAATTTTTTGTTAGTTGAGGGGAGCACAGACCCCTCCCAAAAAACTGAAAATTTAAGAAAATTAAAAAATGTTGTCATCTAAACTCAACTACCCTGCATTTAACATTTGAAGGTCTATACAATAACAAAGATAGTGCAACATTTAACAAAGATAGTGCAACATTTATCTACAAAATTCGATTAGTTTACATCAAAAAGCATAAAAGCGCGAACAAAAAGTGTAGAAGAGTGTGCAAAACTTAGCCATTTTTCTAAGTTTTTGAACTTTACAAAAAAAAAAAAAAAAAAAAAAAAAAAAAACATATGTTGCTAAAATTTTGCTTTCTATTATTTTTAAGTCATATGAGTTCAGATCTGTAACCAAATTGTTTAAATTAACATTACCACTTATTAAGGATTAAGTCGGTTTCAGCCAATATCAAAAATCAATACGTGATAGAAAAAAGTAAAAACTGATTCTTATTACGTTAAATTCCATCTAATCCACCTATTTTTTTATTTAAGACGAAAAAAAAAAAGTTTTTTGCCCACTAGTATATTTCCACTTAACTGTAGGTATGCATGGGTAGGTATCCTAACTTAACTGTGAATGCAAATAAGATTTGTGCATCAATTTTTATGATACGTGACTTATTTACTCGTTGTTTTACCAGCTTTGAGATAAAGATTATAAACTGAAACATTTTTGAAGTTTTCACTTTTTAAATAGAACGACTTAAAGTCAATTTTATTCCACACATTTTGGTGTATTATTTAATATAAATCGTGCATACCGTTCTCAAGTAATCGACTTATTTAGGACGCAATATTAGACACGCCCATAAAAAAATGTGGGCCTGATGGGAAAAGACTGAAAGCAGATTCGAGTTTAGTACGCGGAATTCCATCTAGTCCACATATTTTTTTTTTTTTTTCAAGGACCATTTCTATTTTATTTTTATTGAAATTCTCAAGTCTGGTACATTTTGGTCAGGTTATTTTCAGAATAGTATAAAATATACATACGTACGTAAATTTTTGTTCGAAGACATTTTGTTAAAAAATTTAGATTTTGTTTTTCGTATTCAAGCTCATCACAAGGACTTAACCACTAATGACTAAGAGTAAATTTTTAATTTAAAGATGTTGTCATCCAAATTCTCATAAAATTTGTAATTTCTAATTATATAAAATTTATTTGTATTGAATATTAATTTGATAGTAACCTCTGTATGGGATTTATGCATGTTAAAGTGATTTTCTGAAGAAGTGGTTATATGGGTGTTAAACGAATTTTATTAAAATATTGGTATATTTTACATTTACATTTATAACGAAATAATGGACCGATCATAATCAACTTTAATAGGCTTCATCATTATGACAAATCTCTATTCGTGCTAAATTCAAGACATATTTAAAATTGCAACCTGTACTCTGTTTGTGTACTAGATGGAAATGTCTCTCTCCCTTAGTAAGGCGAATACATATATAAGTACAGGGATGATAAATATGATTTTCAGTATTGTATTAAATTTAACATAAAATTGTACTTTTTGTGCCGTAATTGTACTGAAATATTAGGAACTTGTTCTATCCAAAACTACAATATTTTTGATCTTTTGAAAATTTCATTTGAATTCTCAAAATTAGCAGCATTATTATTTTAAAGAGCCAAACCCAATTGAATAAACTATTTTTCGAGTTATTAAATATTTTTCAAGTTGGACATGAAAAATTTTAAGATACATGATTGACTAAATTGATAAAAGTGCTAAAAAAACGTAATGACTAGGGGGCGGATTTATATGCATTTATTTTTGGAAAATATGCGCCTATAAAATGCACTTAAAAATTCAAAATATACCCTACAAATTAAAAAATATACAGTTATTTAATATTTATTAAATAAAAAAAGTTATTCTATAAGAAAAAACGAAAAGCAGTCCATCTTAAGCTAAGAAATGCAATACATTTTGTATTTCTAAAAGTTAAAGCTATATTTTAAAATATCAATACTAATTTATTTATACTTTTTTAAATTTGTCCTCCTTAAGATCACATTTTTATTAGTGACATTGAGTTTAATACAACATTAGTTAGATTTTTTTACTAAGTTGTCAAATGTAAATGATTGTCTATTTTGTAGGGTGATCGATGCGGTTTTCCAACCGGTTTTTAAACCGGTTTTTTCAGTCAATGTGCTGTCGGTTTTTTCAAAATGTTCATTTTTCGAATGTCGAATAGACTGGTTTTTTTTTAAACACAAAAAACCGGTTTCAAAAATAGCTTTTTTTTTTAAAAAAAAACACATACTAAATACTGATATTTGAATTGAAATTTATAAATATTTTTTTAAATATTCATAAAGTATTATTTCTAATGTTTTAAAAATATAGTTTAAGGTTAAATCGAAATTAATTCTGTAAGATTAAATAAATAAATTAGTAATAATTACCCAGAATAAAATTTGTTTTATCTATTGTAACACCGCGGTGCTTCGTTTCAGTAAAATTGATTCTGGCTTTTTTCATATTAATCCATGGTTTCTGTTTATGCTTAGTAAAAGTGAAATATCATTTTTGATGATTATTTTCTTAAAATTTGTATACCCTATACCAACAAAGGTGTGGAGGGTATTATGCGTTTGTGTTGATGTTTATAACACCAGAAAATATTGATCTAAGACCCACCTTAATTTGTACCAATCGGCTTTAAGTCGATTTAACAATGTCCGTCCGTCTGTCCGTCTATCCGTTCATGTAATTTGGCACACAGGTTGCTTATAGTCCAAGAACGAAGCCTACAAATAATCTCCCGGAAAAGAGGTTTAAAATCCATAAATCCCTTAAATGTAGCAAGAATCTTTGCACATGTAAGTTCCATATAATTTTAAATCTGTGTATCGAATTTCATTAAGATCGGTCCATAATTGACCATAGTATTGGTCACAATTCCACAGGTGTAGAAAAAAAGACCTCTCCCCGACTTTTGATACACACAATGGAGTAGGGTATTGTCGGGCTTGACCGTCTATATTTTTCTTTCTCGTTCTTATTGGGTTAATAGTTATTTCCAAAAATAAATATGTTTGATAAATTTTAACTTGAAAATTATAAGATTTATTGATTTTTTTTTAAGAAATGTAGTCTTTTGATAGAAATATTAACTTCTGCAAAAAAAACGGTTAACCGGTTTTTTCTGAATTTAAAAAAGTGCAACCGGTTTTTTCAAAATATCAACTATTCGAAAACCGGTTTCTCCAAAAAATCGAATAATCGATCACCCTACTATTTTGGCGTACATACATAGAAAATTATCTTTCAACGTCAACAGAAGTGATAGGAGCGTATTAGAATAATTGTAGTTCAGAAGAAACATCATCTGAACGTAAAGTAGTTGATTCTGAAATTTTGTTCATTTTCTCAAATCATTTATTTATTTTTTTTAATAACAGCTTCAACTTTAATTTTTCAGCAACGGGGCCTTCTGCAGCTTCGATTTTTGCAATAGCACTATCTATTCGACTGATTTGAGTACTTGAAACCCTCTAATTTAGTAATGGTGTTAAAAATTGCTAGAACAACTGTTATGTACATTTTACCAGAGACCTAAAATACTAAAACGCAATCTCTTCATTTTTATTTCAATCGAAAAACAATCTTCAATTCAAAAAATAATAAAAATCCATAATAATTTTTTTTTTTTTTTTTCATCAATAGTTTAATTTTTTTTCATGATCGACATAAAAAAAAATTTAAAAATCTTTTGTGATATTTATGTATTAAAAAAGTATAAAATTACAACTTTTCTTATCGGATGAAAAATTTTTAAACAACAATTTCATTGAATAAAAAAATATTTTTGAAACAAAACAAAAGTATGAATAAAAAACATTAATTTTGAAATTCTTTTATTTTTAAAGATATTTTTCGTTAAAAATATTTATTATTTTTTATCATGATGGATATTTATATTAAAAAATAAAAATCCTTCACATATTTTTTTCAAACAAATGAAAAATTATTTTTTGAACAGTAAAGACATTTATATTGATTGAAAAATAAAAATAAAAAATTTTCGGGTGCTTGCATTTTACCTCAAAATGAGAAATATAAAAATAAGATTGTAACAAAAAATGTTTAAAAACCAAAAAATGAAAAATATGCAATAAAAATATGCATTATTAGGTAAAATATGCAACAATATGCATTTTCAACAAAATATGCTAAAATATGCACTAACAAATCGATGCCATTTTTTAGTAAAAGGTCTGATTCGGATAGATAACAACTTAAGATAATTTTTAAATGCTTAAAAAAAAAACATGCATTTGCATATAAATATGCCCCCTAGTAATGACAGAGCGTATACTTGAATCCAGAGATTAAGGTATAAACTATTAATGATGGGTTTTGTATGAACGATTTAAGAATAAAATTCGGTAAATTACATCAAAAGTTTTGAAGCAAAAAAGAAAATTAATATGAAAATTAAACTTTTCACTGTTTTCACTGTTGTTTTGTTGAAAATATGTCCGATTTTAGCTAAATAAACGCATATTTAAAAGTCACTTCAAAAAGGCTATAATTCAAGTTTAAGAATTTCGAAATTATTAAAAATTGCTATGCATAAGTTTATATTTAAAACAAATTTAAGCTTCTGTCCTAAAATAATTTCTAAAGGAATTCAAAATTTTTTAAAAGTCCAGTTCACACACAGCAATTTTTCTTCTGAAATTATTCTATTTCTTCTTTTGTCCTTGCATTTACGTTCACACACAAAATTTTATTTCAGCAATTATTGCTTTAATTAGCTTAATTTGTTTTTGATTTGAAATACGAAATAGAAAAACAAAACAAATTTTGAAGTACACATAAGTTTGTACTCGTTGATATTCCCTCCAGCTCTTTCTCACACAAAATCGGAATTGCTGCAAGAAAACTTTCCTTGTGTGAACGCCGACAATGAACTTTTATATCATTAAAAACTTTTATTAAAATATTTTAAACTGTACTTAATTAATCACTGGAGTACTTTCGAAGAGAGAATTGTACTGAAAAAAGTACAATTGTACAGAATTTATCATCCCTGTATAAGTATATCTATATATATAAAAGAGTAACATGACTGACTGACTGATTCATCATCCCACATCCCAAACGGCTGAAGCTAGAGAGTCGAAATTTGGAACGCAGGTAGGTCGCCCTCTGTATAGATCCACTAAGACGGGATTTTTGGAAATTCGAATGTTTAGGGGGTAAAAACGGGTAAAATCGGTAACTCTATAACTCCCAAACTAATAAAGATACACAAAAGTTGAATAGTTTTCGTTATTCATTTAAAAAATAATCGGACAGGTGTCTGGTACTTTTAGGGAGAAAACGGGTAAAAACTGTATTTTGGTACTTTTTTGTCACTATATGTATCTTTGAAACCAATCAACATACAAATAAAATTTATGCCGTATTCATAACTTATCAAAAAACGAGAAATATAAATTTGGTACTTTTTCGAAATTCGAATGTTTAAGGGGTAAAAATCGTACATATTTTTGGTACTTTTTTCATAAAACATTTTTTATATTTATTGACATAACCATATGAGTATTTTAATATGGGATCTCACTATAATTTAGAAACTCATTGAAATACAATTTTTGATACTTCGATGGATGAAAAAAAAGTTCCAAAAAGAAGGTGAAGGCAGGAAATTTCATTTTATTCAAACTTAATAATGAATTACATTTAATATAGAAACATGAAATTAAGAAAATGTAGTCCTATGTAGATAAGAATTCACAAGAGTGGAATTTGTGGTACTTGAAAATACAGAATTCAAGAGGATAGACTCTGTGGTACTTTTTTCTTCTTCTATTTGTACTTTTTTGATTTTCTGTAATATTTAAACTAGAAACATGAAATTAAATACGCATGGTCCGATGTTGGAAAGAATTCACAAGGGGGACTTTGTGGTACTTTTTCGTTTTTCTAATGGTACTTTTTGAATTTTCTATAATTATGAACCTAGAAACATGGGGATATGTGATCCTTAGTTAATGAGAATCCATAAAAGGGGACTATCTGGTACTTTTTTGTTCTTCTAATGGTCCTAAATGAATGAGAATCCATAAGAGGGGTGTTTGTGGTACTTTTTGTTATTTTAATGGTGCTTTTTGAATTTTCTGTAATATTTAACCTAGAAACATGAAATTAAGAACATGAGGTGCTAAGTGAATGAGAATCCATAAGAGAGAACTTTGTGGTACTTTTTCATTCTTCTAATGGTACTTTTTGAATTTTCTATAATATTTAACGTAGAAACATAAAATTAAAGATATTTGGTCCTAAATGAATGAGAATTCATTATAGGGGACTTTGTGGTACTTTTTTTGTTTTCTAATGGTACTTTTTGAATTTTCTATAATTATGAACCTGGAGACATGAAATTAAGGACATGTGGTACTTTTTTGTTCTTGTAATTAAGGATATGTGGTCCGAAATGAATGAGAATCTATAAGAAGGGACTTTGTGGTATCTTTTTTCGTTCTTCTAAAAGTACTTCTTGAATGTTCTGCAATTTTCATCCTTAGAAACATAAAATTGAAGATTTAAGGTCTTAAGTGAATCAGATAAATTAAAATGGATTTTGTGGTATTTTTTCTTCTAAGATTAGAGACCTGAAATTAAAGAGATATTTTTTATTGTAATTTTTGGTACTTCTTTATATAAAATATTTAAAAAGTTTATTGTTGTAAATTCCGACATAACACCATTATTAAAAATGTTCCCACGGGAGTTAAGAATCTTAGTTTAAATGTATTATATAGTATGGCTTTTATAAAAAAATTTCGCTAACGAAGTAGCGGGTTTACAGCTCGTTTTACCATAACCCAAGAACGGGTTGTCCGATTAAATATCATATACGAAATGTTTTATTAAAATATTAATTAAAAGAATATTGGATTTCTGATATCAATTATTCGTGTTAAAGAAAGTAGTACATCGTACTTTACAATTTTTTGTAATTCACTTCCCAAATCCTAAAGCTTTAATTTGAGCAGTTATGATCGATTAAACTTTACAACAACATTAGCAAATTTTCTCATTTCTAATTTTCTAAACGGCTCTACGAATAATCAACCAAGTGAAAATCGCCAAAATATCTGTTAATATTTGGCCTCTAACCGGGCGGAAGGGTTTTTAACTCTGTAGTATGTCTGAAAGCAGGTTCTCTAACATAATTTTCATTTTTACACAATTTTTTTTTTTTTTACTCCAATTATTTCTCCATTAAATCTACAAAATAAAAAAGCGGTAAAAATCAGAGATCCTTAGTACACTTCCGATTTTTAAAATTTGTTCGTCAATGATTGTACTTTAAAGGGTGAAAGTGTTAATGTAAAAAATAAATTTTATATAAGCGAAGCCGCTTTAGGATGTACATACCACAGAGTTCAACACTAAAAAAGTATCTGGAATATCATGTTGCAGATATTGTAGGTATAGTCATCCGAATCACCAGTAACATTTTAAACACATTGAGAACAAAAGAAAATATGGTTCCATGATGAGTTTTTAGGTAATAAAAATGTCCAAGTGATAGAGCATATTAGTCATGTTTTATAGCCAAAACATGAGGCTACAAAAATTTAGTAATAGTCAAGTCTCTAACTTGTCACACATAGCCCCTAGAAGTCTTTAAAGTTATAAAAATAGAGAAATTTTCTATTCATCCCCATAAAAGCATTGAAAAGAATCCTCAAGGAAGAAAATTATCCTTGGTCCTCAATGGGTTAAAAATGTGACTTGATGGAAAATTTTCATTTGACTTTTTACACTACATCAAACCTAAGGAATAATAATTTTGTAGAATTATTCGAGATATAAAACTTTTTTGCGATTTTGTTGGCCAGTGATATTAAAAAAAATTAGGTGAATAAAGTTTTTACAACAATATAATTATTTTTTGGTTGAATATTTTGGGTTATTTGACATTATGGAAAATAACCCAAACTGTTGGTCGATTGTTCATTTTGCTACTTAACTGATTATTCAAAAGATTTTAGGTGATTTTGTAAATATTGTAGGTTTTAGTTCACAATTATACAAAGACCAAGAATATTTGGTCTTTGTACATACATATATAGGTTTTGTCCGATTTTCCCTTGAGCGATTATTCATACAGCCCTTCTAAACTACTTTGAAAAAGTCAAAATGTTTTACTGCTCCTAGGATACATATGTATCTATGTAGATATGTAAATATCTACATAGATACATACTTACATACTTCCTTATATTTAGTATATTAGGGTGGCTTGTATGGAGAGAAAATAAGATATCGATGTTCCCATCCCAAATGAAAATTTACTTCATTCTAAGATACCGTTACTCAAAATTTCGGTCCTGACATTATTCTTTCGTGAGCTTGATTAAAATAAAAAAGGTAACTTTTTCGGGATTTTCGGATTTTTTTTTTTTGTTCATATTTCTGCCAAAGGAACAATATGTAAATTTAATGCTAAGAAGTGTCTTTGTTTGCTATTTGGTACACAGAGAATAATTTGTTATTGTAAAAACAATAAAAAATCGCTCTCTGTGTTTTAATTAACGGGCATAATTGTAAACAAATACCCTTATTATCATACATTTTTTGAGTATTTCCCTTAAACTTAAATTATTCCGTTGTTTACTCATAGAAGTATTAAGTGTTATATATCATTAAAAAGCTTAGCTTATGCGTATTTTGATGCTTAATTCATATAAATCCTTCCCATATTGAAACATTTGTATATGAAGGAAATTATGGTTAAAAAATAAAAAAATAACGAAAACTCGTTTCGATATAATTGCTAAAGGGTTATGTTATTTTATTTTGGGTCATATTTTTTAAACATTTTTGTTTAAAAAAAATCAAATATCTAAATGTCTAAAAATTGCAAAATTTTGGACTTAAATGGACCTGGTTACGTTATAAAATGCACGCGTCAACGTCCTTTCTTTCGATACAAAATTTTTATATTGTGTCTTTGGCAGAACTATCAAAAAAATCCGAAAAAATGTTGTTCTAGCTCACGAAATGATAATTTTGAGAAATGGTATCTTAGAATGAAGTAAATTTTCATTTGAGCTGGGAACATCGATACTTCTCATTTTGGAGCCACCCTAATGTATATGTATGTATTGTTGTTAGATGTTGCTACCCAGTGACAAATTGTTTGCTGACGCAAAATGTTTTAATATTTTACTGTTACCATCGCAGTGCATTAAAATAAAAATTTGTTTTTATGTAAAAATTTCAAAGTTGGTTCCGAAGCAAAACATACTATATTTCAATAATAAAATCAAACTTGTAAATATATACATTCATATGTATGTAATTAAATATTAATTCTAATTTTTCTATTGTCGTATTTATCGATTTAACAAATCTTTAACGAATAAGTTTGATCTACAATAAATGTTTACAAATTAGTAAATATTTTGTTTCAATATATATTTCATTTATAGTTGGAGTATTCTGTTTATTATACAAATATGCATAATTTGTTATCAGCTTTGTGTTCTATATTCGACATTGGCAGAATACCCTTCACATCTGAAGGTCGTTGTATCGATTTTTTAGTTTACAGGTGATTCAAAATAGTTTTCTTCAAAATTCATACAATTTTTTGAAGAATTACGTAACAGATTTAAAAGTTTTCTTATTTTTAAGTAAATTGAATATTTAAACGCATTTATTTTAGTTTAGGTTTCACATGCAGCCTTTTTAATACCAGAGAAGGCTCACTTGGGTTCCGAGTTCCCTTTATGTTACAGGAAAATAAATTTGATTCCGGAATAATAGTTAGAAAGTTAGTTAGAGAAAATAAAGAGTAAATTAAATGCCAAGGAAAGTGAGTTATTTACTAATCTATCTTTACAGTAATCGTTATCCCTGAGCCTAAGCATTTGGGGTGGCGATATATTATTTTTATTTCAAAAAATTCCACCACCATTTTAATTCCAAAAAATTTTAGTTGATTGTCTAAACAAATATGTTTATTTAGCCAATATAAAGCGGCCCATAGACACATACTGCATTAGCTCAAGCAATAAGTATGTTAAGTAAAATTGAGATAGCTTTTAAATGTGTGCGTCACACCGACAATGCAGTATGAAAAATCAAAATCGTTTTGATATTAAAATGAACTCATACTGCAGACATTTGTGTCGAATGAATTTATTTTTTTTTTTTTTTTGTCAATTATTCTATACATATTTCAATTTAAAAGAAAAAACAAATATGTAAATATTATAAAAATATTCTGTGAAAATTTACAAAATAAAATTTTGATTGATGAATGTGTAGAAAAATCATCAAGCACACACGTATACGAGGGTTCATCGGCAGTATCTCTCCGCAGTATGTGTCTATGGGCGCCTTAACAATTTAATATACATTTTATATAAAATTTTAATTTGTATTTCTGACGCAAAAAAATAATTATACCTATATTTTTTAACAATACAAACAAAACAATAAAATTATGCTTCTTAAAACAAATATTTCAGAGAAAATTAAATGAATTTTAATAAGAGAAGATGAATTTTATTTTTTTTTTTTTTTTGTTAAAATGGATTTCATTAAGATATTTAACTTAAAGAATACGAAAGGTTGAGTTTTGTAAATGATGATAGGATATCGAACGCACCCAAATTATTTCTTCGTCAAATGAAAAAATTTTAACTTAAAAAAAGATCTTATTCTTACATAGAGAAAACAGATTCATTGTGGCAAATTCTGTTGGTTGCTTGAACATAATTTTATTGTGACTCCCACCCAGAGAAATATCAATCACATACGTGTTGAAAACAATACCATTCTGTGTCAATAGTGAATCTACACCGTAATCGATACCTAATTGGCACAAAGTTGAAACCATTTCGGTATCAAATTGTTAAATTACTTATGTTTTCTATTAAATTTGTTAACGAAAGGTATTAAAAAGCTGTTACCATAAGTTACCAATGTGAGTACAACCGTTGTTGATTTTAAATCGAATTTTTTCCCTTAGTGTACAGTTAATAGTTTCTAAAATTAAAACTATATAAGGAATGGAAATTATTAATGCTTAATTATTAATATATATCTTCCTATCCATGAGAGAAGGGCATTTTTTTTACTTGATGGCTTTCAATTTTTATATTTCAGTTTTCAGTTTAGTGAAACTGCCAAAACTCGCGATTTTATTTCGCTTTTTTCTTTCTCAAAAACTAAACAAATTTCAAAAGTATGTAAATTTGAATAGCAATATCTCTGGGAAGGCTTTGTGAATTTTAATGATTTAAACTGCCTTTGAATTTCGCATATGGCGATAAAAAAAAGTAAAATTTTTCCTTGTTTTTGGAATTTTCTTTAAAATTTGTATAAAATTTAACAAAATATAAAAATTATGCAATTTTAAATATTCATATCTCTTGAAGTTATTGATGGATTTCTGCAATTTAAAAAGTATTCAAAAGGCCATTTTTTTATTTTTGTGTAATTCAGTCAGCATTTTCAAAATTTCCTTTTCGTTTCAAAATATCTAAAAAATATAAATGCAGTTTATGGAGGCGTTTTTGTTAATTGCGAATTTATAAAATTTTATTTTTTCTAAAAGTGTATTTAAAAATGATTTGTTTATTATAACTGGAAACAATAATCAGTCTGGTAAATAAAAGTTTACTATTTTTAAAAAATTTAAAAAAAAAAAAACATTTTTTTTGTAATATACAAAATTTTAAGATTATTTGGAAAAGAGTTGAAATACATTGAGAACTATGGTATAGACCTATTTTTATTATTTTAAAAATTTTAATAAATTGATGTTTTACTTACTTGTGTTCCTCACTGTGTTGTGTTAAAATTTTATTAACTTATAAATACTATGGAAAATCAAACAGTTTAAATCTTTTGTAAATTCGTTGTTTGTGAATATAATGAAATAGTTTAAAAGCTAAAAATAAATAATTTTAAATTCACATTAAAAAATAACATGACGGATCCGAAATACCAAAAGTAATATCGAGAATTTGATGTCGGATTCAAAAACAACCAAAATTAAGCTAGTTTCAAACCATTAACAACGATATGCCATATGTTGCGATCGGCATTAAAATGACGCTATACACAAAAAACAAAAAGGGCGACATTTTTAGGCGTGGCAAAAAAAAATATTTTTTGTATTTTTGGAAACGTCATTTAGTATTATTTCATTCTAGGGGGTGACTGGCACAACTTTTTTTTTTTTTTGTATGGAGACCGACCCGCTCTAGTATGCGTTTCAAAAAGTTATTACTATGATGTTATTACAAGAACTAATTAGTTTGTAGATATTTCTAACTTTCATCTAGATATTGAAAATATAAAAAGAACAACACAAATTAGTGGATATTTTTTAATAATATTCATACACTTACCACTTTTGAACACTAATAACACAGGAAAAAACGGATTCTGTGGCACGTGGTACTAAGTACTAAGCCTCTAATCCACTTTTTTTAATTGACTCTAGTTCTCGCGATAAACCTCGATTTGTACAATTTTAGAGGCTGGACTATATATTGAAAAATTATAAAAATAGAAAAATGATTTTTTGATATTTTTAATTTTTCTATGTAACTTGTAAATGAGTATTTTCACTAATTTGTGAATAAAATCAAAACACGCATTGATTTTAGTGAAATACATCTTGTTTTATTTGCAACAAATTTGTCTCTATGATTTTCTTAAAATTATTTTTCTTGAAATTTTGTATACAATTTAATTTTTTCTCAAAAGATAGGCTTAATATCTCCATAATTGTTGGCCGTATTTAAGAGTAATGTAAGAAGGACTTGTAGATAATTTTATTTTATTGACTTGTTAATTAAAGGGAATTGATTTTTATAAACTTAACAAAAATTTCATATTTTCTTGAATTTATTTTTTGTATGTCAAGAAATTTTTAATTTTTAAAAATTTAATAAACATTTTATCAGACACAAAATTTATTTAGTACACAAGCCAGTAAAATTAAGCGAACAATAGCAGTTTTTGCACATAACTAGCTTATCGTACATCGTACATATTTTGATGTCAATACAACATTTATAGATATTAAAATTTCCTACAAATTTCCTCTAGTACACTTTTATGCCTCTTTATTGATTTAAAAGTTATACCGTATTTTGTGTTTGATTTAATATTCTAAATATGGTTTCATAAATGAAAATTGATTTCATATATGAAACTATATACGTATCCATATATTGTGGATTCCATGTATGAATCCACATACTGTCATATAAAAGCCAATATATAACAATATATCGTTATACTTTACTATGTTAAAATTTGATTATAATTTTAAACTGAATTGTCGTTTTACCGACTCTTAAAATATATAATTTTTATAATATAAATGAAAAGATTTATAAAAAGTAACATTTCTAAAAATCTGATCTTATTTAATTGGTTACATATCAAATTAAAAGTAAATAACTACTAATCTACTTTCATGTAGTGCAGAAAGTATGTTGTTATCATTAAAAGTAACTAAATTGTTAACTACTTATATACCATTACTAAGTTTTTGCTGGGTAATACCAGAAAAATACAATTTTTATATAATTTAATTTTAATTAGTTGAAGAAAAGGTGAAATTGTGCATAATATATGTATGCGTCCCAAAAAGTTTAGATTTTTATTTTAATGTTAAGATTCCATGCTTTCCAAATATTTTTTAAAATTAAAATATTTTAATAACATATTTAAAGAAAATGCATGTAAAAATATAATAGTGTTAAAATGCATTTTTAAAAAATATTTGTTATTTGTAAAACATTCATATTTAAGCCTATATAGTTACAATTTAAACGCCGTTTAAATCATTGATTTCCCCAAAGCCCTTCCCGAAATATTGTTATTTAAAGTTGTATTCTTTCGAGATTTTTTAGGTTTTTTTCGAAAGTGAAAAAGCGGAATAAATTGCGAAGACTGCACCAAAATTTACCAACTTTCGAATTTTGACCGTAACTCCCCCTGACTGTGTGAAATACTGGTGAAATCGGATATCCTTAGGCCGTGACGCATCGGACCTAAAGTTTGTAGGGTGCTTTTATGTGGGAAAAAGTTGGTCTTTTTGCAGCTCTTTTGGGCTAGTCTGATAAAGGGAACTCGTGATGACAGAAAATTTTGTAATAATAAAAATTACTATTATTCTCTGAAATTTGTATGTATATTTTACAGAAATTTTTCTTACAAATTTTCAAATGAAACATGTACCTTATTTTAACTTGATTGCAGTTAATAACATCACTCTGCTAGAAAATTATTCTTTTTATTTTCACTAAAAAAACAAACGAAATCGAAACAATCGAAATACTGCGTAAAATTTGATATACATATTGTTATAAAACCGTTTTAAGGGTAATTGATGCAGTAAAAATCTTGTAGCTTCCTAAATTATAAATTAATTTTTATTTTATTATTTATTTGATATGAAAAAAGGAGATCACTGCTTTTATATTTCTATCAAAAATTGTAATGATATATATATATATTTTTTTTTAGAATCAAACGAGATATAACCCTCACAACCGGAACAAATCCAGATATTTGAAAACAGATTAACAGGCGATCAATAAAGCCTTCAGATAATCAATTAAAATAATTTTGGAAAATTATACGAAATGTTTTATTTTGTCATTGTTGAATTTTTTCTTGGGAAAATGTTTAATATTTAATGATTTTTTGTAAAAATCAGTGACAGAAAATAATCATTATTCTTGAAATTTTAAACAAAAAAATCAGATACAAGGAACAACCGGATAAAAGTGTTAAATACAGAAATATAATCTTCAGAACAGGTTCTATCGGAATCCGGAATGATTTTTATTTTTTTTATTTTTATGAAAAAAATCAATATTAATGATTATTTTTTATTTTTATTTTTTCGCTCAAATCATAATCATTATTTTGTGATTTTTATTTTTTTGCTCAACTTTAATGATTATTATTTTTATTTTTTTGCTCAACTCATAATGATTATTTTTAATTTTTACTTTTTTTGCTCACAATATAAAACTTAACATGAGAAATGAAACTATTACGCAATTTTTAATAAAAAAGAATTCTCATCGTAAATTAGATTTATTTACTAAAAGGCAAGTGTGATGATATATTTTTCATCAGATTAAAAAAAAATATCCAATTTTTTTTTATAAAATTCGAATTTTAATTAAATTAAATACTAGATAAAAGTTTAATTTCTCATATTAAGTTTTATATTGTGAGCAAAAAAAAAAATATATAAAAATCAAAAATAATCATTATGAGTTGAGTAAAAAAAATAAAAATCAAAAATAATCAGTAATAGTTGACCGAAAAAATAAAAATAAAAAAATAATGATTATTTGTTGATTTTTATTTTAAAACACATAATCATTACGGTCCTTGGGAAAAATATATATTTTTTTTAACTTAAAATTATGCACATTTTTTAAAAACTTTGTTTAAAGATTTTTCTTGAATATCGTTAATTTTTTAATTTATTTTTATTTCGCTTCCAAAATGAAACCTAAGAACTGAACCAACATTTTCTCAAAATACACAATCATAACGTGCAATTTAATAATATTAGTTTTTTGTATGAAAAATGTTAGAGACAAAAGTCAAGTTATTTATTAATTTTTTCCTGAAGATGAAACTTTTAATAAAATTGAAACATTAGCTTATTCTTGTGCGCTTCGCTACTCGTTTTGATATGATAACTAATATTTACTTTTTATGGAGGTACTATTCCCGCAAAACTTATTTTCTTTATATTGGGGGCTACTTCTCCCGCTGGCACTATCCTTCCTTTTTTCATTTCATCAATGCAATATGATAAGAAATAATTCTTTAGATATGCCACTTAGAATATTTTCTTTGTATGGGGGATACCATTTACCCAGGTCCTATCCAACCCATTAGATATACGATATTTGATATTCGTAGTATGGGGTATCATTTCCACTGGACCTATCTGTTCAAATTTCATTATAAGTTTGGTGGTTGATGAGAAAGATATTCTTGAAAAATTTAAAGACTTTTTTGCAACAGTATTTAAGTTATCCGATAATCAGTATTTTCTTTATATAAGTGCTATCACTCCCTTTAGAATCCGTCCCATTTTCATCTCATTTATGTAAATTAATAATAAAATTATTTTCAACAAAATCTTAGGATTTAATCTAAAATAGTCCTGGAGATATGTGATAATAAATATTTACTTTGTATGAGGCTTAAAATTCCCCCTGCTCCCATCGAATATTAAGTAGCGTGTGAAAACTCGTCAAGTAAATACCTTCTTCATTTTACTATTTTTTATTTTTTCCTTTCTTTTAGAACTGTACCTGATGGAGTACCCCTACACGCATATCTGGATAAATCAAATGTTTCTAAACTAGCAGTGACAATCGAATCAAGTTCCATGTTTTTGAAGGCTCCCTCTTTAACTAGAAAGGCCACAAGCCCATAATTTTTAAACTCGAGAGATCTTTAAATAATAATTTACAATCGTAAAGGTTTACCTTTGGTGTAAACATGATGAGAGGGAGAGAGGACTTTCAGTTATCAGCACTAATTTTAAATACTGAAATCACGTTTTTATTGCCATGGCATAAATTACAATCGTGTTATGTAACCACCCTACAAATATTTAAATTATGGCTTTATAGAATACAGCTTAATAAGAAAAATTCACACAGCATAGAAAATATTTATATTTTTTCATTAAAAATCAATTGGTAATTCCACCGATGTCTTACTACAAATTCTGACAAACGTTTTTGTAATTTAAAATGATGATTATGATGCAAAATAAACTTAAAGAAAATTTTAAAATAATCCGAAAACTTTGCAAAAAATCGGTTTAAGAAAGACCAATACAACCGGTTTGATCTCTCTAGTCATAACCACAGTAACATCGTGTGAAAAAAAATTATGAACGCGGAGTTCAATGAAAAGTTCTTCTAGATCAGAAAAGGCCTTCCAGAAGGCCTCTTTACACCTTCTTTTTACAACTGGGAGTATATATTTTCATATATACTTATATTTTAAAAAATACACACTTAAATGCAAATTGTGATGCACTTTTAGGTTTGTTAGCGACTTTAAACTGTTCAAGTAAATTTTTTATAGAGAACACTTATGTACTTTGAACTTTAAATCCATGTAGTTCACTGCAACTTTCAACAACGTTTTGAAATTGTATTTTCGTATTTAAAATTTCTTAAATGTTGCCGCCATAATTGTTGTTATTCAACAAATAAAAACAATAACAAAACATTGAGTGCTGCAATATTAAAACAAATAACTAATAAAAATACAATCTTGTGATCGACAGAAGCTTAGGTAGATTCTAAAGAAGGAAGAAGCAGTAAAAAAGTAAAACAATTGTAAACTGAAATATTTGTTAGTGATTAATAGGGGGCGGATTTATATGCATTAATTTTTGGAAAATATGCGCCTATAAAATGCACTTAAAAATTCAAAATATACCCTAAAAAATTAAAAAATATGCATTTATTTTTTTTTAATATTTATTAAATAAAAAGAAAAAAATATGTTATTCTATAAGAGAAAACAATCTGTCCATCTTAAGCTAAGAAATGCAATACATTTTGTATTTTTAAAAGTTAAAGCTATGTTTTAAAATGTCAGTACTAATTATTTGTACCTTTTTAAATTTGTACTCCTTAAGATCACATTTTTATTAGTGACATTGAGTTTGTAAAAACATATTTTTTACTAAGTTGTCAAATGTTAATGATTGTCTATTTTGGCGTATATACATAGAAAATGATCTTTCAACGTCAACAGAAGTGATAGAGCGTAGTTGAATAATTGTAGTTCAGAAGAAGAGTATTCTTCTAAACACGAAACATCATCTGAACGTAAAGTAATTGATTCTGAATTTTTTTTAATTTTCTTAAATCATTTATTTTTTTAATAACAGCTTACAACTTTAATTTTATTTTTTCAGCAACAGGGCCTTCTGCATGAAAATCCATAATAATTTATTTTTTTTTTTTTCATCATGATAGAAATAAAAAATATAAATATCTTTTGTGATATTTATTACAAAAGTATAAAATTATTTTCATCTTTTTTCATCGGATGAAAAAATTTAAACAATTTCATTGAAACAACACAAAAGTATGAATAAAAAAATCATCTGAAATTTTTTTTGATACTGATATTTATTTTTAAAGATATTTATTATTTATTTTCATCATGATGGATATTTATATTAAAAAATAAAAATCCTTCATATATTTTTTTCAACAAATGCAAAATTATTTTTTGAACAGTAAAGATATTTATATTGATTGAAAAATAAAAATAAAAAGTTTTCGGGTGCTTGCATTTTACCTCAAAATGAGAAATATAAAACTAAGATTGTAACAAAAAAAACTTTTAAAACACAAAAAAGAAAAAAAATAAAAATATGTAATAAAAATATACATTATTAGATAAAATATGCAAAAATATGTATTTTCAACAAAATATGCAAAAATATGCACTAACAAATCGATGGCATTTTTTAGTAAAATGTCTGATTCGGATAGATAACAACATAAGATCATCTTTAAATGCTCCAAAAAAAACATGCATTTGCATATAAATCCGCCCCCTAGTGATTAACAATGCAGTTAATATTCTGAATATAACGGTTACAAAGAAACTTAAAAGTCTGTGACTCTATATATAAATACTCTTCTTCTGTTACATCACCCTCATCTGCAATATTATTTTTGAGAAAAATATGCAATTTTCCACACTTTTTGAGAAAAGATGTTCAACCTTTAGGGAAATCTTATAAGATGTCATCATAGTTGACCAATTAATAAAGTATATCGTCACAGAAAATGCAAAACAACGTAACACTTTTCATTACTTTATAGGAGGCACAAAAAACATTATAAAATCTAAACAAATTGTCCTACAAGCAAGATTTTTTGGGTTATTACATCCTTAAGTACTGCCTAATATATTGATGAAGAATAATTTAATTTTTATTAAATATTCTTTAAGTTATGAGATTTACGTTTTTCAAAATTTAAATTTTCTGAAGCCGAAAAAACGTAACATCAAAAAAAATTTTAGAAAAATTATAATTAAAAAGATTTCTGATAACTTTTACTCAAAAATTTTAATAGCTATTATATTTTTAATAATTTTCAATCTAAATTTGTAAAAAAAAGAAAAAAGTTTTTTAAATTTTTTTAACAAATATGATGTTACGTTATTTTGACTTAAGAAAATCATTGCATTCGTTAATATATTCGTCATTTTTTGAGCTACAAGTCTGATCACACGTATTTTAGAAAAATAAACTAAATTTCATCAAAAACACAAATTTGAAAATTTTGATGTTACGTTGTTTTGCATTTTCGGTGACGATATGTAACATTGTACTTTTTTTGTACAATTCGAACAATGGTACACTAATGAGTTTTGATTAAAGGTATAACTTTTTTTTACCACAAATACACATGGTACCACGTTAAAGCCCATGTTTTGCATATACATACCAAAAACCGCACAGAAAAAAATATTCGAGGACAAATTATAATTAATTTGTTAATTCATTTTATATTACAATTTTATTAATAAATAAAATTTATTAATGAGAAAAAATTCTTGCGGCACGGGGTTTCTCAGTCAATTCGGATACACGGTATTAATAAGAACTAAGCCTCTAACTCACTTTTTGGAATTTGATCATATTAAAAAGTAGTGTAAGAACAATTTAAAGATAATTTTAGTTAAAATTTTTTTGATATTTTTTTGAACAAAATAAGACAAGTTGTTTTCGAGATATGCTTCGATATATAGTGTAACCTCCTTAACGACGCTATATACAAAAAATTTTTGAAAACCTCATTAACCATTCTTTTATTCTAGGGGGTGACTGGTACAACTTATTTTTATACCCTACACCACATAGGTGGGGAGGGTATTATGCACAAAAATATTGGTCTAACACCCACCTTAATTTATACCAATCGGCGTAGAATCACTTTCTGAGTCGATTTAACGATGTCCGTCCGACCGTCTCTCCGTTCATATAAACTTTGCAATCAAACTACAGGTCGTAATTTTGAACAAAAATTAATGAAATTTGGCACACAGATTTTTTACAGTCTGGGGACGAAGCCAATTGAAATTGGTTATAATCGGTTCATTATTTCACCTAGCCCCATACAAATGTCCTCCCAGAAAAGGGTTTAACGATCATAAATCCCTTAAATATAGCAATATTTTAATGAAATTTGGCACATATAAGTTTCATATAAGTCTAAATAAGTGTGATCTTTAGAAAGATCGGTCTATAATTGACCATAGCTCCCATATAAACCCCCTTTTCAGAAAATCACTTTAACGGGCTTAAATCCCATTTAAATGTTAGTATCAAATTAACACATATAAGTTTTATATAAACGTAAATGATAGTGCCAAATTTTACAAAGATCGGTCCATAATTTACCATAGCTCCCATATAAGGCCCTCTTTCGGGAATCACCCAAAAGTGAATAAATTCATATAAATGTTAGCATCGGCTCCAAGTCTAATAAAAGATCCCTCCCCGAATTATAATGTACACACTGGTGTAGGGTAACATATGGTCGGACTTGACTGACTATATCTTTTTCTCTCGTTTTTTTGTATGGAGACCGACTTGCTCTAATGATCACTTTTTTTTTTTGTTTTTGCTGATTATAAGGTAAACAAATTTAGTTTTAGATTTTTTTTTTTTTTTTTGGCAAAATGGTAATGTCCGTCCGTTTGTCTATACATTAGAGTTAAATGGGACGAAAATGGCGCTTAATTTAGAAAAAGGTGATATTCGAATTTTGATGATCACGTTCTATTTTTTCTATTTATTAGTTAGTAAAAACAAGCAATTTTAGAATCATAAAAAATTTTTGGGCAGAATGGCAATGTCCTTCATTTGATAAAAATGATAAATCGGTTGAAAATGTCCAGATATATATGGAAAAGACTTTACCAACATCGTGCAATGTTGAGGTTTTTGAAATTTCAAATGAATATATCTCGAATAATATATAAGAGAAATAGTACGTGCAAGAATGTTTTCTAAATGATTTATCAAGGACTTTAAGGTTATATATAAATCTTGGAAATCGGATAAGGAAAAAAAATCCATAATGGTTAAACATTTTCTTTGTTTTGAACCCCCATAGCTCCGCTCCTAAAGTGTATATGGGATCCTTTTTCGATAACGGTATTTTAAATTATACCTGTATACCAGTACCGAAACTAAAATACAGGTAAATACCGTTATTATTAAAAATTTTAAAAAAGTTAAATTATTAAATTTAATTAATTTTAATTAAATATCGCGAAAAAATTATTAAATTACACATTTGTATATTCACTTGAAATTTTTGAAATATGAACTTTCTTCGTTAGAAAACTTCATACAATGCTTCTTAAAATAAAAATGAAAAATAAAAAAAGGAATAGAAAAGTGGGGTTTTTTCTGAAAAAGTTTTAAAAATTCTTGTTGTATGACAACAAATGATATCAAAGATTTTAATTTTTGTAGTACAGTAATGTTTAAAATTTGGACCCAATTTATATTTACCAGATTTTTTATACATACAAAAATCTTTGAAATAATTTTTCAAACATTTTTCAAAAAAAAAAAACTAATTTTATTCTACAAATTGCAAAATGTAAAATTCCATAAACAGAAAAGCATCTCAGATATCGTATGAATGAATACTCATTCCAATACCATAAAAATTAGTAAAAAAATATGATTCCCCAAAGACTTTTTTGGTTATATAACTGTTTAGGCAAGAGTAACAAGGATGTACTAACTCCCTATTTACCCACTGGAAGTTTTTGAAGTTAAAAAGGACTAAAACTTCACGCCATAATCATGGATAAATGAGAGTGAGAAATTCAAATATAATTCAAACTGTAGTCGCTCAGGAGAAAAATTAATAACCGTCAAATTCATTGTTAATGTTTTAACGGAAGATGACTTTTGATGATATCTTTCAGCAAAGTATAAAATTATTATAGTTGTTGAAGAAAATTTTATTTTAGAGAAAAACGAGTGAGGAAGGTATAGTCGGTCAATCCCGACCATATGACACCATTGTGTACATCAAAATTCGGGCAGGGGTCTTTTATTAGACCAATTGTGGACCGATATTAATATAAAGTGTAAAATAAATCATAGAAATTCAGAATATTACGTCGATACTAGCATTTATATGAATTTATTAATTTTTGGGTGATTCCCGAAAAAGGGTCTTATATGGTATATATGGTAGCTATGGTAAATTATGGACCGATCATCGTAAAATTTGGCACTATCATTTACATTTATATAAAACTTATTTGTGTAGAATATTAACTTAATACTAACATTTCAATGGGATTCATGTCCTTTAAGGTGATTTACGGAAGAGGGGTTAATATGGAAGCTATGGTCAATTATGGACCGATCTTCCTGAAATTCGGCACATAGATTTAGACTTATATGAAACTTATATGTGCCAAATTTCATTAAAATATTGCTATATATAATGGATTTATGATCGTTAAACCCTTTTCCGGGAGGACATTTGTATGGGGGCTAGATGAAATAATGAACCCATCATAATCAGTTTCGACAGGGTTCGTCCTTGGTCTAATAGAAGATCGCGTGCTAAATTTCATTGACTTATCTTTAAAATTGCGACCTGTAGTTTGATTACAAGGTTTACATGGACAGACAGACGGTCAGACGGACGGACGGACATCGTTAAATCGACTCAGGAAGTGATTCTGAGCTTAATGGTATACTTTAAGGTGGTGGTCTGATAGTTATTTCTATGCGTTACAAACATCAGCACAAACGCATAATACCCCAACCACCTATGGTGGTGTAGGGTATAAAGAGTGTAGATACTTTTTCGGGCAAAAAAACTCAAATAGTCGTAATTTTTCCAATTTTCAAATTCAAAATTTTATTTTTGGACTCGTTAAAGATATCGACTTCTATTTTTTTTTTTATACAATAGGTAATTTTGTTTTTTAATTAGCTAAAGAAGAAACAAATAAAATCGGTCAGAAATACTACGAAACTGGACCAAGAACATGAAAAATCGAGGTATTTATAAATTCAAACGCAATATTTGAAATCGGACGAGAAACAAAAATTTGGCATTTAAACTTAATAGTGTACACGTAGCAGAGGTCTATACCAAATTTCATGCAAATCCAATCAGCCGATCAAAAGTTACAGATTTATTTACAAGACATTTCGATTCTGCCCCACTGTGTAATGTAATGGTGATTTAATATTTTGAAAAAAAAAAAAAATAATAATAATTTCAATATGTTTTTTTATAGAAAAACTGTTTTTTGTAACACATATTTCTATCTAAGCATAAAACGATAAAAAAAATCAATTGTTTTTGAAAAACTGACATTTTAAAAATTAATTGTAAACTTTTTACCGGAAAGTAGAATCCATAGAATAGAACTAGAATTTTATGTGAGAGAACCATTTCATTAAAAAAATATATATATATTACGGTAAATTTCAAAATTTTGATTTTGAGATATCATACCTTTTTAGAAGTTTTTTGCATCAGTAAAAATAATGGCGTATTTTGTTTTTTAAAATTCCAACTCCTTTCCCTGCATATATTCGGCTAAAAACCCACATTTTAAGCGCCATTTTTCGCAGAGACGAATCCAATAGATTTTTAAAAAAATTTCTTTTATACATCAATTCAACATTAAATTTTAGTAAGAATGAGCACTATTCAACCCGCTTAACATGCATCGTGTTCCAATTAGGGTGTCCGAAAAATTGACTTTTTTAAAAAAAGTTTTAAAAATATATTTTTTTATAAATACAATGAAAATATACTATTTACCACTTTTCGCTTTAAAGTTATAAGACATTACAATTTTCATATAATAGCAAAAAAATTTTTTATTTAAACCTAAATTAAAAATATTGAATATTGTAACAAAAAAATGCAAAGGCTACTGTGAATTATAATGAGCATGTTTCAAAATTTTGTAATAACAATTATTTTTTAAGATAATTAATTTCTAAATTTATTATTTGAAAATTTCTTAGTCTTATAACTCTGAAGTGAAAACTCTGAAGCCATTTTTTAAAGCAAATAGTATATTTTCACTGTGTTTATAAAAAAATATATTTTTAAAACTTTTTTGAAATAAGTCAATTTTTCGGACACCCTAATTGGAACATGATGCATGTTAAGCGGGTTGAATAGTGCTCATTCTTACTAGAATTTAAGGTAGAATTGATGTATAAAAGAATTTTGTTTAAAAAATCAATTGGATTCGTCTCTGCGCAAAATGGCGCTCAAAATGTGCGTTTATAGCCGAAGATATGCAGGGGAAGGAGTTGGAATTTTAAAAAACAAAATACGCCATTATTTTTACTGATGCAAAAACCTTATAAAGAGGTATGATATCAAAATATCAAAAGAAATATATGTACATATATATATATATATATATATATATATATATATATATATATATATATATATATATATATATATATATATATATATATATATATATATATATATATATATATATATATATATATATATATATATATATATATATATATATATATATATATATATATATATACAATATATATACAGTGGCGGCCATGAGGTTACCATACTTGCTACTGCTTATCTTTAAAAGCAAATATTTCCTGTATTTCTTTAATTTTTTTAATATTTCTTTTATATACGTGTAACATGTCTTGCTAAGATCACGTCACAATATATTCATTGTTAGTCCTATATATATCTTTGCTGTTTTTCTGTTCAGAATAGAATAACCGTCAAAAAACACTGGAAAGTATTTTAGCACAAAATAAAAAAAATTTATTGACATTTAAAAAAAAAGTAACAAAACAAAAAACTTATTACACTATAAACTTAGTACTTAGTTGGGTATCCATTATTTTTTATTACAGCTGCCAATCTCCTTGGCATACTTTTCACAAGTCCCTTACAGCGCTCCACTGAAATACCATACCAAGCTTTTTCTATTTCCGTCCATAAATCCGCCAAATTTTTAGGTTTTGCTCTCATTACGTGCTGCTCCACATCATTCCAAAGGTTCTCAATAGGATTGAGATCCCGAGATTGGGCTGGCCATTTTAAAACGTTAATATTGTTCTCTTCCAAGCAACTCCTCACTAAGCGTGAGGAGTGTTTTGGGTCATTGTCGTGCATAAAACTCTACCTAAGTGGCATGTTGTCCTCTGCATAAGGCATCATTGTATTTAATAGTATATTCTGGTATACATATTGGTCCATACGTGTATCAATCTTGCATATAGGATCAACGCCATGCCCAGAAAAAGCTGCCCACACCATCACATTTCTTCCACCGTGTTTTATTGTTTTAGAAGTGTACTTTGGATTGTGTTGCATGTTTGGAAGACGCCATACATACCTCTTACCATGCGATCCGAATCTACAAAACTTGGATTCATCACTCCAGAGGACATTTTTCCAAAAAACTAATGGCATTTCCAAATGCTCACGAGCAAAGCACAACCGATCCCGTAGGTTCTTATTTGAAACGTGTGGCTTATGCTGAGAAATGCATCCACGTAAATTTTTTTCATTAAGTATTCTTCTTATTGTTCTGCAGGACACGTTTATACCATATTTTCTTGAAATTTCCCTCTGGATTACGGTCACATTTTTAAATGTTTCATACTTCCGAATATGGTTTAGTGCATTATAAACCATCTTTCTGAAACATTCCAAAGTATTAGCAATCTCACTTATGCTTATTCCTCTTGAGTACATCTGTTGAATAATCTTACGTTGTTCCTCTGTACACAACTTTTTTTAGACATGTCTAAATAATGTTTATTTATTTAATTTTTTATCTTCATTGATGATATAATATCTAAACTTAACAATTAATTATTTATATTCACAAAAAACATATAAAAAATTTAAATATACTTGCTTGTGCTAAAATTGTGACCAGCTTATTTTGCCTATAACTGCACTTAAATTAAAAATTAAAAGAGAATTACTATAGAATGAAAAAAAAAAATTTAGTAAATAATTGTAATGAGACGAAATAATTTTCTTTTAAAAACAGTAGATATGATGTGTGCTAACCTCATGGCCACCACTGTATATATATATATATAGTACAACTTTATCAATCTTCCAAATAACTTTATTATGTGGACTGCACAATAGCCTAGACACAAATAAAATAATACGTTGTTGCAAGTAAATTTGAACAAAATGTTTTTATCGCAATCCTGCTAGAAATGCAAAAAATATTTGTACAAAATTTTTTATTGAAGAGGACTTCTTAGATAATTTTTGAAAACAATTTTTTATAAAAAACGGAACGAGCATTCACGATTCAGAACCTATGACTATACAAATGATATATACATATAAATCTTCCTACCTTGCAACTGTTTTGAAGGCATAAAGTTCGTGTTTCTTTTTTATATTTTTTACAGTTTGTTAAAAAAAACAATTATGGAATCGGTTCAAAATTTTCTAAGTCCAAAATGTATGATATCCCATATTTACAAAAAAAAACTATTTTTTAAAATGTTTTTTTGTATGGTAAAAGCTAAAGTATGAGTAATAAATATGTATCACAAATAAATAAAAAAAACATATCGTCCCTGCGCTGACTAAATTACCTATGTAATTTTGAATAACTTTTCAGGAAAGCTGAAAAACTGTTTAGTTTTGCAGTTTCTTCGTTACTTCACTAAATTTTTACAAATTATCTTCGTTTTGAATAGGCTTAGTAACAAAAATTATATGTTTTATGAAAAAGAATGAAATTTTTGGCGCGTTTTGGGAAAAATCAACGAAAACTTTACATAAGTAATTTTGTGGAGCAATTTTTTGTTAAGATATGATTGTGCTTTTCTTTTTGCAGGTTCTTAAGTTAATTTAAATATAAGTTTGAACTATGGAAGGCGGTATTATTAGAAATATCTTGGTCAAATTTTAACTTCCTAAGATGCTATTAAACGGTAATTTGTTGATGATCCCAGAAAAATCTTCAAAAAAATTAAAAAAGAAAATTCGCCAATATTAATGTTATATGTATCAAACGATAGCTAAGGAAAAATTAATGAACCCGTATTTTATGATTTTCAGAAAAAAGATTTTAAATAAGATGAAATTAACGATTTACTAAAAATTCCTGAACTCAATAAAGTGCCTCGATTTGTGCGAAGACAAAAATGTTGCAAGTGTACCCTCCTAAAATTAAAGATTTATATGTCTTAAACTAATTGCCAAAATATTAGGAATCAATTATTTCACTTTCGTGAGCTGGACCAATTTTGAAGTACCTCCAAAAATATTATTTTCGATCAACACTATACACAACTTTTAATTTTTGATTAAAAGAAATCCAACATATAATAGGTATCGCTCAGATGACATTGACAATACGGTCTTCCGAGCTTTTTCCTATTCTGATTATTAAAAAAAATAATAAACTTTATAATAATCTGAAACTGAAAGACAGACAGACGGACAGACATCATCAAGGCTTTAGTTGACGTAAATCTGTGTCAGTTAATTTTGGTGTAACTAGTCTTATGACGTACACTTTCAGGCGGCATATCATAAGTATACAATATTAAATATTTTATGTTTAAATTTTAATATTACCATTTTCTCTAAGAATATTAATAATATTAACTTGTATGAAAAATTATGTACATAGGTAATTTTGTTGGAGCATTTTATATATGGTTTTACATAGGTAATTTGGAAATCCTAAACTAGTAGAGATATCGACAAATGCTTTGGTGGTCATATGTATAATTAGTAGGGGATCTAAATGCAGCAATAAAAAAAATTTCCAAAAATTTTACATAGGTAATTCAGTCAGCGCAGGGACGATATGTAGATTAAAGTGCCTTACGAAAAAAAGTTGCAAATGTACCCCTCTAAAAATGAAGATTAGTATGTTCTTATATGATTCCCAAAATATTACATCTCAATCTTTAAATTTACGTGAGCTGGACCATTTTCAAAACACCTCTAAAATTACGTATTTTTTTCATATCATTATCAAAATTTTAGTTATTAGAAAATTAACTTCAAATTATAAAAGAGGCATAGTATGACCATGAATATTCATTTAAATTATTGTTATGTCTCTTTTCAGTCGAGAAATATTAAGATTTTACTTACATTTTTTATCATATTTTCTTTGTTTAGACTTGTAATTTTATATATTTCGGAGATTTTTCAGAATTTATTAGGTTTTAATGTACCATAGGAATGGTCTATCCTATTGCTATTGAAAATAAGACGTAATTAACCCATTAAGAACTGGAGGGCCAATTTTATGCATTTAGTATCTAAAAAGTTAAATTTGGAATTTTTGCAAATAAATCGCATGGAAGTACTTATTACGCTTAAATATTGATAAATTTATGAAAAACAAAACAAGTTCATTTCAAACCGCGAATATAATCGAATAAAAATTATTTTTTAAAATTATACCTCTATTTTACACGCTTTTTACAGCTTTTTTGATCAATTATGTTTTTGGGGACATTTATATCCATATCTTATCATTTATTTGCCGTTAAAATTAACTTAACCAATTAAGAACCGGAAATCTCAAAATCTTATTTGTGCAACTAAAGGGTTAAATGAGTGCACATATCAATAGTATTTAATGAGAGCTTTCTAGTGATGCGCTAAAATATAATTTACGATGAAAAATGTCCAAAATATTCAAACTTTTATAAAATACTACTTAAAATAAAATCATTAAAAATTTTACTAAAATTTTAATTTCGCAAGAATGAAAACAAATTTTAAATTATTTATTGTTCAATATGTAGTAGACATAATTTTTCTAACATATGTTGTATAACATTTTAGTCAAAATATGTTGTGTATACTGTCGAAGAAAAACCATATTTTTGGAGGTATTTTAAAAATGGTCCAGCTCACGTAAATCAAATAATTGAACCGAAATATTTTGGAAATTAGCTTAAAACATATCAAGCTTCAATTCTAGAGGTGTATATTTGCAACTTTTTTTGTCCCCATACAAATCAAGGCACTGTAATGTAAATAACAATTTTATTTTCTTTTTTATTTAAATATTTATTGCAATTTTTAAAATATTTAACAACGTATCAAAATATTTCTCACAAGCTGTAAACCCGCTACTTCGTTAGCAGAATTTTTCAATAAAAACCATACTATATAATAAATTTAAACTAAGATTCTTAACTCCCTTGGGAACATTTTTAATAATGGTGTTATGTCGGAATTTACAACAATAAACTTTTTAAATATATTACCAAAAAAGTACCAAAAACTACAGTAAAAAAAAAGGATTTTCGAAAAGTACAAAAGGCATGTTTGATATATTTCTGTAGCAATTTTTAACATCTTTCACGTTCAAAATTTAAAAAACTATCAAAGTATTTCTATCATTATTTTTTTGTATAAAATAATGTAACTAATAGACCTTGAGAATTTTTATTCATAAATAACATCTCTTTAATTTCAGGTTTCTAATGTTAGAATAACGAAAAATAAATATCAGAACTACGAAAAAAAAATATAAGAATAAAGAAAAAGTACCACAAAATCCATATAAGGTTTCTGATTCACTTAGGACCTTACATCTTCAATTTTATGTTTCTAAGGATGAAAATTACAGAACATTCAAGAAGTACTATTAGAAGAACGAAAAAAGATACCACAAAGTTCTTTCTTATGGTTTCTCATTTATTTAGGACCACATATCTTTAATTTTATGTTTCTATGTTAGATATTATAGAAAATTCAAAAAGTACCATTAGAAGAACGAAAAAGTACCACAAAGTTCTCTCTTATAGATTCTCCACATATCCTTAATTTCATGTCTCTACGTTAAATATTTTAGAAAATTCAAAAAGTACTATCAGAAGAACAAAAAAGTACCATAAAATCCCCTCTTATGGATTCACATTCACTTAGGACCACATATCATTAATTTCATGTTTCTAGGTTCATAATTATAGAAAATTCAAAAAGTACCATTAGAAGAACAAAAAAGTACCACAAAGTTCTCTCTTATGGATTCTTATTCACTTAGCACTTCATGTCCTCAATTTCATATTTCTAGGTTAAATATTATAGAAAATTCAAAAAGTACCATTAAAATAACAAAAAAAGTACCACAACGTCCCCTCTTATGGATTCTCATTAACTAAGGACCACATATCCCTAATTTCATGTTTCTAGGTTCATAATTATAGAAAATTCAAAAAGTACCATTAGAAGAACGAAAAAGTACCACAAAGTCCCCCCTTGTGTATTCTTTCCAATATCGGACCATACGTATTTAATTTCATGTTTCTAGGTTAAATATTACAGAAAATGCAAAAAAGTACCAATAGAAAAAGAAAAAAGTACCACAAAGTCCTTCCTCTTGAATTCCTACCCACAGGACCATGTATCTTTAAGTACCACAAATTCCACTATTGTGAATTCTTATCTACATTTTCTTAATTTCATGTTTCTATGTTTAATGTAATTGAAAATTTATTATTAAGTTTGAATAAAATGTAATTTCCCGCCTTTGCCCCCTTTTTTTTGGTACTTTTTTTCACCCATAGAAGTATCAAAAATTGTATTCCAATAAATTTCTAAATTGTAGTGGTATCCCATATTAAATTACTCATATGAATATTTCAATAAATATAAAAAAATATTTTATGAAAAAAGTACCAAAAATAGGTACGATTTTTACCCCTTAAAGTACCAAATTTGTATTTCTCATTTTTTGATAAGTTATGAATACGACATAAATTTTATCTGTATGTTGATTGGTTTCAAAGATACATATGGTGCAAAAAAGGGCCAAAATACAGTTTTTACCCGTTTTCTACCTAAAACGGCCGATATTCAAAAAAGTAGCGGACACCTGTCCAATTATTTTTTAAATGAATAACGATAAATATGTAACTTTTTTTGTATCATTATTAGTTCGCGAGTTATAAGGTTACCGATTTTACCACTTTTTACCCTTTTTTACCCCCTAAACATTCGAATTTCCAAAAATCCCGTCTTAGTGGATCTATACAGAGGGAGACCTATCTACGTTCCAAATTTCGTCTCTCTAGCTTCAGCCGTTTGGGCTGATGAATCAGTCAGTCAGTCAGTCACGTTACTCTTTTATATATATAGATAAAAGATGGTTATGATGGATAAAACTCTCAAGAATATAAGGAGTGCGATCGAAAAAAATCTTAACACACGTTTTGCCTCATAGCTTTTTTCGAAATCAATACTGAAATTTTTTTTTTTTTGATCTAGTTATAATGGAAAAATACATCAGTATTATTTTTAGTAACAACCATGGTGATTTGTCGTAATTTTCATCAAAATGAGTGACGAAAAAGATTTACGTGCTACAAATTATTAAAAAATTTCAAAAAAATTCAAATATGTCCTACAATTAATTGGCCACAGAATTAAATTTCTGTGGTCAAATTGTTTCTAATGTTATTAAACAGTATCAGGAGAATTTGGCTATTGATAGGAAACACGGTTTAGGAAGAAAAAAGGTCCACATGATATCGGTAAGGCCAAGAAAATCGAAAGCATATTGAAAAGAACTGCAAACACATTTGGTAGAAAACAAGCCCGGTTAGCTCAGAGCTCTGACTATTTGGTGCGAAAAGTTAAAGCTAGTGATGAGCTAAGAACATATAAAGTCCAAAAAGTTCCAAAAGGGTACACTGCAAAAAATTTAGAAGCCAAGAATAGGACTCGGAAATTAAAACCAAATTTCATACAAAAATACTCAAGCTGTATAATTGACGAAGAAACTTATGTACTGGCAGAATTTTCGCAGCTTATATGTCAAAACTTTTTATTGTTAATACTCGAGGCAATGTTGAAGATAAGTTTAGGACCCAAAAGCGGAAAAAATTTCTTATAAAATTCCTGCTACAACAAGTTTTTTGCAGTTGCGGCAAAACAGTTAAGTCATTTGATACATTCGGATCTATAAATGCCAAAATATGCATAAAGGAATATTTGCAAAAAAGACTTCGTAAAAGAGCACAACGTGTCCTCATATTTTTGGACCCATTTGGTATCATGCCACTATGGTAAGAAAGCTCTGGAGTGGTACCAAAACAATAACATAGTTTTTGTACCAAAAGAGGTTAATTTTCAAAATTGTCCATAGCTTAGACCAGTGGAGAGATATTGGATCCTGTGAAAAGTGAATTGAAGAGCATAAAAAATGCGTCCCGAAATATCGAAGATTTTAAAAGAATATGTGCACACTGTTCCAAAAAGTTGACTGGAGCAACTATCAATTCTCTAACGGAAGGGTTACCAAAAATGGTCCACAACTTCATAAGTAGTGGTTAGAACTATAAAAGTTATATATTTCTGTAATCTGTAATAAATTATCAATTAAATAAAAAAAGAATGAAAACCCTAGGATCAACCATTTCCAAGTTATTGAATATTATATGTGTTAAGATTTTTTCAAATGCACTCCTTATAATATTTGTCTGACATACAGTGTGAAATTGAAGCACCACAAAACTCTAGTGTTTAACTCAACAGGACATTTTACAATATAAAAAGCCAGTGTTTGTTATATGGCAAGTATTCGCTTTTTTATTCTTTTTTATCAATTATTAAATATTACAACAAATATTCTCTCGTCAAACGTTAGAAATTCCGGGTATCGTTTTACTTTTAATGAGCTGCCAAGATAATTCGTGCTTTCGAAAGGTTTAGAAATAATATTTCAATGTAAGTAACCATTGTTAATGTTTCGATTATTTTTCCAAGAAATATCACTAAATGTTTCTTACGTTGTGTCACCTTATAGAATGTAAAGGACGTTGGTAAAAAGTTTAGTCTCTTCCATTACGCTTGATTACTGATTATTTTTTCAACTCCAGTAATTACAGAGGGACAAATCAAGGATCTGTAACACGGAGGTATACTTCTGGAAAAACATTTCTGAATAGTGATAAGTAAAAACGCATTGTTTTTAATATTATATTAATTTCCAATATAATGTGAGTAATGTCTTTATAGATACGTTCTCCCCTTTGTATTAAAGGCCATTTTATCTGAACTGTTTGCATTTGATTTTAGAAAAACAATACATCGCGATACGATGTATGTATACGATGAATCGTATACAAATACATAACTATTACATGCCATACAAAAATACCATTCTCTACATTACATATGTACATACAAACATTTCTTTTTATTACTGTAAAATATTTAAGTAAAATGTATGCATAATTTTGAAATAAATAATTTTTATTTGGTGAAATATTTAGTTAATACTTTATTTATATCGATATTAATTGGATTAAAAATTTTATTGAAGTTTACTGAAAATCAATTATTTTCATAATATTATTATTAATTGCTATTAACATTTTGATATTCGATTTTGATCGGATTACACTCTACCATTTAACGCCCACTTCTTTATAAATCTAAACGGTTGAATCGATTTGTCTCAAAGATAGTATCAGTTCCAGGGATGGTTATAATCTGTGTTAGAAGCATCATCCTTTGTGTTCAATTATGATATTTTATATATCGATAGGAGCAGAGGGTGTGGTACTCCACCTACAAATCAAATATTCATTATAGTATATCTAAGGAACTATTATGGTGCCCTAAAACTTTGTGTGAACATCTAGTTTACCATATTGCATTGTTAAAATTAAAATTGGATGGATAGGTCCAAGGGTAGAGGTAGCCCCCATACAAAGAAGATATTAATTTTTGCACATCTAAATCATTATTACAGTGAAAGTCTTAAAAAGTTGTAGGATCAATTTTCATATGAAAAAAAGGGAAACACATTAGCCCTAAGATAAAATATAACACATCGCATCAAAAAGGGTAGCGACGCTCACCGGAAAAGCCAGAATATGCAAATATTAATAGATACAGTAAAATGATTTATGTGATTTAGTAAAAGACAAACATAAGTAAATAAAGTAGAACACGGTTATAACGAACACCGGTTATAACGAACTATGGCTATAACGAACACATTTCTTCGGTCCCACTTAGTTTACCAAAATTTTTCATACAAATAACTACGTTTATAACAAACACGGTTATAGCGAACTTTTTCTATAACGAACACATTTTTATGGTCCCAAGAAGAATTTTTCATATAAAAAACTATGTTTATAACCAGGGCAAGTTTTTCAAGCTTTTCGCTTGGAAAGTAAGCATTTGCATATTTCAAAAGAATTTCACCAAAAATGCTTATATTTTAAATCTTTGCATAAATTTGCTTATAATGGATACAAAATTTAGTTTTCTTAACAAAAACACAATTTTTTTAATGATTTTTTGGAGTTCAATCAAATGATTTCAAAAAATTTGTTTGTGAGTATTTTGAGTACATTGTAAATATTGTAAATAAAAAAAATTCGGAAGCGTCAAATATGATACTTAAAATTAAAATAGTTATATTTTTATAAACATCGAAATTTATTTGAGATTGAAAGTTAAAAAAATGCATATTTGGGCATATTTTCTACACATTAATATATAAGAATGCATTAATTCTTCGGTTTTTATATGCATATTCATGCTATTTTTGCATATCTCTGTGCATATTATACTATTTTTTCGTGCTTTTTCAAGCGCATATTTCTATTATTTTTGTGCATATAAAAACTTGCCCTGTTTATAACGAACTTCTACAAATACTTGTTTTATAGATAAATAAAATTACACATTTCAAAAAAGTTCCAAAAATTTAAACACTACCAGAAATAATTTTTATTTATTTCCATTTAAATTAATGGACAAATGGAAATAATTTTCATTAATTTCCAATTTACATTTATAGTTGAAAAACTGAAATTATTTGAGGATTAAACACTAAATATTAGAAAATCGATATTCCTCAAAAAGTAAATATCTATAAACATCTTATTACAGAAAAAACATTGGTTTAGTATAAAAAATATAATTAATCTCAATTTGACATTTGTGAAATGAATGATGAATGCAAAAAATATTATTCCTGATATATTAATCATTAACATTTAAAAATCATAAATACCGGCCATTTTTAAAGGAAATATTAGTATTGTAATGAAATACGTGTATTTTGTTAACAAATAAATTTTTTGGAATTTTACGGATATAACAAACTACGTTTATAGCGAACAAAATATGTCGGTCCCTTCGACTGTATTTAAAATAAGTATTCATATTTAAATTTATCATTGATTCCTATAAATATTTTAATTTACCATCCCTGGTTTATGCACAGTTTGTACTACGTTTTTCTTTTGTTAGGAATGAAATGATTTGCTGTGGTATTGGTAGTTACAGCGAACATGTACGTACATATGTAAGTTTCGCTGCAACAACAAAGTCATTAAAGATAAGCTCTGTCAAACCATCGCAGTCGCAGTCTCGAATAAATGCCACTTCCGAATACTTTACTTAAAGAGAACTGTAAATATTAAGTCGGAAGCTTCTCTTGTTCATTAATAAAAAAAAGTGGTCACCATAGTTGCCAGATAAATTTGGTGAAAAATCGTCAAATTTGGAGAAAAAAATCGTCAAAATCGTCAAATCAACTATTTGAAAACGTCAAAAAATCGTCGATATGAAAACTACGTATTTAATATGTTAATGAGCAGTTTTTATGCTTTTTCTGATGAAAAATTAAATTTTTAATTGAAAAGAAATTAATAAAAATTACATTAATTTTATATTGATGGCATATAATGAAAATCAAGTACACATTAGCTATTAAGTCTGATTATATGTATAGATACTTATGCATACTTATTTAAATATACATATTTTTGGGATTGTTCTTATTGTTCTTATTCAAAGTTTGTCACTATTGTTTATACGCGTTATACCAAGTTCGCGTTAAATAAAAACTCGTATTTCAAAAAATGGTCAATAATAGAATCGCGTTATAAAGAAATTTCGTAAATGAAGTATCGCGTAAATCGAGGGTTACCTATAAGTAATTTTGTATGACTTTCAAACCAAAATAAGTCATTTATCTTATCTTGTTATAAAAAACACATAGGCTCCTCTGTGAACCTATCTACAATATATACAAAATTTAATTTTTAATGAATTCATCAAAAATGTCTTTGGATTCTTAATTCGACTATTTAAGTATTTAGGCCATTGTAGGGTTTATTCGCCATTTCGTAATAAAATAATATTATATTGGTTCCCATAAATCTTTCCTAATAAATGAACCATTTACATTAGCAAATTTAAGAAGATTTTTATTTGTATTGATATTTTTGTACCAAATAATTAACTTTTAAAGAATAATATATAAGAAATTGTAAAAATAGTTCTGAATTTTCTTTTAGAAAAAATCGTCAAATTAGGGGTAAAAATCGTCAAATCGTCAACAGGCCATTTTTAGACCCAAAAATCGTCAAAATGACGATAAATCGTCAAATCTGGCAACAGTGGTGGTCACCATGTGAAAGAAAAAAGAGTGGTGTGTATGTGCATGTTTCTACTTTTTAAGAGCTTTTCACATTTAATAAGAGATATTCTAACCGAAAAAATGAGAGAACAAAATGTAATGGAGAGAAATTAAAATAAGAAAGGTAAAGAGTAAATAAAAAAAACAACAATCATACACATATGTATGTATGTATGTATGTATGTATGTATGTATGTATGTATGTATGTATGTATATTGTGCATGGTAAATAAATAATTATTTATATACATATGTATGTATATACATTAGTGTACGTGTGTGTACATACGTATATATGTATGTAGTAACGAAAGTGGTAACGATGGTGGTATCTTAAATATATGGGTGTGTGGAGGTTCATACATACGTATGTATATTTACCTACATGTGAAGCTAACTACAAAATTACGTACATATGTATGTACATACAAATATGTATACGAGATGGTCCATTTCTCCGGGAGTAATAACTGTTTATTGGGGAGTTTTGTTTGTACACAAGTGACTTTTGCTATATACATACGTATGTATACTTTAATGTTGTGTATGTGTTTCAGATAAACCAAACTGGACGTTGTTTGTATACATAACTGAGGATGTATTTGATCAAGTGTATGTGTGCTTATTAATGTTTTGAAAAGAGTTTAGAGATTCTCTCTGTTAGTTTCATACGGTCATACATTAAAATTTAATAAAAAATTTAGGGTGACAACGGTAGTCGGTCATACATTTGCATACATATATTATATTTTGGCTATATGAATTTGTGTTTTAAATCAGAAGTTAATGTTTCTTAACACTTATAATGCAGATATGTGTTTGGAGATAATACATGTATTGATAAATAAAAAATTTGAAGTTATGAATTGTTCAGCGATTGAAATAAAGCAAATATCTATCCATATATTGCTTAGGATATTTGTTATTATTTTTCTGTATAAATGAGGATATCAACTTGTATTTAATTCACATTTGTAAACGGGTGCATGTGCAAATTGTTGTCCGCACCCACGCGAAGTGTATGAATAACATACAAATGTGAACTCGTCCCAGTTGACACAAAATATGGAATAGTAATTGAAATTTCACGATACCAACGAAATAAAAGCAAAGCGCTTACTTCAACGCTACATCATCTTTGCTACCACCACAAAACCAAAATCCAATACCAACACCACTAGAGTACCATCACCATCGCTACCAAAAATAAAATAAATGCGAGAGCGAGAAGCTTTAATTTGAATAAACTCTTTTCTTGCCTTTGTTTTAAACACACATACATATGTACATATAAAAATATATATGTTTGTACACATGTAAATCCGTATATCAAGTGTATGTACGTACATACATATGCAAGTTTGTTTGGTGTATTCGCCTACGACGACGTCAACGTCACCAACAAATAAAATAAAAATAATAAAAGCAATTGCTGTGGTCTGGAGAGTCTATATCCCGTGCCAAAGTACCATTTGTATTTTGCCATTTAACCATCTTCATGCATAAAGTGAGCGCGCGTGAGTGAACCACCGAACGAAAGAGTAAATTCAAAACAACAATAAATAAGAGCACACAACAAAAACATAACAAACCTCCTCTAACTTGTGCTAAAACCAAGCAAAGCACTGTGGCCGTTAAAATCTGACTGGTTTGCTTAATTCGCACAGAGAAAAGAAGTATAGAAAGATGAATGAACGGTTGGATGGATAGATAGATGGATGGATGGATATATAGATGGATGCAAAAATTGTTGTTGGTGTGTTGAATAGATATTTGATGGACAAATGTAAGTTTATTAGATGCAAACGGTCTGTCGCATTGTGAGGACGTGCTTAATTTAAGTTCTCTGTAACGGTGTTTTATTTTGAATCTTCATTAGAAAATCTCGTAATATTTATTTGTTTTTTAGTCGCACTTAATCGTATCATCTTTATTCTCAAAACAAACGTCATAGTTTTAGTTTTAAATGTGGCTCTTTTCATAGTATTTCGGTGTTAAACATAAATGTTTCCAATTCGATCATACATATGTATGTAGCTTTATACAACCGTCACCGCCGTTGACGTCCTCATCGCCGTTATACTTGAGTACATGTTTCTTCAAATCGACAATTAGTTTTTCATCCATAAACAATAATAACAAACATTCGCAACCAACAACAGCAACTAATATACAAAAGCACTGCGCCGGAATTTATACACCAAAATTTTAAAAACAACATACACACATACATCCAAATATACTAGAAGATTCACACACTCAAACATATGAAAGAATTTGAACAATTCGCAATATTGATGTTTATTTACTATTGTTTCTTCACTACTTGTCGTGGAGTTTGGTTGTGGTTGCGTTACGCGTAACGGTATCGGTAACTCATACGTACATATGTATAAACGTTAACTTTGCTGCCATTATCGTAGCAGAGTTGTTGGTGTAGCCTTTATCACTGTCGCCGCAGTTGCTGCTTAGACAATTAATCAGTCTGACAGTGAGTCAGTTCGTCTAATAGGCAGACAAAGAAAGAAGCAGTTCACACTGACACACGTATTAGCCGCTAACAAACGACATTCGTTTATTAAACGCCAAGTGGAATAGTCGCGCGCGCGATTGTGTGTCCACCCACAACAACAACAAAACAAAACAACTACATACAACAATAATAATAATAACAACAAAAAAGACAATAATATAATAACAAATACACCCGATAGTTATATCGGATTCTCATATGAAAACAAACACATTAGATAAAAACAGAAACAAAAAATAGCAAAAAAGAAAAAAGCATTTACCACCTGCCTGTTCGCTATTTCTTCCTCAATAATAGTTATCAGTAAGGAGTTAACAGCACAACCCTCTCCCGCGCATTCGCCCATTTACATTCGATTTGGCAGTAACACCAACCAACCCCACCCCCACTCTGACAACCCTCGCGCGTAACCAACAAAATAAAATCTAATTTCCAAATTGGCATCAATGTGTAAACGCCGAAAATAAAATTGAATTATCTGCACGTATGTGTCGGTAGTCACTCACAGGACATAGACGTGTTCGGACGTGTATATTTTTGGACGTTACTTAAAAAAAAAATGTTTATGCACAAACAATAGCCGAATATCTTATCAGACATATATTAAAATAAAAAAAAAATATATAATAATAATAACAAAATAAGAAAAAACAAGAAAAGTATAAAAAAAAGTTAAAATAAAATGAAAAAGAATAAAACATGCTGGAGTGCAAAAATATAACACAACTAAAATCAGAAACTAACACAGTGATTAAAACGAATAAATTAAAATCATACAATTAAAACACAAAAATAACAAGTTAATAATAAATGTTTTAAAATTTATATTTTACAATAAAAAAAAAAAAAAAAAAAAACACCAGTTATAAGTTTAACAAAAGTTTTCAAGGTTCCTATTAAAAATTAAAGATTATAAATATTAATATAAATAAAAGTACAATAAAATCCAGTTACGTCTGAGAAAAGCTAACTGGAAACTCTTATCTTCGAGGATTTTTATCCTTCGATAACTTATAAAATTTGGTGCTCAAAAAAAAAAAAAAAAAAAAAAAATAGCGGAAAACGCTTACGCTGACACCTACTAACTACATACTTACACGCGTAGCCAGACACACCAACCGTATACTTCATCATATGTATTTATAAAGTGGCAAATTAATAATACACTCGTGGATACACCGACGTCTTCTTGCATAGAAATCGAAATATAAAGTTGAATGAAAACTCTTCTCATCATTTCACCTCTTCGACTGACGACGTTATTAAAGTGAAAAGTTTTAAGTAACAAATTTAAATTTTGGTCGAAAATGCGAATTAAAATGCCTGCAGTTAGAATTGCGCAAGGTTAGTTACATCTTAAAATTGTATATTTTTAAAGCTTTAATTTTAAGTGAAAGCGTAAAAAACAAAAAAAAACAAAAAATCATAAAAAATAATCATAATAAAAAAAGTATCTCCCAACCCCCTTTGCACACAAACAGCAACAAAAACAAATTGTGATTTCCAACTTTGACATTCCTGGCTTAACAAACTGTGTGTTTGTGTGTGTGTATGCGCGCACATACTACGTATATGGATATGTGTGAATATTTTTAAATAAATAATTTTGTATTTGCATTAATACATATTGACATTTGTTTAAGCATTTACACACATATGAGTAGATGTCGATTTAAACGGGGTGAATAAATTACTACTTACTATTATCAAATATTTTTATTATAGTTTAATATTAGCCAGCCGCCTTCTACTTAAAAAGGAACGTACATGCATAAATATTAATTTTTCTCTTTTTTTATCTTTAAAACCAGAAGTCTTTAAATGTTTTTAAAAAAACATAAATGTTCTTAAACTATTGGCCAACTGAAATATTCTATAACATTTAAATACATAGATATGAAACTTGCCGACGGTATGTGAAAGAATACAATTCAATAAAAATATCTTCGGGATATTTATTATTATATTTTTTTTTATTTTGCCTAAATAAAATCTTTATATCTAAAATAGGTGTGTATATATTGTTTCGTTTAACACTAAATCAGTTTAAAATTAAATTATATAATACAGTGTCCGATTATAAATCGCAGACTTTTACAATAAAGAGACCGCAACAGTTCAAAAGAAAAACATGAAATTCCAACATACTAATGAAGTTGTATAACGATAAAACAATTAAAAAAATCATTTAATGCGTTCATGGAATAATTGTGATTATGTGGCATATTTATCTAGTGGTTCAAATGTTTGTATGTGTAAATAAATATTTAATAAAAATTAGTACAATAGGGTGTGTATTTACCTATAGAAATGACGTTTAAATTCTTATCATTTATGATCTAATGAAACAACTGTGATTATACTTATTAGACGAAGTGCAAAACATCAACATTTTACAAGTTTAAACTATACCACGTTACGACGGGCATTAGCGATAACAGAAACTTAAACACAAACCGATATTAAGTGAATTTTAATTAGTATGTAGCTAGAACCCTTTGAATATTAATACAAATAAATAAATGCTTAAAAAAATTACAATTGTGATATATAATTTTTTATTTTTTTTTTTTTAGAAGGTTTGTGTCTAACATAACCATAATGGAAATGCACTAAAAAATTTTAACGATAAATTAATATAATATGTTTGTCAATAGTTTTATTTCAATAGTTTGTAGAACAGAAAGACATGTTCCCAATAAAAACTTTAGTTGCCATTAAATTAGTTAAGAAGTTAATACAATGGGTCTTTATTACTTACGCATCAGCCGAATAACCCATTAAAGGGAACTATGTACCTCGTATTTTTACAAGTAGGCATATTAGAAAGTCATTACTTAGATGTCATTACAAGAACTAACTACTTTCAAGCTATTAATAACACATTGATTTTTAACTATTACAGAAGCCATTATTAGTGAAAACAATAAGAACTGGTTACATTTTACGTTATAAATAACTAATGAAATGTCGGAATATATAAAAAAAAAACACTTTTAATTGCCTTGTTTTTAGATTTTATTTTTTTTTTCTTTCTGTAAAATTTAAAATCAGATTCCCAAAACTTAACAGATTATTTGACGTACCAATTAAAATTAATACAAAACTTTTGATTTTGATTGCTCCACCGACAGCTTCTGGTTGATACGTGTGCGAAAATTGAGTCGATCGGTCGTAAACCGGCCGGTCGACTTTGACCTTTGTCCTAAAAAAAGGCTTAAAAGTAACTAATATCTTTATTGCGCTATAACTCTTTAATTTAACATTTTGCGTTAAAATCTATATAAGCATTTTTTCAGAATAAAATGCAGAAATTTTCGACATATAATTTTTTAGCCTACTATGACTTGTTGTGATGCTATAAGCAATCAAAGTAATAATTCATACATGGACTTTTTTTAAAAAGGCCCTCGTTTAAATGTGGGCCTGTCCTGTAAGCAACCATTTTTATTATTTTGTAGAGTAAGATTTGTAATTTTTATAAATCAATGCATTTTGCCACATATGTTTGCTAATTTAGCGTAGATGCACCAAAATCTGAATTTTAGGTATAATGTTTTACTTATTATACAAATATTTGCATTAAATGTGGCATGAAATTACAGTGAGCATTTTATATTGTTATTGGATTAAACAGTTACTCGAAATTTAGCTGTTTCCAAATAACCAAAAATTATAAAAGTTGACATGTTAATATTTTTACATATAAACCACTTTTTTATTTCTTCTGCTTTAAAAATCGGTGAAATATATTAAAAACATAAAACTCTTTTAACAACAGTTCGCAAAACGATAAATAATAATGTGTAATATTAACAATAATTTTCTTTAATATTCGAAAAAATTGAAAACTAAGGCAGCAATTGATGATAAGGAATTACTAAATGTAGAATAGAAATAACTAAAGAAGTTGATAATTCTGGTATTTAAGTAAATATTTTAGTACCATGTTTGTACTTTTTGATAAAGACATTGAAAGTGAGATGAAAAATTACATTTTAAGCGTTCAAGACAAGACATTACGGAAATAAAATGATTTACTTTTAATTAACGTTTATAATGTCATGTACCTACTCTCAATAGAGGCAAATTATCAAACAAAATTGTTCTTTTTCGAATGAATACTAATCAACAACAGATTAAATCTAAACAAAACTAAATTCTGTTATTCTATGAATTTTACTAATATAAATGAATTCACTAGTTTTTTTTTTATTTATTTGCAAGTTATTGTAAAAATTGTTATCTGTTTTTAATATATATCACCGATTCATATCAACTTTTATAATTTTTGTTTAATCGGCAATACCTAAATTTCGAGTGACTGTTTAATCCAATAACAATATTGTAATGCTAGCTGTAATGATTCAAAGTGTCATGCTATACCCTGCATTTAATACAAATATTTGTTTAATAAGTAAAAATCGGATTTTGGTTAATCTACGCTGAAACAGTAAGCATATGTTACAAAAAGTACAAAATAATAAAAACCGTTTCTAGCAGGCTAAGCCCATTCAAACGAAGGCTTTTTCAAAAAATGTCCTTGTATAAATATTTACTTTGATTCATAGTAGGCTAAAAATTATATGTCAAAAATTTCTTCATTTTATTCTGAATAAAAAAAAAAAACTTACATAGTTTTTTTTCGCGAAATGTTAAAGAGTTACAGAGAAATAAAGATATTAGTTACTTTTAAGCCTTATTTTAGAATAAAGGTCAGAGTCGACTGGCCGGTTTACGACCGATTGACCCAATTTTCGCACACATATTATTTTTTTTAGCCCAATCTACCAAAACTGCCGATGGATCAAGCATATTGAGTTTTAAAAATACATATAGATAAAAAATTTAATTATTTATATTTAGGAAAGAATTGATAACACGATATCCCATTATTTCTAAAAACTTAAATTATTATCTACTTCTCGCATAGTAAGAATATTTTTGGATATAAAAAAAGATTATTAAAACTTATTATTTAAAAAACAAACATTCTGATATAAAAGACTATTTTAGAATATTAAATATAACACAGAAAAAATTATTACCGTCTTTTTTACAATTAACTCAGTTGTTTAACTTTGCATCAAAATTTAATAAATATGTTCAAGAAAAAATAAAATAAAAAATAAATTTTGGTATGATTTTTTTTCCTATACACATTTTTAATTCATTCAATCATCTACTTGATTGATTTAATTAATTTATTAATTGGGAATTTTTTTATGTTTTGTATTTTGTATAGTTTTTAGTAATTGATATAATCATTTTGGTGAGAGGTGCAAATTTAAACAAGTTTATAATTGAATGAATTATTTTCATATATATTTGTTAATTGGTGACTTTTTTCTGTGAATATTTAGGTAATATATAGACATCAAAATGATCAAAAGATATGTATGAAAATAAAAAATGTCACAAATGTAGCATTTTAAAGATATGCGTAGAGATGCTTTACCATTATTCCTACTCAATGTAATATTTTGAGAATCATATAAAAACAAACTAATCTTCATTTTTAGAGGGTACATTTGCAACTTCATTTCATAAGTCATTTTAATATACATAGACATTATAGATACACATTTTTAAGTTGAACAATCGCGAATGTTATATAAGATAAATATTTGTGCCAAATTTCGTCCCCCTACGTTGCCCCGTTCGAGCCCTATCCTGCTTTCAACAGACAAACCGACGGACGGACATAGCTGGATCGACTCAGAATGTAACCAGACCCAGAAAATATATACTTTGTGGGGTCTTAGATGATTCCTTCGACATGTTACATATGGAATGACAAAATCAATATACCCCCTAGGGTGATCGATTATTCGACTTTTTGGAGAAACCGGTTTTTCCAATAATTGGTATTTTGAAAAAACCGGTTGCACTTTTTAAAATTCAGAAAATACCGGTTAACCGGGTTTTTTTCAGAAGTTAATATTTCTATCAAAAGACTACATTTCTTAAAGAAAAATCAATAAATCTTATAATGTTCAAGTTAAAATTTATTAAACATAATAATTTTTGGAAATAACTATTAACCCAAAATAACCTAAACCATTCGGGGAGGGGTCTTTTTGGAATTGTAGACCAATACTATGGTCAATTATGGACCGATCTTCATGAAATTCGGCACACAGATTTAAACTTATATGGAACTTACATGTACAAAAATTCTTGCAACATTTAAAGGATTTATTATCGTTAAACCCCTTTTCCGGGAGGTTATTTGTACAGGGGTTAGGTGAAATAATGAACCGATCATAACCAATTCAACACTCTTCGTCCTTGGACTATAAGAAACCTGTGTGCCAAATTTAATTAATTTATGTTCAAAATTGCGACCTGTATTAAGGTGGGTCCTCGACCAATATTTTTGGGTGTTACAAACATCAGCACAAACGCATAATACCCTCGCTACCTATGGTGGTGTAGGGTATAAAAAATATAAGAAAATAATGATAAAAAATGTTATTAACTTTTACTTAGCATAAACAGAAACCATGGATTAACATGTAAAAAGTCAGAATCAATTTTATTGAAACGATTCTACGGGTGAAACTTTTTTAAACAAAATCTTTGAAAAATTAAGAAAATATTGAATGAAAAAAAAGACTAAAACATTTAAATTTAACCTTAAACTATATTTTTAAAACATTAGAAGTAATACTTTATGAATATTTAAAAAAAAATATTCATAAATTTATATTCAAATATCAGTATTTAGTGCATGTTTTGTGAAATAAAAAGCTATTTTTAAAACCGGTTTTTTGTGTTTAAAAAAACCGGTCTATTCGACATTCGAAAAATGAACATTTTCAAAAAACCGAAGGCACATTGACTGAAAAAACCGGTTGGAAAACCGTGTCGATCACCCTAATACCCCCCATCTTTTTGATGGTGGGTATAAAAATATTTACATCCACTCAAATTTTAACTCAAATGCATTTAATTTTAAGTCGAAAAAATCAAAAAGCTTGCAATATAGTCTGACTAATTTACAAAAAAAACTTTAACTATAGCAAATCATGTAGAGAACGAGACACATAAGCTCGATACAAAATAAGCTTTTTGAAATTTCGCATTTATTTTTCAATGCAAAATGTTTACGTATTGGATTGAAATTATTCATCGATTTCTACAGTACGCGGTTTCTACGAAAAATAAGGCATCGATCTCGAAATCAAATGGAGGAAGGCGAATTATATACCATGGTTGCGATAAAAATCTTCACATTTTCAAATGTAAACATTTAAGTACCTATAGGTTGTATCACAAAAACTTTATATGTTCTTCCACATTGTCTTTAAAATAGTTTGTTAATTTCATATAATAAATAATAAATGTTACATTTTTTTACAGTTTGTCCGTTTTTTGACACTAAGTCAACAATATATGTGAAATTTTTTAACTGGATTATCATAAAAAGCTAATAATATTATATGACACAATTTTAGTTTTTAATCAGAAACATTTTAGCAATTCACTTTTCTTTGCCAACTCTAATCAGAATATAGATTTGCACATAATCTTTGTATCTTTATTCATAGATTATGACATTATCACTCCTTTGATATATCATATACCGAAATTCGACTTTAAGTGGAAGATATAGGGTTCAAAAAAAATTCTTTCACCATTAGTTTTATAATTTTTAAGTTTATAAATTAACGGTTTGGTTTTAATAAAAACAAGCGCAAATATTCGGCCCGGCCGAATCTATATACCCACCATCAACTTTTTCACATTTTAAGTTATATGAGAGAAGGAGGTAAAGTGGGCGGTAAAGTGGGCAGTAAAGTTTTTTCCGAGTTTGAATTAGTCCTTGAACTATTTGAACAAAATTTCATTGATTTTCACCTTATATGGGAGGTGTGCGGTAAAGTGGGCGGACCACGCCCATTTTTTGTTTCCGAGTTTGCATTAGTCCTTGAACTATTTGAACACAATTTCATTGATTTTCACCTTATATGGGAGGTACATGCTTTTGTTGCAGAAATATCAGCAGAAAAGTATAAAACGGACACCCTGTGTTTCTAGTCTTTAGCCCATAACTTTTTTGTTTGTGAACCGATTTTGCCCATTTTCAATCCCAAACAAACCTTATATAAGACAAATATTTTTCCGTTCGAGCGCTATCCTGCTTTCAACAGACGGACAGACGGACGGACATAGCTAGATCGACTCAGAATCTAACCAGGACCCAGAATATATATACTTTGTGGGGTCTTAGATGATTCCTTCAACATGTTACACACGGAATGACAAAATCAATATACCCCCCACCTTTTTGATGGTGGGTATAAAAATAAATATTTATAATCATACGACTTACAAGAGGCTTAAAAAATTGTGCAGAATTATTTATCTATTATTATTATTATTATTTCTTCTTTTACAATTTTTATATTATTTCGGAAAACAAAATTAAATTAAAACTACAGAATTAGAAATTATTTTTAATTTTCCATTATAATTTACGGTGTATGTTTTATCTTGCTTAATATAAGAAAATGAAAATTTCACAAATTTTAATGCATTAAAAAGTAATCTTTTAATGGCGCTAAAATTAAATATTAAAAAAAAAATATATATATATATATATATATATATATATATATATATATATATATATATATATATATATATATATATATATATATATATATATATGTATATATATATATATATATATATATATATATATTAACATAGTTTTAACAGAAGTACTTCAAAAACTCTGAACAAGAAGGTAAGAAGAAGAACATCCTATCAATAACAACAATGGGCTAAAAATTGAACTTCTGTTGCTCTTCTTCAACCCTATGTACTTTCTTCCAATGACAACACAATGTTAAAATCAGGTTTTTTTCTGCTCTTTTTCGGTTACTTTTTTGCTGGTCCATCATTAATTTTGGAGTTCGATTTGATGTTCTTAAATTTTGTGCATTAAATGTGTTTTTAGGTTCACTAAGTAATCTATCTATTTTATTTCATCTACAAATGTATTTGTACCATGCAAAAAACTGATATTTTAAAATATCACACTGGATCCTCTAAAGTAAAGGAATTCAAAATTTAAAAGTTTCCAGTAAATTCAAGAAACTCTTTCTTATTTTTAAATATTTACAATAAAAACAACTATATTATTTTTGGCGAAAGAGTAGAGAATAAAATTAAAGTTTTTTACAATGTGTTGATATGACCACTGTATATCGTTTTATTGCAAATATTGAAAGTTGAAAAATTTTGAGTTGACTCCCTTTAGAGGAACCAGTTCGATATGTTCACTGTAATTCTGTATTATTTTTGTATTGTATTTATCTATAAAGTGGGGATGAATGGAATGTGAATGTTTAAAAATCCGACCAAAAATTAAAAAATATGAATAAAACTTTCTTTTCACTTTACTTTAATTTCTGGAAATTAAAAGAACGGTCACCATTAAGAAATAAAACAAATGATTATTAAAGTTAAATCATATTACTTTACCATTTAAAAATCTTGAAGGGAATAAGGCCCAGAGGTTTAAACAAAATGAAAGATTGCAGAATTTTTGTTTTATTGTGTTTTTTTTTTTTTTTTTTTAAGAAAAGTGTTTATGTAGGTTTACGTTAGGCCGCTTGTAAAAAAGCGGACACATATTAACCCTACGGTACCCGGGTACCATTTTCAACTTTAAAATGCTCGCATTTCTTTGTTAATAAAGATATAGCCACGAAACATCAAATCGTCGTGATTAAGGTGCTTATACAATATAAAAACTGAAAAAAACTAAATTTTGTTAACTTTATCTATATGTAAAACGGCTTTAAAGTTGACACCTGCGGGAGTCAATACCCATGGTATCCTGGTACCTCCATATAATTTCTGTATTTTGCATTATAATTAACTTCTTTTTTCACTATTTATTATTGAAAATCTTATTTTTATTGTCCTTGGATTCATATAGAGTTAAAATTTTACTAATTTTTTGCTTAAACTTGGGAATAATCATGTCCATGCCAGGCAAAATTACCAAATTATAGGTAATGACTCCATGAAATTTTTCGAAATTTCTAGGTTATTTAGGAACTTTAGATAAAGAAATAAAGTTTAATATGTGAAAAGTTAAAAACTTTTCGAATTATGGCTTTTTTGAGTCAGTATTTATTTATATGACAATGATAGCGCACATTTTAGCCATTTTTACATCCTTCACCGCATTGACTTTGGTTTTTTTGAATTTATTTCATTTTTTCAATATCATGTAGAAATATCCACCACTTCTACTCCAAAATATCATGCAAAAGCTCAAGATATTGAAATTATTTCCTATATTCGTGCTAAGGAACGTAAACTTTCCATATTGTAGCTCCAAACTTGACAGGATGCTATGACAACAGTGACAACATTCCTCAGTGTTGTAAATACAGTTATTCTCGGACGTGACCTTTTTTTGGTGAGAATATTATATGCATCCTGTGCTTAATAGTGGATGAAGTCAGTGCTAACACTCTTTAGGACTGTAAGAACGTTATAGTCTACCTTGACCGGTTTTCTTAGAGAATTGATACGGAACGTGTGTTTCATTATAGATCAAGTCTTGTTGTAAAATTTAAAATTAAAATGTATACTTTTTACAATCTCTTGTTTAAACAAAACGTAATGCTTACCTACACTAATTTATGCACTTTATGATGATTTCAGCAAAATAGGCCATATATGGGAGCTATCGGTTTTTCTCGTGCGAACGTTATAAAAAATAATATAGATTAGTTTTAACGTTTATAAAAATTATTTTATAAAATTTAATAGGGTTTCTAACGACCATAAAAGTCTTAAAAGTACTAAATTAAGCAATATTAAAAAAATGTATGGGCGTCAAAACTCTATTCTAGGAGAAAAATTGTATGGAGACTTGGTTATAATAGGTAACCATTATAAAATAATTTTAACAGAGCTTGTGTCTGCATCATATAAAGCCAAAATTCATACAAAGTTTTCAAAAACTGCGATTTGTAGCTTCATTAAAAGCTTAACATGGACGACCAGACAGGCGGACGGACATCGCTAAAATACTCAAACCTGTTTTCTTGCATGTATTTACCAAATGGATTTAATATATATGACCAGATAAATAGATATAATAAATAATTTGTATAAAATTATATATTTTTTTAATAAAATCAACGAAAATTACACTATGGTACCCGGGTACCACGGTTATTGATTAACGTTAATTTTTTTGGGTATGTACCGTAGGGTTAAAAAATGTATTGTTTGATACTTATGGTGGTGAAATTTTAAACTCTATATTCGGAATACTGCAATTAAAATAAATTCCTGGCAGTTTGTGGGTCTTTGTAAATTTGTCCGACATGATAAAGGTAAGCGACAAAGAACTATTTACAACAAACTACAATGTCTATGTGAATCATATTTGTTTTAATTTTCGTTGTTATAAGATTTCTTCATTATGTTGTGTTTTATTTTATTTGCATTACAAATCAAAGCCGACAATTAAAAACAGAAAAAAAAAACGTTGTTTTAGATAAACGCAAGTGCTAACAATTTATCGCTGAGTATGTATCTAATTGAAGAATACAAACAGCAAACAATACACATTGTACATACAACCGCACGCAATCTCCCTCCAAGATGTCAAAGAGGAAGAAACATAAACTAATATACCTTGTGCGCAATACACACACTTGTGTGTATATAGGTAAATTGTTATATGACTTATTTACTTATTATTTTTGTAATTATTATCTTTATACCCTACATCAACATAGGTCGAGGAAATATAATGTGTTTGTGTTATTCTTTGTAACGTATAAAAAATATATCATCTGTCATTATAAATTCTGCATCGATACCTACACAGAAAAAATATTTCACATTATTTTTTAATAAAATTATTAACTCCTTTTTTATTGGAATTTAATTATATTATTTATTAAAATAATTAATTTTCTAATTGGTTTACAATTTTGTTTTTTTAGATAAATATAAAGATTAATTTGTCTACAAAAATAAAGAAATAGAAAAAATTTCCTACAAATTTGAGCTCATTATATATATTTAAGAAAAATCAGTAATAACAAAATAAATTATTCTAGTTACTAATATTATCATTTTGATGATTGGAGCAAACTCAAACAAAAATTAGTTAATATAAGCAATTTCGTAATTGAAGTTAATTTTTACTTTTTTCTGTGTATATTTAAGATATAGTATTATTATTATTATTTTTGCTTTAGTATAATAATTGACTACATCTTCCAAATAAGGATTACTTCTGAAAAACACTTTACTTATATATAATATAAATCAGATAATATTTTGTAACAAATAAGACACCAAAAAATTGCATAGGGACTAATATATGATTAACTATGTGTTCTATATCATGAAATATCTCAAAGTTCACACAAAATTAAGAGAAGATTTTCGATGATGTGGCGTATTATATTGTCGAGCATGGTGGATTACATTTTTACATTTTTTTATTTATATTTCACCAAAAAAAGCACGTATGTATGTACATTGTACATATTTGTATGTATTGTATCCATTATTTGTTCACTTGCCACTTTGTCCGTTTATTAGCTGTCCGACCATTTACTGAGCAATTCTGTAGAAAAATCGTTATTAAATATATTTTTATTTCGTTATTATATGTATATCGTTTTATATAATAAAAAAAACAAAATTATTTGTTTAGCTGTGTCTTCTTATCAAAGACGTTGAAGTAAATAGACAACAATAAACAAAAAAAAAAAAAAGAACAGAAATATGTTTTAAAATTTATCGAAATGAGTTTAGACTTTAGCCCAAACAATTATTGTTTAAAACATACATGTTTTCGAGTATCAATCTATTTAACTTTATAAAACAGCACAAATACACACATATAAGATGTGTTATTAAGCATAAACACACACATTTATTTAGAACTAAAACATGACATCTCGATACCAATTCTTAAGTAATTATTTTGATTTCTATGTCCACAGCAATAAAACATTTTTTGTTATTTTCCATAATAATTTGTTATCTAAAAAAAGTTCAGTATTTAGTTCGATGTTATTTTTTATCTCGATCATTTTAAAGCTGAAAACACATCTAATTAAAACTAAAAGGTGTTTTTTTCAAAATGTAAAATTAAAAAAATAACATCAATATTTTCGATTTCATGTTCCTTTTTGCGATAATATCATAATTTAAACTAACATTTCTATTCGCAAACAGAACAGTGTTATCATATAAATTGTGACCATATAGCCATAAACAGACTATCTTAAGTGTCAACGATTTTTGCTTTTAAAATACTAAGTACTACTTAAGTACTTTAAAATACTATCTCTTTTTGCAATTATCTAATTTCCGAAGGAGAGCTTCATATAAACTTATATTTACCGCAAAATTAATTAAAATAATGTCACCTGTATCTGCTCTCAATTTATATATGTATATATATTTGGTACTGTTGGCCCAAGCAAACACAGAAATAATCTAAATAAATTTAAATATTATAAAATTTTTCAGGTAAAAATTATCTTTTTTATTGATTTTTTTTTTTTTTTTTTTTGAGCTCTTCAATTCTCTTTTCATTTTCTCTCCAATGGTTGTAGCTCCGGACAATTTGAAGGTTTGACCTGCTTTGGTACAAAAACTATGTTATTATTTTAGTACCACTCCACAGCATTCTTACAGTGACATGATGCCAAATCGGGCCAAAAATGTGTGGACATATTGTGCTCTCTTATGAAAGTAAGAAACCTTTTCTGCAATCTGCCAGTACATATGTTTCGTCGTCCATTATAAAACATGAGTATTTGTATAAGAAACATAATTTTAATTTCTGTGCCTATCTTGGCTTCTTAATTTTCTATCTATGGCCAATTCTTTGTACGACTAGTTTGGATTTTCTTGAAAACTTTTAATAATTTCAGCACGTACTTTTTTTTTCGTCACTCATTTTGATCAAACTCACAACAAATCAATATGGTTTTCATTAAAAATAATAACTAAATCAAAAAAATAAACACTACTTCCGAAAAAAGTTAAATCGTAAATGTTGCATTCATTAGCTTTTTTAGCTATTCCTGTATCTCTATGGGGTGATAATAAGAATCTGAACACCTATCAGTATAAGGATCATGCTAATATAAATATATATAGGTAAGACTGGCCAAAAAAAAAAAAAAAATTTGTCGTGCTCCTTCAAAAAAAAAAAAAAAAAAAAAATTATGTGGACTAGATGGAATTCCGCACGCTAAACTCGAATCTGCTTTCAGTTTTCTCCCACCAGGTCGAGATTTTTTTTAAGGGCGTGTCTAATAGTGCGCCCTAAATAAGCCGTTAGGGCTTATTAGGGCGCATCCATAACTCTGAAATTCTTGAGCGAATAAAAATATTTTTGACATACCTTGAATACAATTTTCGTATGCATATTTTGATGTATCATTTATCAAAATCGTGTAAACGGTTCTTGAGTTATAATCTATCAGGTCTGTCACAGAAAACCATTCCGATCGAAAGTGGAATTAATTCCCTACTTTACTTCTTCAAAAAACATGAAACAAAGATATTTTTCGGAATGAAACCACTTTAAATTTTCCAAGTTGAATTGATTTGTGGTTTCCACCCCAAAAAATGTCTTCGTTTTATGTTTCTTGAAGAAGCAAAGTACGGAATTAATTCCACTTTCGATCGGAATGGTTTTCTGTGACAGGCCTGTATATTTGACAAATCATTCTCGAATTTTATAGTGTGACCGCTGAATAAGGTGATGATATTAGTCATACACCTAAAACAAATCAATATATGATAGAAAAAAAGTGAATGCAGATTCTTGTTTAACTCATCAAAATCCACCTAGCCCACCTATTTTTGATTCAAGAAAAAAATATATTTTTTTTTTTGCCAACCACTGTATTTCTACGCAATTGTATTTTGTTCGCAGCATTACCAGCTTTAAAATAAATATGATAAACTGTAACATATTTGATGTTTTCATTTATTAAAAGAAATTTTATTAACCAAAAAATCTAAAATTTTGTATGAAAATTATTTTTTTTTGGCACTTATTTCAAAATAACTTCGAAACTATTGAACACTTAAAAAAATTAAGTTTGGCTGATTTGTATCTAGACCTGATGAAAAAAAAACTGAAAGCAGATTCATATTTTGTACATCAAAAGGCATTAAGTTCAACTATTCGTCTTAGGGGGAGGATTTTTTTGTCGACCAGTGTAATTTATCGAAATTATAAATAAAATAAGTAAAGAGAATGAACGTATCTATGGTTGTATTGTATTAACAATCTTCTCGATATATAGTATGATTTTAGCTTTTTATTAATTAATTTTCATAACGGTCATTATGCGTTAGTTAATCAGGTGTCATTACATCGTTACCTATACTACTAATACGAACACCCACACCCAGAATTACATCCAACCTGTTCACTTGCAGATGTTTTTAATAACAATAATAACAACAAAATTGCATTGCATGACCGAAACCCCGTTCAATGAAGTTATTTCAATTTAATTTGATTATCGACCAAACGATGCCCATTAGCATGTCAGTGTTATTCGATGTAGTTGTTATTTTTATTACCATGATTCAGTTTAATATGTTAAATTAAAATAAACAACAAAAACATTTTGTAACATTTTTGACAAGCTAATGTTCTATTGCCATAGCAACTCTTGTGTGTTAAAAATAAAAATAAAAACAGTGCAAAGCCGCAAGGATAATAATGCCGCAATTTATTGACCCAAGGTTGCTTTGGAAATGGCCAGATGTAAAACAGTAAATTCATTGTTAGAAAATAATAACAAGAACAATAAGCGACGACTGGCAGTGCCACCATATATGTATGTACCTATAAATACATACACATATTCAAAAGAGCTCTCATTAAAAATAAAAACAAAGGATTTCTATACACTCACAAACAAACAATACAAGTAAAATAACATTATAATTAAAAGCATCTAAATAAAAGCCAGTAAAATAAAACTTGTCATGAGCTGTCAACTTAAACTACACGTTTGAAATAAAAGAATACAGTGAAGTTAAACTTAACAAATGCACGTCTTCCTGCTGGACCTCATCGAACAGTATGCAAAAATTCTCTACAATATAATCCTACACAACAATATCACAAGAGGCAAAAAATCTTTTGTTACGCACCAAACTTGAAACTAAAAAATAAGCAAATCCTTTATTTTTATGTGTATGTGTGTGTGCTTAATTTCTTAACCGCATATGCGATAGATGCAATGTACAATACACATGAATACTCTTAGTTGTACGTGTGTTTTTGGAATTGTTGGAAGAGCACACATACGCCAGAGTGCAAATTTCGAATATAGGGTCGAGTCAAACATTTTATTTCGTTTCAGGATAAAACAAAAAAATTGTATAAAAAATACTTGCAAATTCAGGATAAAACAAAAAAATTGTATAAAAAATACTTGCAAATATTATACTATAGATTCGTACTAACTAAAGGAAACAGAGAGGTAGACATACAGACTGTCGGACGAAAGAACGGATCAACTTTTTTTTTATTAAACTTTTTCACACCAACCTCTATATGCTCCGGACATAAATACATGAGTATATGAATTGCATATTAGAGTGATTCAAAAAATATTTTCTGTTCCTACTTTTTAATTTGCCTAAACATACGGGAGGGACTTCATCTTGGCATTTAATGATAATCAGAAATCATAAAAAATTTAGAAATTTTCATTTTGATAATATATGTATGTATCTATATGTATTGTAATCGTATTATATTACACTGGTCGACAAAAAAATGTTTTTTCAGTACATGATAGAAAAAAAAAAGTGAATTTAGATCCTTGTTGAACCCGTCAAAATCCACTTAGTTTCCCTATTTTTGTTTCAAGAAACAATAAAAAAAAAATTTTTTTTTTTTTTTTTTGCCCACCATTGTATTTCTATACAATTGTATGTAACATGGGTTTTTTACTTAACTGTGAATAAAATCAAGATTTGTGTATCAATTTTGAAGATACATGCCTTATTTGATTCGCATTGCCAGCTTTAAGATAAAGATGATAAACTGAAACATTTTTGACGTTTTCATTTATTAAAAAAAATTTTACTAACAAAAAATCTAAAATTATGCATGAAAAGTTTTTTTTTTTTACACTTATTTCAAAATAACTTCTAAACTATTGAGCACACAAAAAAATGAAGTTTTGGGAGATTTTTTTAGTACACATCTTATGTCAATCGTACACACCTTTCTTAAGTTATAAGGAAATATACTAGAATAATGGCCTTACTATGGCCGAAATATTGGACATGCCCATAAAAAAAATCGAAAAATAAAACTGAAAGCAGATTCGTGTTTAGCACATCAAAATACATCAAGTCCAACTATTCGTATATGGTATTGTATTTTTTGTCGACAAGTGTTATCATTTAAAAACATATTTATATACGGCCTTAAAGTGTCGCGTTGCAATTAAATACATAAATATGCCCCTTTCATTGTTTTATTTAATTATTAAAACTTTGAATTTTTTCATATAAAAGCGTGTAATTTTGAATCACTCTAATATACATATGTACATACTAAGATATCCTATACACATTTGTGTTATCAGCTATGGAAGCTACTAGAGTGGATACATCCTCTATAGTCAGCAACCGTATCATAAGTGCAAATTTTTTCCTTTTTTTAAAAAGTGTTCTGTATATAAAATGCATACAATTCATACAATAGGGGTATAACTATTAAATCTGCTTATTAAGTATTAAGTAAAAATAGTTGATGTTTGGATACATTTAAATTAATTTTTAATCAAAACAATAACTTTTGTAATGAAAATTTCCCCTAAAAATAATCAACTGATAAAATTAAAAACTTAACTGAGTTTTTACCACTATATAAAAAATAAAATACCATATCAATTATTATCTTCAAATTCAGACTGAACAAAATGCATTATATACTTCAGAAGTAAGTTTATTGTAATTTTACTATTAGATAGAAAACTATAAAAAAAAAACATTGGCAAAAAGATTAAAAGTATATTTTACTACATTTTTATAGCAAAATGTAGTTTGATGCAGCAGAAAGGCAGTATCCCAGGTTCATACTACTTTCTGTTGGTTCTTCGTCTCCTATATGTATGTACCTATAATTATATCTTGAAATATATCACCCTCAAATTGAAACGATGTGTTGCAACCTTTAAGATCTATTAAACAATCAAAATAAAGTAAGAAATTCACAAAAATAATAAAATTGTGTCTTTCCTTCCACACAAGAAGTCCGTACAGAAATTCGTGGGGGGTCGCGAAGAGATTCTGAAATATTTTCTTGGATTCAATTCGAAAAGTGTTAAAATCTAACTCATAGTTTAAATTTTTATTCTCAATTTGGAGATTTAATAGCATTTTAGTTGGAATATAGGAAAGTTTATCCGCTTGATGGCTGGGAAGTTACATACATTTTTATGTGGAACTGTCATATTCGCTCTTTTGTCCATCAAAACTGAAGTATCGAACTTTTGTGTTCACAGAGAATGATATAAGATATGCATTATTAAATAAATTATTAGCAGAAACAATGTTGCAATTATTAATATTATTTTACACTTGAATACGACACATACAAAAATTGCTTTTGGCATTTCGCTAGTGAATAATAAATAAAGCAAACTTTTTTAAATTTAAATCAGGAACACGTGTTAAAAACAAAGAAATTAAAATAATGACTAAAAGTGTTGGCTCATCACATTACGAAATATAGCTTAAAATTCAATAGAAGCTTAAATTTTCGAACTTTTTCAATATAAACTTTACAAATTTCTATTTCTTGGTTATTTTAGTAATGTATACTACCTCCTTTATTAGAGATAACCTCAAAAATGCAGTTTGGAATTGAGTTATAAAGGCTTTTTATGTAACTGAAAGAAATCGTACTCAAGGCTTTGTTAATGGCTTCAATTAGATCGGATTTTGTTTCATACTCTTTCCCAGATTCATACACTTTACGAGCTAACCATCCGCAAACATTTTCCATTATATTTAAATCCGGGGAGTATGGCGGCCAATCAAGAAATGTCATATTTTCTTTTCTAATCCAGTTTTTTACCACATTTGCAGTATGAATAGGTGCATTATCATGTTGATATATCCATGATATAGAGCTAAAGATATTGGAAAAATGGGAAAATATTATTCTTGAACAGTAAAATCGAATTCGCGTTCATTTTTGAAGTAAAACATTGCAAATCGCTTGTTCCATAGTAGGAAACTCAACCCCATACCATCACACCTCCACACAGCTATTATGACGCTCCAAATAAATTTCTTCTTTTCGCAAATCGTGGAAATTTTCATCGGAAAATACTACTCTGTGCCATTGTTTTTCCCATGTCATATGATGCCGGCTAAAAAGGACTCTTTTTTTCTTTTCGAGATGGATTAAGGGATGGCTTCTTTTTAATTTTTAATCGTTTAAGATTATTAGGTTTCTGTATTACACGCTATACTGTTGCTAAGCTTGTTTTACGTCAGTGTTTTCTTTGATTTTAGCAGCCATAGTCTTGGGAATTTGAAGCACTTCTGATAATTGCTCCATCCATAATTGGATGGATTACAGAAATAATTACTGACTACACAACGAGTTTGACTAATTTTATTTGCTATTTGGCTAATATTTAGTCCATATTCCTTATAGGCTTTAATTTTGCCAAATTTCTTGTTTAACAACGCTTTTTTTCTTCCCATTTTGTAGGAATTCAAAACAAACTAGTTTAAATCTTATTAAAATCAATAAAAACATAATTTTCAGATTACAAATAAAATAGATAGAAAAATGTCGTATTCTGATGAGCTAAAAAAAAGAAGCTATATTAACTTTAATAAATTTATAAAAGCAATCTTTAAAAATGCTTTGTTTAATCTAAATGAAGGATATTAATGTTAACATCAAATTGAAACTGTAAAAACTTTAAATAATCTTATGAATTTTGAGAAGGAAACCGGAAAATCTGAATAACATTTATGTCGTATTCAGATGAGCTGCAGTGTATCTTTACATAACATTTTATCTGATTTTTTAACTAGTCAGAGTTGTAGTGAGTCGAGCTTCCATTACAAAGTCAAAAGGGGGTCGCGGAGCAAGATCTTGTGAGACCCTCTGCTATACATCATTGACTTTAACTTCCTCCACTTAATACCCGAAGCATCTATGACAACAGATTAACAAATAACAGCCTCTTCTCACCAAATAATTAAAAAATACTTCGAATCTTTAAAACCATTTTGCAGTACACATATCTTTAGAAAATATGGCAAATTTTTGAGGGAGGGTCATCAGATTTTATTAAATATTTGGAACGCATATAACCTATGGTGCTATTTAAAGTTTCAGTTTATTTTTTTCTCCCCATTTCAAAGAAATCGTGAATTTACTCACAAGTACGTAATTTAAATATTAATATATCTTCACAATATAAAATATATATATTATATCTTCACAGATTTTACTGATTGAAAGCTCTAGTTAAGGTCAACTGAGATTTCTTTAAAGGTTATAATACAAAGGTAAAGTATATTTTTAACAAATTTCCACCCATTTGATTTGTTTATTTTAATTATTTTTATAGCTAAAATAAATTTTAAATTAAATTAAAAAAAAAATAAAAATTAAAAATATACATATTTTTGTATGACAAAATCTATACGAATATTTTTTAATTTTAAAATATTGAACCATTTTATCCCCCAACAATTATATATTGAAATATTTTTTGTTAACAATATTAAAAGGCAATATTAAAAGGGTAGACATTTTTAAGAAATACATTTTAAAATTGCATTAAGAATTCATTTATTAGTAATAAAATTATTTTTAAATGATTTCGTTTAAAAAGGACATTTTTATCTTCTATATATTTAATTAAAATCCGTTTTAAATTTATAGAGATACTAGTGTTTAAATTTAAACACTTTAAGTTTTTCCAATTAAAAAAATAATAATGCAGATATTATTAGTTCCATAGAGTATGAGCATGCCAAATATTAACAAAATCGGAAGACCTAAGGCAATTTGTTGCGCGTTCTTTCATTTAATGAATGATATTTATAATTATATGTGCAATACGTATTTTTTTTAGAGATGTCAGTTATGTAAAATAAAATTTATAACCAATTGTAAAATTTAGACAATTAGTATAAGATTAAATGATTGATAAATTGGACTTTTTTTCTGTGTACATTTTGGGAAAAAATTGGTGTCGAAAATACTTAATTAAAACTTTAAAACAATTGTCAAATTCTTAACCGGTAAAAAAAAAAAAACTTACAAAACACCAAGTTTCAATTTGTAAATAAAAAGTACCTACGTATAATTTTTTTATGGGTGAGTATAAAAAATAAAGATATTTTGTTCACAATGACGATAATACCCCTAATAAGTTTGCATATATTCGAGCGATATAAGGATGTTTTTATGGAATATAGAGAATAATTATTGTGAGAGTTCTTTGGTTTCTTGCGACTGCATAATCAGCCGGCACATAGCACTGTATTACTTCCGTTGTGGCGATTCGCAACTCAAATGCAGTCATGTATGAGCGATTGTTTTGATATTTTCTTTTGTTTAAAAAATATATACATTTCTTTTGTCGCATGTGTGTGTCTGTATATTATACTTCCTCATACTTCTGTTATTATATACGATTATATAAGGAAAATAATATAAATATGTATGTATGTATGTATGTATGTATGTATGTATGTATGTATGTATGTATGTATGTATGTATGTATGTATGTATTCGTATGGGTATATATGTATGTACATACCTCATATATGAGTTTTTTAAATGCTTAACTGAATTAATATAATAATGTCCTTTTAAAATCCTTCTTTGCGACTCCAGTGAAGAAAAAGTACTCAAATGAAGTGTATTGATATGCTGAAAATATTAGAAAAACTTATAAATGTTTATTCCAAAACAATTCCGAGATTATGAAAATGTTTAAAAAGTTGAAATATGAACTGTCGTCCGGAGCTAAACAGACTGAAACTATTTTTTTAATGGGACGTTCAAATTTAGCTTTACAGAAGAAGCATTATTGTGAATGTTTATATGTTTTTAAATTAATATAGAGATACATTCGGTTTGCTAAAATACATACAATTTAAACTTTGCTTTATAAAAACAATTTGTAATACTCCACGTTTTTTATACTTTTTTATTAAAATTTACTTCTTCTTGAAGAAAAAAAAAATGAACTTTTGTTGAATTCTTTTGTAACCATACGCAATTTTTTTTAATTTGAATTTTCTGTAAATTTATTCAGTATTAATTGTGAAAATAGTTAACTAATGACAAGATGAATTTTAATCTAAGCATTTTTTACGCCAACCTACTTTGTAATATTCTGGGCCTTTATCGCTAATAAGTAAATTTTTTATAACAAGCTCAAAATTACGAATTTGTTGATATCTATGTATTTCGAGAGAGAACTCGAAACCTTTTTAACAAAGCGCGATGGTAGGAAACTAAAGATGTACTTTTATTTTTTTAATATATTCCTGAATTCCGCTCATCCATCTTTAAAAGTTTAAAAAATCTTTAAAAGTTAACTTTAGTGAAATATTCGTATTTTTTGTAAAGATAGTCATGAGAGCAAAAAAAATCTTGAAACAGGACTTCTATGAGAAAGTCTAACTTAACCCTTGAATATATTATTTTTACTTAAAACATACACATACGGTTATATCGTATAGCAACGTAAAAAAATTAAATTGTATGCACACACAAACTTACTTTTATATAGACAACAAACATAACTTAACTTTTGCAGCACGTGCCAAACCATAAAGTTTGCATAAAAAAAAAAAAAAAATACAAACGCAAATGTAGTATATGTATACATATATGTATGTACACATTTTCATACAAAATATATACAAGTATTGTATTTACATACATACATCCATACTTAGTCGATACAAACAATTCCATTTGCGTATCTCAGGCACAGCGAGGAGATACGATTCATTTAGCATGGATGGATGGTACCTTACAAACTCTTTAGTGTAGACAATAACATCGGAGAAATATGCGAAACAAAAGAAACAAACAACAATGACAAATAAATGTGTACAAGTAAACGGACAAGAACAGAAACTGAAGAACATAAAAAAAAACTTAAAAACACGAAAAAGTTGATTGCTAAATAAACGAAAAAACAAATTTTAATAGTTTTAAACTATAGGTACATAAATGAAACCGATTTATTTGTATTAAATATTTGTATGAGACACACACATTAATGTTATTATTATTAATTTTTTTTTTTCATGTTTCCTTTATCCACGTACTAAGATGGATTTGAAGCGTGCTAATATAATAAATTCACATACATACATATTTATTCGTATTAAACAAATCTTAGATCTCAGTGATGAATATCATTACTGTCGTACGTTCAAAGATTTTTACTCTACATATGTACGTACAATATTATATACGTATGTATATGTAATATGGGTACCCAACCCTACTGTGTATATTTATGATGAATCTATTTATGTTTGTGCAGTTTTTCATAAGCGATCTTCTGTTGATCATTACAATTGATTACATTTTAAGGTTTCGTGCTGTTTTTGAAGATTGTTTTCGTTCTTTTTATTCATTGATTCTTATGATTTTGTGACCACAAACGCCTTCGCGCTAAAACGCCTTTATTACCTGGAGGTCTAAATCAACAAACGTGTCATCCATACGTAGACTTGGCATTTTAGAGAAAATTGTTTAATTGCTCTCGCAATTACTTTTTGAATGAAACACAAAAAAAGAAACAAGCAGAACATTTACACACCTCGTTTCAACATACATCCATACAAATATGTTTAATTTGTTCATTTATAGGCTTGAGCCCAACATACAACAAGTTTGATGATCAATGAAGAGCAACCACATTCAAGCTACAAGTCTTGAATGCCCATACAATTGGTAACTATCTGCCCACACAATATTTTACAAACTCGCCTTGTCTTAGCACGCGTTACAATAGTATCAAATATAAACACTCTCTCACCTACAAATATGTACTTACATACAGCTAATCATACACAGGCTAAATCACTAACAAAAACAAAAAAAAACAAAAAAAACGATAAATAATTTTTACCTGTGTATTATATAGTTATTCAATTTTATTGACTTTAAAATCTTTTTAAAAATATAAAAGTTACAAAAATGTTTCATTCCGATCCATTTGTATTTGGTCTGATCTACTCTGTTGCAAGTAATGATGCACACCTTTGTGCACACCTAAAGACATAACAATATCAAACTTTTAAAGACGTAAATGTGAGCGTAGTGTGGGTGTCAATGTATTAAATAATGTGAAATGCAATAAAAATTAATCAACTATACATAGAATATAATTTACGTACATACATACGTGTACTTATCACAATAAGATAGAAATACATTTAAAGAAATAACATTTTCAGTACTTTAAAAGTAGAACTATGTAAATATTTTTCACATTTTTGGAAGTTATTTAAAAGTAATTCTATACACGCAAAGAAAAAATATGGTTCGGGTGACCATAAACTAAGAGCAACATACTATGATTGTAATATATGATCCCAGGTTACAATAAATATATTTGTATGTAATCATTTTTCTGATTCCATTTAATCATTTTCTCATCATTAAATGATTCGGTTTAATCATATTTATAACTTTTTTTTACAATATTTCTTTCGATTTCACAATTTTTTATCATTTAATAATCCCATTTTATCAGATATATAAACTAATTTTATCATTTAATAATCCCATTTTATCATATATATATACCAATTTTATCATTTAATATTCCCATTTTACCATATATATAAAGGAATTTAATCATTTAATATTCCCATTTTACCATATATATAAACGAATTTAATCATTTAATAATCCCATTTTATCATGTATATAAACCAATTTTATCATATATATAATCCCCTTTTATCATATATATAATCCCATTTTATCATATATATAATCCCATTTTATCATATATATAATCCCATTTTATATATTTTATATATATATAATGCCCGAGTTTACAATACTGAATATATTTAAAATAAAGCACGTTTATCTGAAATTTTTATTTATTGAAAATATTGAAAAAAATATTCAGGTATAAAAATTTATTAATTTTTAATTATTAAATTATAAGTTATTAATAGTTTTTTATAAAATATTTATACACTACATATTAATTTTTAACATATATTTATATTTATTGTTTAAATATTATTTACATATTATATTTTATAATATTTACATAAGAATTAATTCAACAGTTTCATGTTTTCTTTGGTAATGCAATTTAATTAAAATTAAATAAAATTCAATTCTAATGATTTAACAGATATTGAAAAATAATAATCCTCATAATCTACCTGAAAGGTAAAATGTGAGCTAAATCCGTGGTTTAAAAGCCTTTGACCGCAAAGATAGTAAGATTCATTAGAGCAATATTTATACGACCAAATAATGGAACGTCATCTTCATACATTCCAATATGGATAACCATTCCTGCATATCTTAGAAAAAGACATATTTTTCATTTATTTTTTTATTTTATAATTTGTTAAAATTAGAACACAAATAAATTGAACACTTTTCCAAAAACACACAGCTATATCGTTTGCCTTCTAACAAACTACTGAACTTATACACAAAAATGTGTATTCAATAGTTATGCAAAAAATAAATATGATTAACGATAAAAATACAATAGTTGTATGAAATCAAATTATCGTCAAAAACAAATATTTTATATTTAAGGACAACATAAACATATTCAAATACAAACATTCAACAGTTGTGCATAAAAATACAATAGTTGTGTGAAATCAAATTATAGTCCAAAGCAAATATATTATATTTGAGAAAAGCATAAACATTTTCAAATACAAACATTCAACAGTTGTGCAAAACAAAATATGATTTAAAATCAAATAAAAATATTCGCTAAATGGTTGTAGAATTAACTAAATTTGCAAAATTAACTTTATGATTGTAGAATTAACTAAATAATTGTAGAATTGACTAAATGATTGTATTTATTCATAAATATGATTTCATGTAAACATATTTAAAAACATATTATAATTCAGTGAACCATATTAAAATTTTGATTGTGGGTAATCATTAAATGATTAAACAGAATCATAAACGTTGCTATGATGATCACAGTATATTTAAATCAACGAGAAAACGGCTATATAATCATTGAATAGTTGTGGTGATCATGCTGTAACCATGTTTTTTCTCTGCGTGTAAAAGTTAAAATAAATCTCTTCTTAGTAAAAATCCAGCAAAAAAAGCACTAAAAAAGCCATGATTTTAACATTGTGTTGTCATTGGAAGGAAGTACTTAGTGATGAAAAAGTTCTGCAAAAGTTCTTTTTTTAACCCATGGTTGTGATTGTTAGGATGTTATTCTTTTATACTTCTTGTTCATTGCTTTTGAAGCACTATGTATGTAAAATTTTTTAATAAAAATTCTGTTTTTATCCTATTAAACAATAATAAAAATTCTTTCAAATTTGTAAAATTTAAATTTTGTTAGAAATTATTACCATTTTTTCCGCTACAAATTCATTTATTATCACTTTTTTTTGGAAGTAATTATTAAGAACTTACAAAAAAGTTTGAAATAAGCAATTTGTTCCATTTTTGAAGTTGTGAGAATGTTCTATTTTTGGAAGAACTTTAACTTATTTAAAAGGTTTATAATACATAATTCTAATAAATATTGAATAATTTTAAAATAATAAAAAACATCTTTTAGTTTTCTTTTTAAAAAATTGCTATAAAAATTAAGTTCCTTTGTGCAAATTTTTAATTAATTACACATTCTAAAAGTAACATAACAAATTTTTCTAGGGACACAACTCCAGCAGCAATTAATAGGAATCATACAAAAAATATTCTTGCAATGACAAGCATGGCTTTAAATCATTGCTTCTGCAGCTCTTTTTCAGCACATCGTTATGGTAAATTGTATTTCTTTTTGCAGTCAACCGGTTAAAGTGTTTTTTGCAAACGCGATCGGGTTTTGTTTTTATTTTTTTCGGTTTTATTTGAAACCAATTTTTTAAACAGCATTTTGATTAACTTTTTATGTAATTTTACTTAGAAAAATAGTCGAAAAAAGGGGGAAATATAAATTGAAAAAAATTCGCCTAGAATAAATTTTGTTATATTTAAATTTTTAGGTTTGTGAAATAACGGTTTGATTTTAATACATAAAAAAGATAACATGATTTTCAACATAATTTAGTATTTGCTATTAAATTTTTATGAAACCCGGTTTTCTAAAAAAGTCGTTTTTTTATTTATTTTAAATACACTGTTCGGCAAAGAAATCTGTCTTCAACAAAGATAGGTGATAAACAATAACAAAATAATTTTTATAGCAATGTTATATGTCTTTTTTAATATTATTAAATATAGATTTATGATAAAATATTAAAACCGGCCATTTTAAACTTTTTAATAGCTCAAAAAAAAAAATAATAATAATAATAATAAAAATAAAACTTCAATATTGGAAATGAAAAATTATTTTTTTTCTTCAACACTAATTTCCGAATTATTTGTAAACCGTTTTCGAGTTATACTATTTACGCCTATAAAAAAAATATCACCACATAATAAGAAAAGGTAAATTCTTGCTTAACACGTCAAATTCCATCAAGTTAACAAGAATAATAAAAACTTATTTTATTTTCTTCGGTTTAAGGTAAAAAGTTTATAGAATTGAAGTGTAAAATAAATTTTATTATTACAAAATTTAAAAATGGAGTATATAATTTTGAAAAACTACCAAATTCCAATTTATTATCTCCCAGCAAAAAACGATGAAGTTCTTCCAAAAAGTTCTTCACTACTTCAAAAGTGGAACAATGTGCATGTTTTGTACTTTTTTAGAAGTTCTTAATAATTGTTTTCAAAAAAGTGAAAATAAATGAATTTTTAGCGGGGAAAAAGGTTAATAATTTTTAAGAAAATTAACATTTCAAAAATTTTAAATCATTTTTAATATCTTTTAATAAGGCTGAAGCGGGATTTTTGGTAAAAAAAAAGTATAAACTTAGTTTTAAGGGAAGTACTTCAATAGAAATGAACTAGAAGTATAAAAGAAAAACATCCTACCAATGACAACCATGGGTTAAAAAAAAGAACTTCTGCAGCTCTTTTACCACTAAGTACTTCCTTCCAATGACAACACAATGTTAAAATCATAACTTTTTCAGTTCTTTTTTTGCTGGGCTGATTTGCTTAATATACGATTTTGTTGAATTTAACAATTTCAAAAATATGTATGTACACTAGAGTGTCTCGTAGAAAAATTCTTTATAGGAAGAACCCTCAAACGATACGTATAAATTAGCCTAATATGGGAAAAATATTAAAACAAATTTTAAAATTAATATTATTCTTAAAATATCGTTACCGAAATAATTGAAAATACCGTTATCGCTAAAATATCAATACTTAATTAACATAAAATACCGATAACGCTAAAAAAAATCTTTACCGTAATAACTCGGAATTCCAATAATGTTAATATACCGTTACCCTTATTTTTCGGTTAAAGAAAAATTATTTTTCTGAACCGATTCTTCAAAATTTCCATTACCGAAATTACTCGAATACCAATCCGCTAAAATACCGTTATCGAAATAGATTGATATGTTGATAACGCTAAAATACCCTTACCGAAATAAACCGGTATCAATCAATCTTGTTTTACACTAAAAGTGAAAATTTGGATTTTGTTCTTATGCCATTCTTTCAAGTTGTTAAACAATGGGAATTTTAATTTTTAATTTTAAGCTGCCCAGTCAATCTCTAAATCTTATAGATAACTTCTTGATTGATTCGAAGAAAAGACTGTCGAAAAAAGTTTTAAAAATTAAAGATGAATTAAATGGGAAAACATAGAAATATGATCTCGTATCATTTTTATATCCATTGGAAACTTTTGAGATGTTGATGTCTAGCATGCCCAAATGAAGGAAAACATTTGGCCAAAATAAGGATGGATATACATACCTACAGGATATTAGTCCTTGTTCAATACTACTTAATAATTTTTAACAGAAACAGCTAATTTTTAATTAATATATTTTTCTTTTAAATGTATCTATTATTATGAGCATCAAAATTGCTTACACAGTAATATAATTATAAAACTAACATAAAAACTAATATAGTTTATAGCTCATTGAGCCTTCTTTTTACGTTTTTAATTGACTAAAAAAAGAATGGACTGATTTTTATTTTTTTAATGAGTGAAAACATCCTTTTTCTTTCTTACATGAAGCAAATATAGGTGTATCTTTTATTTTGAACTGATATGTGTTACATATTGCCTTTTATGAAAAACTCATTTTACTACAAGCTCAAGACTAGGGTTTACTAAAAACTTGTGTACTTTATATTGCGCCATTTCTATTCATTTACGAAAATTTACATTGATAAAATGTGATTTTTATTTGACCAATAACTTATTTTAAAAATGGCGTTCGTGGACATCATGTTGCGCATGCCAGTTGAAATTAACTTGCACACAAGTGTGAAAATTCGCATATGCACGAGCATTATAAATATGAACATGCAAATCTACATAAAACTAAAGTACAAGTATTTATTTATATTTACATATAAACATACTTTCATATTCACATTGCCGCTCTCCAAAATGCAGATTACTGAATAAATTATTATTTTTCTTAGTTTTGTATACAAAATTTCGTGTCCCTCACAGCCAGACACCAATCCCTGCTTCACGACCAAGCTCAACAAATGATGCTTGTCAGAGAACACCTCACAACACACAATACGTTACGGTCGGTCTACATATGTAAGTGAGCGCTTGTTTTTATATGTACTTACGTACAACGATACATTTATACATACGTTATTTCAATGAACTCACATTGTACGTGCAGCCTGTTAGCATGTATGAATTCACATCTTTTGCAATAGCCAATCAAAAGCTCTCCTTTATATACATTTTGTAGTGCTTTAAGCTGCGATCGTTACTCGCATTACAAATAAATAAAAAAAAAAAAAAAACATAACCAAAAGATATAAATAAACGAACAGTTGTTTTTTATGAGTGAATTATATAGTAGTTGATTTCTTTATAAGATCAATGTGTAGAGAGTAATACTGAGCGAATTTATGTAAATATGTATGTAATTGAATTTCACATACATACATACATACATACATACATATATATATATATATGTATATACTTGTGTAAATTAACAAGAGGTACATACATATGTATTAATGATCAAGAAATAATGTCGATGTTTGCTAGACAAAGCCAGTAGTGGACAGGTTTAATTTGTTCGAGAGGCCAGCTTATCAATTCGTATTATATACATATTTGTATGACTAGTTTGTTAAATGTTTGTATCACCTCAAATGTGAAAAGGACAAAAACAATTTTATATTTCAGAGTCGCAACAATCGATGAATAATTTTATTGTACAACTCTCAATCTATTTATATTACATTACAACATGACTAGTTAATTTTTTCAATTTTATTGTTAAAAGTTTCTCCTGCAAAAAAAAAAAAAAATATAAAAAATAAAAAGTACGCTTACAGGGTTTAGATTTTAAAGTGACGATATGTTATACACTACCACGTAAATATTGTATGTCTTAATATTGTCATCCTGCAAATAGAAGAAAAGTAAATTGTCCAAGAAAAATGATCGTGATCACGAGAATTTAAAAAAAAAAAAACAACGCATATAACGCAGCAATAAGAGAAAGAGTTTACGCTTGAATCGCGAACAAAGGCGTAGCACAAAGTCAAAGAGACGATGCGATATGAAACAATATTATATACGTTTGTATATGTAGAGTACGCAGAAAATTCAACGGCAAACCTGATTTGACATCAACTCTCCTAAGTAAATAAACAAACAACAGACCAGTTAACGAGCTAACCGAACTCAACACACAGCAGACCCCACAGTCATACAAACATACATATGTATATTTATACTGACATCCAAAAGTAAATTCATACATACAAACAAACGAACTCAACTGTCATACACAAACACACATTCATAAGTTATCAGTTAAGTTTCGTTTGAAACTACACACATCCACACACACTTTAAACAAAAGGGGAGGCGTTAACGCAATAACAATAACCGAAACAACAACAGCAATGATCAAACAAATGTTGATATTGAAAGCTATTCGTACACCAATTTTCAGAGAATAATATTGCTGATCATGTGAAACATGGAGTCAAAACTAAACAACTAAGATGTATTGTGCAGGTAAACGTATTAAAGAAGGATTTTAAATTTGACATTATGTATCGCATTTTTATAAATTTTTTACGATAACACAAAAAATTATTTTCACGTTTCTTTAGTAAAAACCTCATTCACTTCGTTACTCCTAAAGTACCGCTACTGAAATAATCAGATATATCATTATCGCTAAAATATCTTTACCATATAAACTGATATCTCAAAACACCGTTACCGCTTAAAACCCGATACCAAATTAATCTAAAATTCCATAAACGCTAAAATACAATTACCGAAATTTTATTAAACAGTTAGAGAAAAAAAAATTATTTTGAACAAAAGTAAAACAGCACTGGTAAGAACGCTTTATAATTTATGGTTGCGAAACGATATCTGCAAAATTTCTGAAACAACAGTTAACCTTAAAATACCATTGCCGAAATCACTAGTATATATATAATCCAAAATACAGTCGAACACGGTTATAACGAACTCGAAGGGACCGAGAAATTTAGTTCGTTATAAACGTAGTTCGTTATATCCGTAAAATTCCATAAAAAATATTTGTTAACAAAATATAGGTACGTATTTGATTACGATACTAATATTTGTAATTAAAGCGTATTTATGTTTTAAATATCAATGATTGTAACATACATATCAGGAAGTTTTTTTTCATTCATCAGTTATTATCCTAGAGGAAACTGAGATTAATTTATACCCATTCAAAGTTTTCTTTTATTACCGAGTTTTTGACATTGACACTTTTTGAGATCTTTACTCTTTGATGAATAACGATTTTTTAATATTTTTATTTGCAATCAATCCTCTTATAATTTCAGTTTTATTTCTAGCTATTTTTTCGTTATGCGTTAAGTTAAGCAACTATAATATATATATAATATAGTTGCTTTATTTGTCCGATAATTTAAATTGAAATAAATTAAAGTTAGTTACGTTTTACATTTTTAATACATTTTGAAAGGTGCAATTTTATTTATCTAAAATTTGTATATATGAGAGTTCGTTATAAACGTAGTTTTTTGTATGAAATATTCTTAATGGGACCATCAAAATGTGTTCGTTATAAACGTAGTTTTTATATGGAAATTTTGTGTAAAATCAATAGGACCGAAGAAAAGTGTTCTCTATTGCCATAGTTCGTTATAACCGGTGTTCGACTATAACCAGTATAGCAGTAACTTCCGTGCGGTAAATCGGTAGCAATTGGTGCAATAGTACCGGTCCCTCAGTGCCAGTTGAGTACCAATTGACACCTAATAGACACCAACTTTCCAGTTAAGTACCAATTGATACCTAACAGTCATCAAATTTCCAGTTGAGAACCAGTTTAACCAGTTAGGGCTCTTTTTTGGCTTGCTTGTTAAATGAGTAATTATCAACTCGCGCGCAATAACAATCTGTGGCTGAGTGATAAGCGTGTAAGACTAAAAAACATGAGATAAGTAAAAGTAAACTGGGTTCGATTCGGGGTGCCGCCATCGACATTAACAAAAAAATATAAAATTAAAATATTTAAAAAATAAAAAATATAACAATTTTCAATTTGTTTTTTTCAAAATTGTTTTATAATTATTAATACTGAATATGCTCTTTTGGGTTAGTTCTGTGACCTGCCCCAAAACTGGTTAAAAAGGGTGAATTTCTCCCTCCTAGGCCAACGCCATGTTAAAGTGACAAAGTGTTAGAACTAGAACTGGTCCCTATCATTTTGGACCAATACCGTGACATGTTTTGTGTTAGTTCTTTTCCCTCAAGGGTTTTGTACCTTTTTGAATTTTCCTTTCTGAATTGGGTACTCTTAAAAATATAAGAGGATTTAGCTATATCCGCACGTTAATGCTCGAGACGCACCAACTAGAGGGATGAAATATTTTTTTTTTATATAAGATTTCTTTAGGTATTGTACATATTCGACCAAAAGGAATATAACATTCTTGCTTGTTATTTAAATGATTTAATTTTAATTTTGTATAAACTAAAAAAGTTTTTATTTTTATCAGATAGAATTGAAGACTTATAATTATTAAAAATTATTTAAGCACATGTTTAATGCAGCTACGAAAAATGGACAAATATTATTGGCTACAAAATTTAAAAAATAATATACATATTAAAACAATGTTTAAAGATTTATAATCAGTTAACTAGTAATTAATATTTATTATTTATATGTATTTACATATTACTTGGTGTATTAGTTATATGTTATGTTGATTATTTTTCTAATGGTATACAGATTACATATTTTCATATACATACATACGTGTTAGTTTTGATTAGTTTCGGCTACATTTCTATGCAAAAGTTTATTGGTTTTTAAGTGACAAAAAAAAAAAAAAAAAAAAACTAACAATTAAACCTTATCGAACGAATTTATTTATGTTGAAAAGTTTTCGAAAACTAGTATAACATCAACTATCCACATATTAAGTTTGTGTGTAATATATGTGTGTGGGCGGAGTTATCATATGAGACACGTACACAGAAATATAAATACATATACACATACAAAGATGACTACACAAAGATACGTTGACCAATTTAGTAAAAAGCATTGTGCCTTGTTAAAATCAATATATGTATACTGACTGCTTACTATATGTATGTTGGTATGTATTTATGTATGTATATGTATAAGCATACACATTTGGAGAAACTTACATCTACGAATGAGTACGTATGGTCGGTCGGTCGCAAGTACCAGACATTGTGGCGCACTCCCAAATAACATTCATTTTTATTTTTTTGTGTTTTTTTTTTTTTATTATTTATTTTTTAAATGTACAAATGTGGATACCATTTCGACATACAGATATAGAACATGTGAACTGTTACAGGCTATATTGTGTAGTTTTTGAGTATGTATGCATGGGGGTATTTGTAAAAAGTGTATTTTCGCTTGGATATCCGTTGTCCTGTGCAATAACAAGCAACGGCAAATTATACAACAATCATTATTACAACCATATATTCGTAGTTAAAACATACATACATACATACATACATGTGTTGGTATGTACATATATGTACATATATAAATATATAAATTTGTTTGAAGATGAGAATGTGAAATACAGAGTATTTGTAGCATATCGTAAACCCTATACCAGATTTAACTACCCTGCGGCCACAATGAAAACTTTTGCAGCAATATGTTGCAATAGTATCCTAGCAAAAATTTAAAAAAAAAAAATAAATGTCCTAGTCAAAAGATGAAAGTAGACATTTATTTCTGTATATGCTTAAATAACATTATGTCGTATAGCAAAGGGGTCTGAATGTGTAGTGAAGTGGTAAGGATAAGGAGTTGGAAAGAGGGGGGTGTGATGTTGGGTTTTGTTATATGTTGGGTGTTTTAGTCTATAAGTTTACTATCCATTGTACAGTATGTTTTTAAAATTTGCTGGTTTCATGTTCTCTATATGGGATACTTATGTATGTATATACATATGTATGTGCATTAGTATTCGGTGGATGGGCATTAGTATTTGACTTGAAAGTTAGAAGATTCGTAAGTCCGAACAAAATCAGTATAGTAGATACAGTTGCGATAGGACACGAAGTTTTCTTGGTTACAACATATTGTACAGACCATCCGTTATTTCTTTATGAATTCTGTATGTGTACAAGTATACAAAATACACACACTTTTGTACATACATATATGTATATGAGTGTATGCATATGAGTAATCTGTACAAGAATACAGTTTAAAGCACACATACATGAATACCATTTTTAGTGGATAGAAAAAATAATATATTTGTTAGACTGAAAAATTTAACCGCACTTTAGTCTGAGACGAAAACATCTAACCCACAAAAAAGCCAAAAGAAATTCTACAAATTTTATATATTTGTATGTCAAGAATTAATATTTGGATTGTACAACATATGCAAGAGGACGGCAGTTCTAAGTATCCATAGGATGAGTCAACGTTATGCTGGATACAAATGTATCCGAAACCAAAAGAATACAAATAAAACAAGAAGAAATAAACAAATATATATATAAATTTTTCTTTGAAAATGTACGTGTATGTGCCTTGTTTGGTCTTTCTAACTTATACTACTCCTTATCCTGGAAATAATAATTTAAAAATAGTTTTTTTATTATTATTTTTTTAATATTACAAAGAAATTTTCTTTTATATATTTTCTTTTATAGAAGTATTTGAATTGTTTATTCCAATTGTTGGAAAAGGGCAAGTGTAAATATTAAGTCCATATTTGACGTTTTAAATTTATATGTATGTATATGTTTTCATATATGTATATTTGTCATTAAAAAAAGGTATGTAAATGGATGTGAATAGGAATACGAAATACATACTAAATACGTGTATGTATGTGTGTGTCAACTTATGAATAAATAGGCAAAAGTTTTACAAAATATGTAAATATATTTTGTGCTTCAATACCTTTTTGACTATTGTGAAAATTAGTGTATTTTTTGCTATTCAGTGGAGAATCCTTAGATGTTTACATCTTCGATAAGTTTGAGAGAAATAATGATACATTCGCACCAACACACAGCCCATATTGAAGTAAACTAGTGTAAAATATTTATCATGATGGTCCTATGTTGTACAGTGAATAAGTGTCGAATTTTCGACATTTATCATAGATAAATTTATTTTCATTTTACCAAGTAGTATATGTGTGTGTGTGTGTGGCATATCCATTTAAAATATCCCAGCAGTTTTCAAAATAGCAAAAATTTTATTATTTCAACAACAATGAAAATAGTTTCTTATTTGCTATTACTAGTTTTATTTTTACAGAATATTACTTCATATAACTTTTTAGTACGCTCAACAGTTATGGTGATATTAAAAAGTTTATAGCCTGTTTCTATATGTCGAATGAAAATCTAAGCGAATGAAAGCATGTCGAACGAATTCTAATAATTTTGGGTTTCACTATTTCCTTAGCGTTCGTTCGCTTGAAGTTTCACATTGTATTCATTCTATTTTATTCTTAGTTATGCAAACTTTGGTTTTTGATACATTTTAGTTTTTAGTTTTTTTAAAGTTTTAAATATACTACTAAATTGTTTGAACGTAAATACAATCATGACGAAAAGGAAATCAAAAAAAAATAATAATAATAATAAATAAATAAAAGCAAACAATAATAATAAAGTATAAAAAACAACACAAATTTGTTATGTCTCAACTTCGATTTATAAATTGTTATATTCAAGAAAATACTAAACATAATTGATTATCATTTGTAGTTTTCGTATTTTTCATTAAGAAATTCAATCAGTCGAAAGCAAAATAGCAAGTGACTGATTTTTATATTTTTGTTCGTATCGTTCGAAATACAGAAACCCAATTTTGTATAAAAACACTTACGTTTTCGTTCGTCTCATTGTCCGCATAGAAGTGAGTTAGTGAAACCCATATAAGCTTTCGTTCGACATAGAGAAACAGACTAAAAATGTCCAATTTATTTATTATTATTATTTTTTTTTTTTTTGTTTTTAAATTATTAAAATTCGTTAATGTCAAAAATTCAAATTATTAACCTTTAATCATAAATATAAATTTATTTCAAATAAAACAAAACATATCTCATTCAAATCCAATTCATAAATTTGATTGTTATTCACAAATTAGTGAAAATATTCATTTACAAATTACATAAGTATGTATGTAGAAATATTAGCAAAATCACAAAATAAATTTTATTTATTTATTTTTTTTTTTTTCTTCATTAATATGTGAATAAAATCAAAATTTATACATTGATATGAATGAAGTATGTCTGATTTTATTTACAGCCAATTTATCTTTGTGAATAAAAATAAAATGATTTTGTCGAAATTTTTTTTTTTTTGAAAAATTGAAGTATTTTTTCAGAAAATAGGCTTAATATTTCCATAGCTGTCGAAAATATTTAACAAATTTGAACAACTGTGTTAATTGAAAAATATTTTTCTTCAAAATATATTATTTTAAAGAAAAATGCTACCACTACTACTTAAGTCATTGTTGTACGACCTTCTTGGCAACACTGTTTATAGGTGGTAATATATTTCCTCCCAATTTAGTACTGTCACCAGAACTGTTGGGTACATACTTATTTTCATGTCATTTAAATACATATGCAAATTTGACTTTTATATCACCAATACATTACCACTACATATGTATGCACTAGTTTGACAACGTTTACTTTACTCATGCACATTTATTCTCATCTTAAAATATGTGTTAAAAATAATATGTATATACATATGTATGTATTTCTGTATGCACTTCTTTGTACTTATCGAATGAAAGTGAAGACTTAACAAACTTTCAAATTGTCCAGAAACACAGACAAAAGTTTGAAAAGTCCATTGTTCGAAGTAAGACCATACACAAAAGCCCTAAACGACAGAAGTTGTCATAGTCGAAATGTATGTATGTGTAGAATGAAGTTATATTGAAAGGAACACAGATTCATACTTGTATACTAAATGGATAAACATACCACCAAATCATTAATTAAATAAGAACCTTATTTAAATACGTAAAATTCATACATATGTTTTTATTTGCTTATGCATGAAAAACTTTTATTTATTTTTTTTTTTTTTTTTATATGATTTACTTGACAAATTTATATATGTATGTTAGAAGATACTTATTAAAAAATTTAGTTTTCTAAGGTTTATATGTACATACATATGTATGTATGTTGCATTGTAATAGTAATAAAATATAAAAAAAAAATCAATACCGCAATGAGGCATTAGAAATACTAAAAGATCAGAGTCTATTCCATTGATTACTGTAAAATAATTTCGAGACAACAATTGAAAATCGAATGAATTTTTCCATTGTATTCGATATGAATAATGAGACACTTTTAAGAATTTATGAACAACATTGGTTAACCACATTCGTATTATATGAATACAAAGAAACATTCAACTCACTGTGTATGTGCATACATTTGTATCTACTACTTACATAATTATGGACATACATACTTTGAAATATGCATAGACACATATGGATATCAGTACATCCAAAATAAAACATATTTTAGATGAAAAAATAAAACTTAAGATAATTTGATTTTGCATAATAAGAATACATATATATATATATATAAATGTTGTTGTTATATTTGTGACAATAACTAATAAAAATATTAATTTAATATTAAAGAGATTATATGTTAAGATATCACATATACAAAACGGTCTAGTGATAACGACCATTTGTTACTCATCATATTCATATATTTGACTAAAAGTTGAAAATCTTTTAAAAATAATGAATAAAATTATAAAGAGTTATACTATTCCTCGAAAGATTAATATTCACTTACCAAACGGTGACCATAAAAGATAAAAACATGACTTTCTTGAAGTAAAAGAAATTATTCAGAAAAGTATAAAATATTAAAAAAATGCTAATATAATTTGAATTACTTTAAAGTTAAACTTAATTCATTTATCTTTAATTTGTAAATATGTATTATCGAAAACTGTCCTTTTGCTCTTTCATTAAAAATATATATTCCTAAGTAAGTAAAATTTTTTTGCGAATTACTCATATGTTTAGTTAAAGTATCCCATTAATGTATAAAAAAATCATAAGTAGTAAGTAGTACTTATATGCCATTTTACTTAATACGAATAATAGTTTTTGTATTATTTGGTTTAAGTTACTCTGACAATAACGACAGTTACATAAATATATATTATACATATATATGGTAGTATATGCATACCTTTGCATTTAGACAGATTAGTTATAAATAGTTAAATGATTGGTTATCAACATAAAGATCAAGTAAGCAATCAATATTTTTATCATCACTAGCACATCAACAGTAAATAATGCTAACATTTCATTAACCACAATAAATATCGAATGCCACAAAAGTTCATTGATCTCACACACAAACATATACATATATGTACATTTGTTTAAAAAAATGTACATTTAAATCATTTATCTAAATATTATTTTTAAAAAAGTTATAAAAACTCAGGTAACTGCTAATTCTACTTTTTTTCTACTTTTTTATAAAAGATTTAAGATTTATGCAAGATAGGTTTAAATTACACTTGTTGATAAAAAAAGTTTTCGTCATAAAAAATAATATGTGGACTAGACGGAATTCGATATGCTAAACACGAGCCTGCTTTCAGTTTTTTTTTCCATCAGGTCGAGAGTTTTTTTATGGGCGTGTCTAATATTTCGCCCTATATATGCCAATGAACTCAAGAATGGTGTATACGATTTTTATAAATTATAAATAAAATTGGCTTAAGGTCTTTCTAATATCAAATTTTTATCCGCTCAATAGTTTTGCAGTTATTTCGAAATAAGAGTCCGAAAAAAAACTTTCCATACTAAATTTAAGATTTTTTTACTAACATTGATTTTCTTTTATGATCATGACTACTAGAGAACGGTTTGTCCAATTTAGCTGCGATTATTATATTTGAGCTATATTCACATAACCTTTTGTTCACTTAATAATTCCGAAGTTATTCGGCAATTAGTAACAAAAAAAAAAAATTAAAAATGAAAAATCTGGAAAATTTTCATCCATAACTATGAAATTATTTAACCTTTTGGTGTACTACTTATGTCAATCGTACACACCGTTCTTAAGTTATGGTGAAATATACTAAAGTAATGGGTTTACAATAGGCGAAATATTAGACACGCATAAAAAAATCCAGACATGATGGGAAAACACTGAAAGCAGATTCATGTTGAGCACATCAATATCTATCAATTCCAACTGATCGTCTTTGAAGCTGGATTTTTTTTCTCGACCAATGTAATTAACAAAGTTTAAATTAAAAAACAACTATAATTTTTTCCTACGTTTAAAAAATTTGTCAGAAACAGTGTTGCCAGGAGGTGAGAAAAAATAGGTTAAATTGGACTTTAAAAAAGGTCATAAAAAGCTAAATCCCCAAAAAAATAAAACCAGAAAAAGCAAAAATTTTGTATTTTAAAACTTATAGTCTGTTTCTCAATGTCGAACGAAAGCTTTCTTTCGCCTTCTAAGCGAACGAAAACTTATTTGGGTTTCTCTAACTCATTTCTATGCGAACAATGAGTCGAACGACAAGTCGAAAGAAAACGTAAGTGTTTTCATATAAAATTGGGGTTCTGTATTTCGAACGATAAGAACAAAAATGTCAAAATCAGTCACTTGCTATTTTGCTTTCGAATGGTTGAATTTCTTAAAGAAAAATAGGAAAAATATATGTTCCTTAATCATGTTTATTATTCATTTTAATGTATTTGGTATCCATAAATGATGGTTTTGTGTCTAAAAAACAATTTCTAAAAAAATCAAAAAAATTTTTATTTTTTTATTATTTTAATTTTGTTTGTTTATTTACTTGGTTGTATATACGTTTAAACAATTTAGTAGTACTTTTAATATTTTTACGAAAAAAAGTTACTCTGAAAGAATAATAAAACAAAAACAATACGAAAAGACGTAACTCCATGCGAACAAAAGCGTAGGAAATGCAGAAACCCAAATTGATTCGAATTCGTTCGACTTGCTTTCGATCGCTTAGATTTTCGTTCGACATAGAGAAACAGGCTATTATATTTTTTAATAATAAATTGTTGTAATTAATTTTTAAATAAAACATTGAACGACTACCAACAAATTTTTCCAATGAAAAATCGCTCACAAAACTTCCATATTAATTTGGTTATATTTCAAATGAAAAAGTACCTAAAGCGCCGCATGGGAAAATTTTTGTTAAATATAATTAATCTCGGTTTTTTTTAATGCGAATTAATATACAAAAATGCTTAAATGGATGATTTTGTAAAAATAAATAATAAATTATTTTAATTTTTGTTGAAATACTAAAAATTTTAGCCTTTCAAGGCAATTTTAAGAATCAAACAAGCGCGAATATTCGGCCCGGCAGAATCTATATACCCACCATCAACTTTTTCAAATTTTACGTTATATGGGAGGGGGCGGTAAAGTGGGCGGACAATGCATATTTCACAAGTATTTTACAAAAAATATATTACCAAAATCCGTTTCCATAACAAAAACGTTATGTTAATACATACTTCATACAAAGTTGTGAAAAAATTTGACATTTCAAACATGAATATCAAAATCTATTCATGTACTTACCTATATTTTAATATATTTCTATTTTTTATGAAAATTCAAAAACTATCAGAATTTTAAAATTATGAAACTCTATAAATATTAAAAAATTGTGATAAAAATTATGTATGTTGTTAGTTCGAAATAGTAGATTATTTGTGAAATAATAACAACAACATCGATAATATACACTTCAATTAATTGATCCATTGAAAAGTAATTTTATTTGAGGAATGCAAAAATAAAAAAGTGATGTATATATTACTGTGGTTATTGATGAAACTATTGCTTATCATGTCGTATTTAAAGTTATACATAATTATATTCCAATATATGTAGTTACATTACAAAGGTTTCTCATAAGAGTTACAGATTAATATTTATATTTTAAGTTTATGAACATACGGTAGTGCATATATATATATACATAAATGTATGTTTAATACTTTAGTGTTTGTAGAAAATTTTATGTATGTATATATTTTTTTTCCCATTATTGTAATATTAAATACCTTTTAAATACTGTAGAACTAGTGTTTAAATGGGTTAGAATTGGTAAGCCCAACCATATGATATCCTTCAAAATTTAGGGAGGGGTTTTATAAAGAACAATTGTGGACCGATACTTGTAATAAGCGTAGTGTATATTTTTATGAAACATACGTATGCATTACATAATGTTATTTCTGTATTTTAAGGTAATTCCCTGATCCTCATAAAATTTGGCACTGTAACTTCTATTTATATAAAACATATTTGAATCAAATATTTTGATACCAACTTTAAGGATTTTTGCATGATAAAGTGATTCATTCAAAAATGAAAATCCATAACCATTAATTAGGGACCGATCTTCATGAGATTTGACTCATATGTATGAAAACCTGAATTTCACAAAAAATATTCTTATATTTAAGACATTTATGGTCGTTATAAATTTATTTACGTATTTACAAAATGCCTAGATATTTTATAAAAATATCAATTAGAATGTAAACCCAAAAGGTAAACAAATGTAAAAAGTTTATATGTAATAATTCAAAAATTAAACGTAAATATCCCTAAAAAGTTTTCATATGCAAAATATCTATTTAAAATATATCTTTTATATTTGTAAAAAACTATTTAAAAATTACACAAAGTATATAAGTCTGACCGGGCACACAAATTTTTTTTAATTAAAAATTGTGCGGCAGTAACATCCACATATTTGAAATTAAAATCAACAGAACTGAAACCTAGTTATTCCCAGCAAAAACAAAACTGAAACACAAATGGGTTTCACATTGTGCTGCCCTTGTAAGGAAGTACTTAGTGCTAAAAAAAAAAAAAGTGCTGTAAATGTGGCCTTTTTAACCCATGATTGTCATTGCTTTTGAAGTTCTTCTTTTAAAGCTATGTTCATTTTGTTAAAAAAAATTACTAATGATAAAAAATCGTGGAAAATATGCACATAGTATTATTTTTGAAGTTGTGGAAATGTTTATTTTTTAGAATCACTCGCTCGTTTTATTTTTATTATTATTAATTTTTTTTTGCTGGGTTCTTGATAATGTTTTATTGATCTTATGTGGACTTTGGCGACATTTCAATAGCATGTTACGAAATCTTGTTAAACATGACATAATGTAATCAAAGGTTAGTGCAACGTTTTTGTTGGATTTTTGCCGACGACAAGTTCTTGATCGTTTACTTTTGATCAATGTATGTATCTACGCAATCTCCAGCCCAAAATTATACGCAGTAGTTTTATTTTCATTGTAAAACTAGTAGCAGTAATTGTAGCAGTAATGAAACAAGTCCAACTGGCAGTAGGAAAGTTGTATGTATATATTTATTTGATGGATTCGAAGCCGCTTTGATGTTATTCCTGTGTCAGGTGCTTTAGCTAATGAGATGTTACTAAACATTTAAATGACATATAATAAGAATTCAATTTATTTGGCTATATTCAACCAAACACACACACATACTAATTATGTACATATACATGTATTAACATACATACATATGAATACATACGAAAGTTCATATGAATGGTGTAACCTTTCATGACCATCGGAATTTTTAATTAGTTAATCACAGTGTATAAGTATAACGGTGCATTAGTCTATTTACGTATGTATGTATATATGTTTTGAAATGATTGTGTATAAAATATTACAATCCCTTTGAAATTACCCATACAAAACTAATCGAGATGAAGTGATTTGTCTTTTTGTCTAACTTACTGACTGCCTATCGTTCCTATGTAAGTATATCTGCTACCTTATCCTTGTGTAAACAAACAATTAAATTGTTTTATTGGCTTAAAATCTACGATACAAACTACAACAAGCTTCTTACAAACGACTAACTATCTAACTAACAACAAAACATGTATTAATGTACAATGTACACATTTGTACAATGTACATACATACCTACTCATTTAAATGGGTTACAAACAGTATTAACCTCAGACAAGACCATAAGCCAATTGAACCGAATTTTAAAGTTCATACACATTCACACATCTATGCATATATTGTTCATATGTTTATGTTTGCATGTATGTATGTCTTAAAGTATGAATGAATGTTCTGGCATAAATAAGTATAACTACTAACATATTGTTTTTGATTTAAAATTTTAAATCTACTTTGCAAAGTCAACCTACACACCTACATACATATATGTATACATATACATAAAGATTTATACATACATATATGTACTACATATATGTTCCTTACATCACTGGGATGATGATGAAGATGATCATTATAATGATGGTGACGATGAGTATGATGATGATTATAACAATAACTTTACAACAATGTTAAATAGATTCTAAGCACAGAGCACTATCCATGCATCCATCCATTTGTTTGTATATTTATTAATGTGTGAAATATGTTGGTTTTCAATTGAACAACATTGTCTACCGAAAAAAAAAAAAAAAAATCAGCCAACTAAAGCCAGAATATTGTCAATTTAAGCCTAAACATTGTCGTTACACGATTAAGTGTTGTAACAAAAAAGTACCAACATTCATACTTAAATGCTTACTTAATATTATATACATACAAACATATGTATATCACTGATTGTCGGTTTAAAAACGACTGTGTTATAATCATGCAGATTTTATACGAAACCTCAACACCATCCAGATCAACAACAACTGTAGGTTTAACTGCCTTTTCTAAACTGGATGGTCCCATCTTACTATCCAACCGACCAACTATCCATCCATCCATTCTGCCAGCCAGCCATAAGTAAGCAGCCTAACAATTCGTCTATTCACACAATTCATTCATACCACCACAAATACAAATTGAAAGGTAATCACGACGAATGGACACGACTAATGTTGACTGTAAGTTCAAAAACTTTTTGAGTCATTTTATTTTCAATTTTGAATTATTATTAATACTCGTGGTTTTGTGGTAATGGGACAAGTCGTAACCAGAAAAAAAAAAATATATATATAAAGAATATTACATACATATATCTATACAAAACAATACAGTTTCTGACCATGTAGTCAAGTTTTAATTTTTTTTTATTTTTTTTCACATGAATGACCAACGATAGTGCACGTATCACTATTAAATAAATGTATTTAGCAAAGTAGTTAGTCATGTACACTAAACCTAGTTTTTATATTAAGGGACAATATTGAAAATCGTCAATTAGGTCACTTTTTTGTGATGCTTAATTTATGGTGTTAAAATAACAGAGATTTATTTCATTTACAATTTGTAATTGGATTGTTGAATGCAATAATAATTAAGTATAATACAGTTTTGCAAGGAGAAAAAATAAAAAAAAACTCAATATTTTCTCTGCCATAACATCTCTATATATTTTGTAGTTACAAGTTAAAAAATTTTTTATCAACAATTTTTTGTATAAATTCCCTAAAAATTTCCAAAATCGAAAGAAAATTTTTTGTTGAAACACTTTAATCTATGAAAAAATTATGGGAAATAACTACATATCTCTGATATACATAATTATTATAGTTGATCGATAGTTGTTGTTGTCGTCATAAATGCCACACTGCTTTTCCATCATATTTATGTGCATACATACAACCAGATAAATATATATGAAATTGTTTTTTTGTACATAAGTATTCACAGGTCGTCTTACACACTGACACGCTGAAAATTTGCCACTTTTGTCGTGCCCACAATAAATGGGTACAGTTGTCACCATTCTCCATTGTGTTGTTCGAGTTGAACTAAGTGTGGGAACATGGTACCCTTTCTTTTGCCAAACAACATCTGTAGTCAGGTGTAATAAGATTTCATTGTTAGCTGCTGCACTTTGCTGCACATAGTGTACATTATTACTAAGTATTATTGTTGTTTTGGATGATGCTTTGCCTTATTTTTATTTAATTTTTTTTATTTTTTTTTGTGTTTCTTATTTGTTTTAGCTTACAATGCTCTCGATGTTGTGGATGCATCAGTAGTAAACTACAGAAAGTGCATTATCGAATGCAGCAAACAGACTCATTTATAAGATTAAGGGCATTTTTACATTATACACTAATATAAATTGGCAACATTGTCAGGCAGCCACAGTCAAATGAAAATAAAACAAACAATAAGTGTACTAATATAACTGTTTACCTTCTTATAATAGCAGTGGATTTTCCAAAATTAAAGCTCACACACATACTATAAATAGCAATTAAACATTTCAGTAAATTTTAATTGCGGCGAATGTCTTCACAATGGACCTGACTGAATCTGTGCTGTTTTATTGTTTTTTTTTTTTTTTTTTGCCATCATTTACTTTTTTATATTTAGTCCTCACTGATGTTACTGAGTATTATTGTCATGTACACATGTCTAGCAATATTCATTATTCCTAATTTCGACTTAAATCAGATCTTTGCACTACACCAAAAACTATCATCCCATAACCTTACGTACATACATATACAACTCTGTTACATATTTTTCTCCGCCTACAGCTGCTGGCTTCCTAAATTTGTGCTGCGGCCGTGTCTTCCTCAATACTAATGCTCAATGGAACTTATACTGACTTGTCCTGCTTAGCCGGTAGATTGGTTGGTTCGTTGACACATGTGAATTGAGTAAAAAATACGTATAGACATACATATGTATATACATTAGACCTGTCCTTTATATTTATATATATTATGTATATAAATAGTAATTGTTGCAAAATTTAAATATGTACCATTTAATTGTATTAAAATTTTTAGGAGATTTACAGTTGTTTATCTAACTTTAAATTTTATTTTCTAACAATTTTTTTATTTTTTAGAACATCAATATTTCATTAGACCTTAATTCATATCAAAATCTTTCTAACTTTTCTGGGGCCATCCTAGTATGGTACAGATTTATATTCATATGTATGTATTGTATGCATTTATTGTTTTTGGGATGTTTGTATGTGCATACATATGTGTGTATGTATTTATATAACTTAGCGGTAACTAATGTGGTCGCCTTTCTTGACTATTTTTGTTTTTATTTTGATTGTGTAGCATTAAACAAACAGCTTCTTCTTTTTCTTTTTTTGTTAGATTTTTCTACTGTTTTTTTTTTTTTTTTTTTTGTTTTTCTGTATTGTCGACTTTTTATGTTTTTTTTTATAATTTGAGGTCGTGAGAATCTTGGCTAATTAATTGGCTCACTATACATAACAATTGCAAGGTATATATACTTACATACATATGTACATACATATATACATGATACATCAGCAATAGGATGGTAAACAAAGGACAGAAAAAAAAACAAATGATTACTTTTCGATATAAAAAAACTAATCTTTCTCATTCACATTGTTATTTTTCTTTTTTTTTTAATTTTGATATACATATGTATGTATATTAGAGTGTCCCGAGGAAAACCTTTCTCGAGGTTTCGATGTAGGAAGACCTCTCAAACGAAGCGTAAAAACTTTTTTAATACAAAAAAATTATTTCAAAAATGTTTAAAATTGGTCTTCAGTTCCTTACCAGCGGTTGAAAAATCATGGGTCCCATACATTTTGGTCAAAAAAAGTTTCGATTTTTTAGTCGAAATGGGTATCAAAAAATTCGTAATTTTATGCTGATTATGGAATGTTTTAAAAATGTTTCCCATGGGATTTTGTTTCGCTGGAAGACTTTTTAAGGCATTTTGATTAACATTTTTTTGGAAAAATTTGGAAAATTATATATTATCAACAGTACTTACTACAATGCAAATTTTTAACATTCTAGCCTTAAAGGAAACAAAGTTATAAAATTCTTATCCATTCTTTAAGAAAAATATCGAAAATTTTTTTTTGTATGATGTACTAAAATGACGGTTTATGGACCAAAATTTTTGCGAATATTTTTTAAAATATTCATTTTATAATTGGCTAAAAATTACGAATTTTTTGATACTCATTTCAAGACAAAACTCAATACTATTTTTTGCACGAAATGTTCTAGACCCGTGACTTTCAATCGCTGCACAGTGTCACATTTGGCATTTTTAGAACGACAAAAATCCAGTTTAAGAGATATTGGTCTGAAATTGTATATTCTGTTAGTAGATAAGGCAGTAAACATTCCCACTAAAAATGGGCGGGAAGAATCACTACCACTCCAATACTGAAAAAAATGACTTTGCTTGTATGAATTTCGGATATTTTGTAAATTTTATTAAAATAAAGTATATTTTAAAAGTAGGCATGGTAAGATCTAATCACAGCATTCTTAGTGTATCATTTTCATAACAAAATTTCAGCCATTATCTTCAAATGTTTAAACAATTCTTAAAAAATTACTAGTATGAGGTACCGCACATTTTTTCTAATATTTTAAGAGTCGCAGCTAATATTCACAAATATAATTTTATAGATGTTCTTTTTTAGAACAATCGTATTTTTAGATTGGAACTCGTTGGAACTTTTTAATTCCAGTCCATTAAAAATAGAATTTCCAAAAAAATATATTTTTTAATATTATGATTTCTTTTAAATGAAAAACAGTATATTCTGAATTGATTTTTCAACTTGGCAAATTATAATAGAATAATTTTGATAGATTTATTATTACAAGCCAAAAAAATCGTATCAATGTCTGCAGTATTTACTGAGATATAAGAAGTTAAAGTTAACATACTTCTTTACAAAAGTTGTAAATAAAATTAAAATATTTTTAAAAGTTGCTACTTTGAAAATCCATAATTCGTGCTATGGACACTTTCCAAAACTTAAAGTATTTTTCCCATAATATATGATATATTTACTAAGAAATGCGAAAAGAATTATTTCAATTAATATGCTTTTATTTTTGTATTTTTGTCGTTATAATTTGAATAAATGTGACACTGTGCGCTGGTAGGGAACTGAAGATCAATTTTAAATTTTTTTTTTATTTTTCCCATATTAAGCTAATTTTTACGCATCGTTTGAGGGGTCTTCCTACAAAATTTTTGTATACGGGACACTCTAATGTATATTCAAGTTTATAGTATGCCCCGTATCCCCACATACATACTTAAGGAAAAAATTTCGTAGGTAATATTTAAACTAAACTAGATCGTCTGAGATCATCTCAGTTTTTATTTTTTTTTATTTTTTATTGATGAATGAAGAAAAATGAATGAATTTAACTTACTCGAGGAAGTTAAATTCTACACACGTGAGAACATATAAGAAGGGCGCCTACATCATCCGAATAGCCTCTAATTGTCTTAACGTAAACTTTAATCGCTCATTGCAATTGTATACAATATGTATGTCTCTCTGTGAATTGCATTGCCTCTAATGTGCGGTGCTAGCAAACAACACCGAATTGTGTACTGTGTGAAACAGTAATGAATGTACACATGTAGTATATCATGAAAGTGTTTTGACAAAGAAAATGTTTAAAGTCTTAACAAAGTAATTGAATAACTTGAACTTTATTTTGTATTTTACTCGAATATTGTTTGTTCGATTAATCGACAAATTAAATTCAAATAATTGTCCGATTAAATTAAAATCAGGAATTTCGAGTAGAAACTTATTTGAGTAAACTATGCCGATTAATCTAATAATTCTATTTAAAAGATTTCCCTTCTTTAGTAGTTTTAAAGAAGTTTGATATTTATTTGCAAATTTTTATATTATGTTTAGATTTAAATTGTGTTGTCCCAATTAGGAATTTAATTAATAAAATTGTATTTGGTGTAAAGAACTTTGATGAAACGAGTGATAAAGAAGTAATTTGGACTTAAATGTAAACTTATATTTTATTATTTATTTAATCCAAAATAATTCAGAATATTGATTGAATTCATATATGTGTGTTATTCGATTTTTTAGGCCTAATTGTTTAACTATAAAAGATTTTATTAAATATAGAAAAACAATGAATTTAAGAAAAGAAAAATGTACACAAATTTTTATTTTTTATTTTTTCATATTTTTTCAGAAATATTATTTAATTCTTTCTTGTAAATTAAGTGAATATAGGCATATTTTTGATGTTTTGTTTTTTTTTTTAATAAAATATAGAATACTTGTCTTATTTATTAATAAACATTGAAATATTAAATTTTAAGGCTTAATTTACTCGAATCGAGTAATATAAAAAATCTGCTAGATTAATCGCGTAATTACAAAAAATGCATTTTCGAATTATATGATTAATCGAATAATGAAAAAGTCGAGTAAAATAATTACTCTAGTATATATACATACACTGCCAGTCAACAGAATATGTTTAAGATTTTCATTACATTAAAACTATTTATTTTTAAAATAAATAAGTGAAACTAAGTAATAATTATATTATTAAGAAATTATTAATAATGAAAATAGCCCTTCTTATTCAATTTAACCTTAAAAAAATCTATTTGGGAAGGACTCATAAAGATTTTTAATTTATAGCAAAGAAGATTTGCATCAACTTTTAAAACTCTTGAAAATTACGGGACTGCAATTTCCATGGAATGAGTTTAAATAGTGTATAAAATGCAAAAATTATTTTTCGAATAAACTTTTGTAAATTTTTTCCATAATTCTATGCGAAGAAAAAATTCATTGCACTACGCTATTGCACTTCCTTCCCAGCTTTATGGGATACATAATTAGCATTCTTCTTTCCTCAAATAATGAAAATAATAATATTTATAGCGATTGGAACCTTGATTGATTTTTTTTTTTCATCCTATATAACAATATGTTCATTCCTTTTTTTAGAAAATTCGTTCACGGGTAAACGAGAGTAGTTATACTTCACGAATGGTGTTTAGATTGTTTCTTTATAATTTTTAGTCTTCTTAGGTGCTTTATAAGTACTTCTTTTCATATTTTTTCCATAGTAAGGCAGATTTCCTAAAAAGTTGTTGACAATATTTTGACTTCGCTCAATTCTTCATCGCCATATTTCATAGTTTAATTCTGAATCTAACTTAACCTATGAAATATGTTTTTTTACGCTACCAATTTTTTCAGATTCTTATAGGAAACTGTTTAAAATACACAATTATGGCCGAATTCAACAAATACTTGACGCAAATTGATTTTGTTCTTCATGAACCTATTCAGATGTCCCAAACAAAAAAAAAAAAGCATTTGTTAGAATAAAATCCATTAAAAATCGTACTTAGTACTTTATTTAATATTCTGTGCTATTAAATATCTTTCAATTAAAGACTTTAGAACTCAAGATGAAAAAAAAAAAAAAATAATAAATAATTATCTTTATTTAGAAGATGAAAATAATGCAAATTATTTTTTAAAATTTTCTCCAATATTTAAACCACTTAGTTTTAGATATGTTTTAAAATACTGATGAGTCCACCATATAAAAAGAAAAAATAGGTCTGAAAATATTGCAAGTTTAACGAAAATAGTAATATTTTTTTCCACGAACTTTTCTCGGAAACTGTATTTTTTTCCAATACGAGTCATTCTCTCTTGTAGATGATGTTAAACCAAGTTGATCATAATCATGATAGTAGCAATGATGATGATGTTATTTTTGTTAAAAAAAACTGCACCTCATTTTCATGAATGTACGTGTACTTACAAATGAACATACACACATATGTATGTATCTTTTACCTTTTACCATTTGCCTTAGATGCACAACACAAAGTTTTGATTTTCTAATTTTTAGAGCTGCTAATGTTAAAGCTTTTGCTTTCTGGACACGACATGCCACAGCCACCACATTACATTCATTCTTAAGTATATATATGTATAAACATACAAACATATGTTACAGTACATGACATGTATATTAGGGTATAACATTTTGCAATTTTTACGAATTTTAAAAATATTGAGAAATTTTCACACTAAAGTTGAAGTTTTTTAAATTATTATTAGATTATTTCATATAATAAATAAATTGTCTGGTGCATCTAACTTATATAAATACGTATATAGTAATCAATACAAATATATATATTTTTTGTTTATAAAAAAGTTACGTTAATACGAAAATTGTGGATTTCCACATTTGTGCAAATGTTCCACATTTTTAATTTTAATGAAATTAAAATCTTTAGTTTTTAAAATTGTGATCATAGATTTAAAGCACTTTTCATTCCGCGATTCAAATGCAAATTTGAAGCGTTATATATGATAATCCTGACTTGATCTTTTAACTTTAGAGTTAATATTAAACAACAAATTAAAACACACTCAAAATTCCTGAATGGTTTTAGAAATTACATTCTAAAATGACTTAAAAAATTATTTGTGATATCACAGCAGTAATGACCATAACGTGGTACCTTGTAAATTCTTTGTCGAAAAAACGATATACCCTTAATGTACATATTACATGCATATATTGTATGTATGAGTGTATACTGTATTTAGTTGGCTTACACGAAGGCCCAAGACCGCGAGGTGCTTGCACTAAATATTACTCTTAAGTGTAATCGTGTTTCCATGAGAACATTCTCACAATTGTTGTGTTTGGACACCACAACTAGCCGTGCATTTTTATAAACCAAATGATGATCCGCTTGTATGTTGCATAAATATACATCCATACCTACAACATGGCATGAACTTTCAAATGGTGATGCTCCACTATACCTTAACTGCCTACCTAACTACCAATGCACCTACCTACCACAATTGTGATTACACTACTATGTGACTCCTAACTTGTAATACTTATTTACTAGCGAAGCAGTTAGCATTTGGCTACTGTTGCCTTTGGCTTATAGTTGCTTGGTTACTGTTTGTGCTGTTGTCTTTTTTACAATTGTTATTAGGTTTTCATTTAAGGTGAAAATAGCGTTTATTTTGCAAATTATTTATTTATATTTTTTTCTTACTTTGTTTCTTTTGTTAACATCACCATTACCAACACTGACACGAACCCTCATTGTGAATGAAAGTCATTTCCACAGCTTGGGATAGTCCCACGATTGGAACTATTTATTGCATAAAACGCAACAGTTAACCGTTACATATTGAATTAATGAATATCTTAATAACATTAGATTGAAAATGCTGAAAAAGTAACACAAAAGTCGCAGTACATGTACTTAAATTAATAAATAAATACACACTTATGTATTTATGTATGTACAAATGTACATATTCATACAGAGGTGATATACATATATAAATAGATATGATGTACATATATATCAATTTCCATGATATAGTGTTGATTAAACGAAAACAAAATAGGATATTTATTAAGTCCGATGGCCTACCAAATATCTCAAAAAAATGAAATTCTTATTACTTATTATGAAAAAAAAAAAAAAATACTTCTATAAGGGACACATTTGAAATTTATTTTAAAATCTATTAAGATTTTAAACATTAACAAAATGTATTTTGAAATATTCCCACACGGATAAACCTGCAGGCTGTTGATGATAATAATTGTTAAAATCTCTTTTTAAATTACAAACAATAGAAGATATCAAAATACAAGACGAACTGGCAACGCAAATATGAACTATGATCACAACAATAAAAAACATTGATTGATCTAATTTCACCAAAAACTAAAATGCACTTGTTTAACATGTACATACACATACATACATACATACATACATACATACATACATACATACATACATACATACATACATACATACATACATACATACATACATACATACATGTGAACATACCACAAAAACAATAAATACATTATTTTTACTATACATTGAATAAGGATTAAAGGACAATATCATTTTGAAGTATGTATTGAAAATGGAAACAATTTACACTAAACATTTTTTAGGTATGTAAGAAAATCATGTCAATTTTTTTTATAAATTTCTGAACCTATATTTAAACTTTAAGCATATATTAACAAGTTTTGAATATACAAATATATGTATGTATGTACAATGTACATAAATAATTTCCACTTGTTTTCTTGTATAAATTTGTGTAAAGTGAAAATTATTTTTAACAGTTAATACACTTTTCAACATACATACATGCATACATACGTACATATATACAGATATACGGTTCTCATATGAATACATATGTGATATATTCAGAGTATATGACTTGAGAGAATTTCTTATCCCTTAATTCTATCATGGGAACATTGAACAGGTGTGTTGCAATTTTTTTTTTTTAACTTCAAACCTTATCCTTTCCTTTTTAATTTCTTTCACATATTCTTTTTATGAAAAATATATTTAATATTTTTTCTACTCGTCATTGCTGTCTATGTTTTTTTATATATTTTTTTGTAAATTGAACTGATCGTGAATTACTATTGTTTGGCGTTAAATCTGCTCGGAAATTTTGCAAATGATATTTGTAAAAATTTCAAAATTTAAGGGTTGTTTGTATATTAAGCGTGTAGACATACTGCAAGTATTAAGATTGTGACACACAGGTAAACATTGTGCTCTTTTCTCTTTATCTTATTACAATTGATCTAGTACCGTTAATCGTTTTTGGGCAATTGCTAGGAATATATCTTCACACGCTGTATGATCCATTCATACAACTACTCTTATGGTACAATTGGAATACTTGTATTTTAAAGGAAGTTCGCCAATCAACGAAATAAATTTTTTTAAATATAAATTTAAACGCGTGAGAATGTATTTATTAAGCGGATATTCTAGGTAATAGAATTTATACTAGTCAAGAGAATTTAGTAAAATACCTAAGTTCCAAAAATTGTTGAAGTTTATGCTACATCTATAAACGCACATATGTACCTTTTCGATCAATTTCCTATGAGCTTCTGTTGCCAAAAAACACCATAAAGAAGATATCTTCAAATTACAAGCCAATGTTAGATTCATTATAAATGCTCCGAATTTGCACTACTTCTGGTTCACAAGTTCAGGATCTTATTGACTTCTTTGGATGTTCTTTTTTCTGTTGAGTATCCATAAATTAAAATTAAAATGCAAGGTAAAAAAGTAAATAAATAAATCATTGTAGCAGTTTCTATTGCATACAGCACACTTACCGACGACATAGGATTGAATACTCATTTAATTTTTTACTAAAAATACATTTGGTAAATCTTGAATTTCAGAAAAATTTCTTAGAGAATATGTAATTGTTTTAAAAATTCAATTCAATCGAAAGATGTATGATATTAAGTTAAGACGATTTTTGTTAAAAAACTAACTTAACTATGTTAATTTATATTTTTGGTTGCAAAAATTACTTATTAAAAAAACCATTCCTTATAATATTACATAATGATTGTAATATCCTTTTATAAAATTTTCAAAAAAAAAAAACAATAATAATAATTTTGAGCTGTGATGGTCTTATATTAACTAAGCAATAATTTGTATATACAAACGTAGATATGAAAGTAATGTCACCGAATGCGGGACATGTGAAATTACGTATTACTCTCATGTGCACTATATACATGTGTTTGTACATAAAAACATTAATGTTATTACAATTTCTTATATATACGACTCTTAAATTGAGTAATTAAAATTAGTTACATTATGATGATTTGACTTGCATTTCTTAACCCTTTTCGACCCGTATAAATTTATTACCCATCGCCAACATATTAATAATATTCTCCTGTATTTGTGGCAGAGTGAAACAAATTGATTTGTCTGTCAATTATTGTCAACGTACATACACACATACATATATTTGTATATAGTGTTTAAAAATAATTAAACACAATTGAAATCGAATGCAATAATTCGATTTTACATAATATTTTCTAATGAGTTATTTGAAACTGAGATTTTGTTACTAAGCCAAAGTGTGACTATGATTAAAGTGAGATGAACGTCTATACAGGTAGTTACAGTATTTAATATATATTTAATACGTAGGTGTGTTTATTTGTTTTGTATTTAACAAAATAGAAACACCTCCGAAATGTATTCTTTAGATTTGAAAAACACAAGTTAAATATCAAAAGAAAAAAAAAACATACGGATAAAAAGAATGCGATTGTCTAGAGTCTAGACACTTCACTATACTAAAGAAAAGGAAATAGTATTTATTACGAGATGGTCACTACTGTAAAAAGTAATGAAGGCGTTAACAAATTTTAAACTCCTTTAAAAGATAAAACTATCAGAAGTATAACAGTTGTGCAGAACAGTTAAACTTAGAATAAATGAAATTGTCGCATATTCATTTAATAATCTTCATGAATCATAAATATATAAATATATTGTATGTATGTAATTTAGGTTAACATATGTATTTCATATTTATACACAAATGTTTATATACCTACTACATAGGTATATTGTATAGGTATAAGTACCTTACATTTTTTTTTTACGTTTCACACCCATTCGATGGGTCTATACGATAAAAGAAAAAAATTTAAAAAAAACATAGTATTTATCATCGCGCACATCACTTGTGAATTCTTTATGCTGGACACGTATGCACTAAGAAATCTTTGTGTTCAGTACCAAAAATTTACAAAGATTGTCCAAGAGTATTAACAGCGTCATTCCGTTCCGTAACGTCCCATACCGCTGATCTTGATTTCATGTAAAGATGTCATATGAATAATTGTCATGTACGGCTTAATTTTTTTTCTTTTATTTACTTTGAATGCTACAAAACAAAAACATTCAGAACCAACAATAATGCTAAAGAAAATGTGTGGTGTGTAGTACAAACATACACATGTTTAAATGTTTTTATTTTTTATTTGTATAATCTTTTAAAATTACATACATACATATGTATGTATGTATATTGTACGTAAGATACAAGCAACAAAAATATTGTCTGGACATCAGCATGTGCAACATGTTTCATTGTTTATTTTAACATTTCAAAGTGTATTGCACAATCGATCTTCATCTTCAGTGCATTCAATGAGATGAAACATTTAAACCTTCCAATATAAAGTGTTTAGGTTGTTATGATGTAAATGTGACGTAGTATACAATGGTCACTCATATCCAAACGCAAAATCTTGTATAAACTGTCCCAAATGCATTTTCAATCATCATTATTTTTTCTTTTCTTTCTCCATTGTCACATATTTTAAGAATACATGTACTAAATAAAAGAAAATTCGTAACATATTATAAAAATAAAGAAGGTGTAGTTATTCTACACATTCATAAAATCAAAATCGTGGTTCACACGCAGCATTTTGAGTTCAAAGGAGAGAGATGAGAAGGAAATACTAAGTTTTGCATTCTCTTTAACTCAATCGCCCACGAACTATTAGCAAAATAAAGGGATTTCAAGCAGAGAATAATCGAAAAATATTATTTTGTGAAAATAAAATGTAAAAAATATTATATAAAGGCCCTATCCCGGTAATAGTCTTAATTATATGTATGTTTTAGCAAGAATTTACTAAAAACCGTTATCGTATTCGACATTTATTTGTTTCTCATACAATTTCCGAATAATTATTACTAAAACCTGTCTGACAAGTAATGTCTAATTTCTATTTCCTTAATAAGATCAAAGCTGATCATTGTGAATATTTTCATTCATAATATTTGTTAAAAATTAATTATTTTTATATGTTATAAATAAAATATAAATTTATATTTTTAGAAAAAAAAAAAATAGTTTCAAATCATTTTATATTCTTTATATTTAATATCCCAGCAAAATTTTTTTGGTTTTCGGTAATGACAACTACTTATTAAAGTACTTTCCTGGAAATGAGGTGTCATTATTATTTGCCTTCTCTACATTACATAAATTACTTAAATAAGTACACAGTAAGTAACAATCATATAGATCAGTTGGCTAAAGTGCAGGATTAGCAACCAGAAGGTTGCTGGTTCAATCACATTCTGATGCTATTAGTTTTTCTTTAACAAAATATCTAAAAATATATTTTATGCTAAAATAAGTTTTGTAACTTTTAATATTAAGCGTGAAATGTTGTACTGAGTAAGTAGTTAGTCATTAAAAACGAATAGTTAATATGACCCCAAGTTCAAATCTTACTGACGGCAAAATTTTTTCGTTTTTTTATTTTTTATTTTCATTTAGGTACATATTTTTTAGTATCCCAAGAGTTTAAAAACATGAATTCATGAATAACTCGAACAAAAGTAATTATGTAGTTATTGAGACAAAAAATAAGTAGTCTTTTTCTGTTTCCAATTATACCTGCTAGCTTACCAGGAAAACAATGCTTTTGCTGGGATGCTTTTTAGTTACTTGAAATTAATTTGAATTAAAAATATTTAAATATTATTCCATTTGTTAGCAAGTCAGACAAAAAAAAAAAAACTCCACAAAAATATTCGAATATGGTAATATAAAATTTAAATCAAGTTCCAAAGTCTTCAAGTAATTTGAAAATATATGTATTTTATTTCTTTAGCTTTAATTCTGATGCTATTAGTTTGATTGAACCAGCAATTCTATTTTAAGGTGCCCATAGACACATACTGCAGAGAGATACTGCCAATGAACCCTCCTATATGCTTATGATTGACGATTTCACTACACATTAATCAATCATTATTATTTTTGTGAAATTTTTCGAAAAAAAAATAATAATTTTGAATGTTTCAATTATTTCTTCTTTAAGTTTAAAAAGTCAAACTTTTATAAAAGACAAAGAAAACTTCAGTATGAGTTCATTTTGAAATCAAAACGATTTTAATTTTCATACTGCTTTTTGATTCCAAAATGAAAAAGCACTTTGAATGAATTTTTTAAGTTTTCTTTTATGAAAATTTCAGATTTAATTTTTTGAACTGAAAGAAAAATAAAAAATATTTTAATTTTTTGTAGTGTTTAATCGAATTTTCTCAAAAAAATTAAAGTTGAATTGATGAACTTGTAGAAAATTCATCAATCACACATGTACAGGAGGGTTCATCGGCAGTATCTCTCTGCAGTATGAGTCTATGTGCGCCTTATGTGTCTATGGGCGCCAAATTTAATTTTTTTCGATTAAATACTAAAAAGATTAAAATATTTTTTTATTTCTCTTTCAGTTTAAAAAGTGAAAACATTTTTGCAGCATGGGGTTTCTCAGTCACTTCGGATAGACGGTATTAATATGTATAAAACCTCTAATCCACTTTTTATACCCTACACCACCAAAGGTGGTTGGGGTATTATGTGTTTGTGCAGAAATTGTAACGCAGAGAAAAAATCTTCGGACACCCACCTTAAAGTATACCGTTCGACTCAGAATCACTTTCTGAGTCGATTTAACGATATCCGTCCGTCCGTCTGGTCGGCTGGCTGGCTGGCTGGACGGATGGCTGGCTGGCTGTCCATGTAAAGCTTGTGCGCAAAGTACAGGTCGCAATTTTGAAGATAATTTGATGAAATTTGGTACATATGCTTTTTTCAACACAAGGACGAAGCCTATTGAATTTGGTTATGATCGGCCCATTATTTCACCTAGCCCCCATACAAATGTCCTCCCGGAATAGAGTTTTAACACTTATAGATGCCTTAAAAATAGGAATATTTTAATAAAATTTAGTACAAATAAGTTTTATATCAGCAAAAATCTGTCTGCCAAATTTCATGAAGATCGGTCCATAATTGACCATAGCTCCCATATATATTCCTCTCCCGAAAATCACTAACTAACGTTAATATTTAACACGAGTAAGTTGTATATACGTAAAAACAAAATTATGTGGATCGAAATGGTGTAGGGTATCATATAGTCGGGCTTGACCGACTATATCTTCTTCTCTCGTTTTTTAATTGACTTTAGTACTCGCAATAAATCGTGATTTGTAAAATTACGGCAACTTCACTATACATATATTGAAGCTTGAAAACCATTACAAAAAAATCTTACATTACTTTTTTATACGGTTAACAATTATGGAGATATGAAGACCATCTTTTGAGAAAAAATCAAATTTTATACAAACCCTCTACGGCACGGGATTTGCAAAAAATTCGTTTTTTTCAGTCTTTCCCTGTGTTATATTTATTAAAACAAAAAATGTTTTATTTTTTATTAAATACAATATTTTCCTTTTTAATTTATTTTGTTCAATCAGATACAAAATTATAATAAATTCAATTGCGTTAGTACAAATAGAAATCCTTAATGTTTTTATTTTAAAATTCACAAATTGATTAACACACATATTTTAAATTTGAAATTAGAAATGAAAATAAAAAGAAGTATTTAAATTTTCAATTTTATTGAGAAGTAACAACTATATTGGAAGCAAGAAAAAGGAATATAAACAAAATCAAAAATTGTATCTCTAGTACAGTCTTCAAAAGACCAATTAAAGATAATTATTGTAAGAAATTCAATGTTTGAAATTTAATTGAAATTTAATGTATTGATTTTTTTGTATCAAAATTAAACTTTAAAAGGGTAGCTCTAATAACATGTAAATTCATAGTTTAGAAAAAGTTAATTTTTTATTGCGATTAGATCTCACAACAATCATTAAAAATACCAGAAAATCAACACGCAATATTTTTCTTATAAATAAAAAAACTCAAAATACTATAAAGAAATTAGCCTTTTTTTATTTTAAAATTTTCTGCGTTAAAAATGGCATTTTAAACAATTTTAACGGACACTTAAGTACCTGAATTCCCTATTCGTAACTGTTTTCTTAAAGGAAAGAAGCAAATTTAATTTTATCAGATGTGCACGAAATTAAAATACAAGATCAATGTAATTTATATCACTACTATTATTCAAAGAAAAATACACATAATGAGCAATTGTCAAAGACGTTTTTTAAGATGATGGAGGTTCGCAAATGCATTTTATTGTTTAGCTTCCCATATTAAATAATTTCCTATGCTAAACATCCGCAACACTCAGATGACAGTTCTTTAATGCGTACCCTCTTTTAAAGGGATGTTTCTTAAAAAAAAATCCTGGGAAAATCTTACCCACAAATTCAAAAATAAAAAACTGCTGCTATACACACATATTCTATTTTTTATGACATATGCATCTAAAAAAAAACTGATATTCTTACCTTTGTTAGTCCTTGGTGGTAGATACAAACCATCTTGTTATTAATAGAAAGAAGAAAAAACAAAGTACACACACAATGCTCCGGTATCACCCATCCCGGAACAAAATTTGCATAAAAAATGCCGTTACACAAAACAAAAATAAAAAAACAGACGCTACCTAAAAATGATACGAGATACAAATGTGATTGCAAACGGACGGGACATGCTATAATTTCATAGTCCTTTTTTGTGATCTTATTGTACTCGTACATAGTTATTAGTTTCTGGTTTACGAAAGAAAATTCTCAAGCTTGCTTCCTAAACTTGGTAATAACGGCGATTGCTGAGGGGTAAGATTTTGCACATCCTTTCTGTGACATCGATGAGAATACCGTATGGGTATGTATTTATACAAATTCCGTTGAGGAAAAAATCCATACATACATACATGTATGTATGTATGTATGTATGTTTGTATGTATGTATGTATGTATGTATGTATGTATGTATGTATGTATGTATGTATGTATGTATGTATGTATGTATGTATGTATGTATAAAAAACAATAGTCCCTTAAAAAAACGTAGACAAAGCAAAAACTGCAATAATTTGGATTTGCAAGGATAAACACGTACAATAACAACATAGGCTCCCTAAGATATTATGCAAGGGGTCACAAAATTGTAATAAAAAACTTACACACACACAAACACATACATGTGTATATTTCATATTATGAAATAGAAGAAAATCGCATTTGTTTTTTGAGTAAACAATCCCCATTTAATAATTTATTTTTAAGCTGTGGAATTTTTTTTATTTTTATTTTTTGTCAGGACATTAGCAGCATCCTTTTTCAAAAACTAATGTATGTCCAACACGCAGCTTTACCATTCGCCTCTTATTTCGTTTTTTTTTATCAATTGAAAAGAAAATCTTAATAAAAAATCTAAGGGTAGGAATAAAAGAAAAAAGTATTCTTCAAAGAATACGTGTGCGTTTATTTTTTGTGTGTTTGTTTAGCTCGAACAGCGTCTGCGCACAATCTTAGGGGTCATGATGTACAATGTATAGAGTAATCATCTTAAAAAAAAGGAAACAAAGAAATCTATATCTTTTTACTCATACCCCAGTATGTTGTGTGTATGAATATGCGATCTACATTGAGAAGCTGGGATGTGTTTTTTTTATTAGTTTCACTGTTATTTACCGGTAATTTGAGTAGAAAGCATCAAGCAAAATAATTTACCAAAAAAAAAAATAATAATAATAATACATAAAAAATGGGAAACATTGTCAAGGAACAATAGGGGTTTTAATGTTCTTCCCAGCGAATGTAGTATTTATAGTAGCGGATAAATTCTATTTCTCTATATTTAAATAGATTGAGATACATATATCAATTTTTCATATTTCACTTACATTTCAAATAAAAAGCTTTATTTAAAAATACCACAAATAAAACTATTGATTTTTTTTTAATGAAAAAAAATCGCAACATATAAATAAGATTAATTAAAATATCTTCGTTAGATACGCATAAAAACAAGAATTGTAAATATCATTATTTAAACATTGTGTTGTCATTAAAAGGAAGTACTTAGTGTACAAAATAAGATGTAGAAGTTATTTTTTAACCCATGCTTTTTAGTGGTAGGATGTTCTTTTTTATGCTTTTAAAGTAATTCTCTTAAAAAATTGTTTAATAAACAATAGTAAAAGATAAAAAAGTATTTTACAATTTATAATTACTATAATAAAATATATATTTTCTTATTTTATCCCAAAATATGCACTTAGATATGCATTTTTTGTTAATTCTAATCTTTTTGATAACTTTTAGATAATTCTGAATAGATTTAAATTAAAAATACAGTTGGGCCTCGATTATCCGTGAAAGAAAATTTTTGTTTTCTTTTTTTCCATCCATTTAATTTTTGTTTTTTTTTTTTTTTTGCATTGATTAACCGTGATTACCTCTATTATCCGGGATTCTAAGCTTAATTTTTTGATTGCTTTTGAACAATCAAACACAACGTGAATAAAACGAAAAGGGGGAATTCAATCATTTGAATAAGATGAGTAAGATAAAATCCAAGTTTATCGCATTAATGAAAAGTTAGTTAACGAAAATATTAATTTGAAAAAGAAAAAACAAACATTAGTAATTTTTCTAGAAATTACGCAAAATGATTTTTTTTTTTTCAAAATAATGACTTATTTCTTATATTATTTAAAAATTTATATTAAAACTTTGAATTGAATTATATAGGTAAAAAATGTTTAAAAATACTACTCAAAATGTTTACTCAATTAATGTCCGATGCTTCCGGTCCCGACCATTACGGATAAACAAGGTCCTACTGTAGTATATAAATAAACCTTTTAGATGGTGATAAACTCAAACCGGAAAATTATACATAGGATCTTTTCGTTATTTAATAAAAATGAGAATTAATTTTTAATATTAAAAATAATAAAACAAATTATATTGAAATATTTACATATGTAAAGTTGATCATACTTTAATAAACTATAATAAAATACCAATACCAATTTTATTAATATTTTATTCAAATAAATAAACAATATTCGAAACAGTATCTCTTGCGAATAAGTAACAAGTTTTTCTTTAATATAGAATAAAAATAAATATTGTTTGAACTGCAGCAAACATATTATGAACTAGAAAAATAGATTATAATAGATAAGTGTGTTTTAAGTCAATAGCATATTTAAATATACTTTAATTTTAACTGTTCGCCATAAAACTTCTAATAATTAAATTCTCAAGTTATAGTAATTTAATATAATTATTAAGAATTGTACAAAACAACTTAAACAGGAGCTATGGAGATGAACACTTCAAATTTTACTGTTAAATAACTTTAAACTTTGTTCTTATTAATGATTTACTAAAGTTTTTAATTAATTTGATGTACATCTCATATAATGTTTATTAATATGTATAATACACTAATAGTATGATCTTATTAGCATTCCTTATATTTGGCGAATCCTAAAAGATAATAAGTATCTACATTTACATATGTATATGTACACATTCCTACTGATGGATGATGTATTTTTTTTTTGAATGTAGTGCAAAATTATCAAATTTAAATAAGCCTATTTCTTTTATTTATATATGTATGTGTGTATTTTTAAGTGTCACTAATATTAACAATGTTGCGTATCTGACTAATTATGAGTCTGTAAAAAATAAAATTGCGCATTAAATCGTTCAAAGATTTATCTCAGAATACGTAAATCACATTTGATAATTGAGCTCGATGCTCAGCATCAGTTGCGACTGAAGATGTTGCGGCCGTATCTTTAAAACGGAAGCAGAGCTCATTACAACCAATCCATAAGAAGTAAAAATCATCCCCTTACTTTACTATAACCAAAATACCCTCAGATATACTCACACATATACAAATATTACATTTGTTTACTCTATCGATAGATTCGTGGTGGTTGATGAAGGGAGACAGAAATATAATTTTTTGTTTTTTTTGTGTGTGTGTGTGTTAAGACTCACATTTTTTTTGTTGAGTTTTACGTTTGGGTCATCTACGGTGCGTATGAGTCTCAGTCACCGTCAAAATAGTCAGCAGGACTGTCAAGGCAACGTGTAGGAAACTATAACATCAGTCCACGTAAACTCTTTGTGGGGTGAACACACTCATCAAAGAAAAATCTATTTCAATAAAAATCAAAGAAACCGTTGAAAACTATAAAATAAAAATATTTGATTAAAGAAAACTAAAACGAAAAAAATAAATAAAGAAAAATTTTGTGAAGAAATTAAAAAAAACATACATAAAAAGTTTTATTCTAAAAATAAATTAAAAAAAATTTTAATGTGTAATTTATAATTGTGATTTGCAAACCAAGAAAATAATACAATTGACCAGCAAGAATATTAAAAATAAATTATCAAAAATGTATACCAAAATGCTGTCTATCAGCGAGGATCAAGGATTTCGTTCTTTAAGCCGTAAGTTAAAAAACTTAATATTGTGTAGGAGGAATCGTTGAACCATATGTTTATAATAATATTAACATAGTTTTGACGTTTTTTAAATTTTTATAATTTTTGTGATCCTATCATTGTTATAGAGATTAAATACGTTTATGCATAATGGACAAAATAATATGATTGTATTTATCTTCTTACACAAGATAACTAATTTAGCGCACACTTAAGTGACCAATGCATAAAATAAAAAAGTTATAAGATACAAACATGCATTTGTAAAGATAACTACAATTGGGGAGTAATATACATACATACATACATGCATAAATTTCGCTTGCCATCATATGGAATAATCGTGAAAAAAAACATTGGAACGTTGTTGTATCGGTCCCATTGAAAATTAAATTATTTACATAAGACTTGTCAGTTTACATAGCGATTGTATGCGGGTGTTATCTATGAATACGAATATTTTGTTGGACCTAGTAACTCTTTAAATTACTTAATTTGCTCTGTTTACTGTTACTGTTTGTTTGTCTGTCAGTCTGTTTTTATGCCTGTGTGTGAATGAACATAATCTGTATTTAAAGGTGTTTAACCCAAATACACCTGGTTATTCCATGTCTCTATTTATTGCTTGATAAGAATAATGTCGTCGAGCAACAACTACCCTTTTTTTATGTCGCCCCAAAAAAGGGTACCACCCATATGATATTTTAGGGGCAATAGTGTTTTAGTTTAAAAATGATGTTTGAAATTGATTTGTGTAAAACTAAATTAAAGTCCATAATACAAACATTGGAATGTATGTAATGATCATATGCAAGTGACACCGTTAAACACATACTCATACAAACATATGTATATATTTATATCCAGATATGAATGACTGTAGGTACTATTGTGCTAATGTAGTGTATACGATGATCACTCGTACACACAAATGTATACATATGTATATTATAGTTTAAAACTCCCTCGCTTCTTATCAGAAAATATTTTATTTGAAGTTTTTTTTTTCAACAATAAGAACAGTATTCAAAGGTAAAATAACCAAAATAAATATTGTGTGATGACTGGAACAGAAAAAAAAAAAAAACTTACCCACACATTTAAAACGCACGAGTGTGTAGATAAATGTGGCTTTAACAAATATTTGCACAGTCGTTTTTTTTAAATTGTTTTTTTTTTTATTCGGTTTTTCACTTTACTTATTTGGGGGGGAGCAGAAAAGCAAATTTTTTAGATAAACTTAATTTTGTTTTACATGTCTTTATTATTTAAATGTTAAAACGAAATACAATACTCATACATGACCAAAGAAAGGAAAAAAAAAAACAAAAACAAACAAAAGTGCTACACACACAAAAAAAAAAAAAAAAAAAAGAGATAAATAAACCATTTATGAATAACAACTGTTTAACGTAAATAGAGGTTAAATAAGTGACTAGATTTACTTACAATTAAATATCATAGTATATGTATGTATGTCATTTGATATACATACGTACTTAGTTAAAATTCTTAAGTACAGAAACATACATAGTATTTATTACATTTGTTGGCACATTTTGAGAATTACATTTAAATGTGTAGATGTATGTATATAAATACATATTGTAAGTATCTATAAATTGCCAAAAATGTATAGAAATTTGTTGGAGATATTTTGGGCGCCACTTAATAAATCAGTTGCAAACAATTGATAGTAATCATAAACTTTCATTTATTGTTGACATGTGAATAAATTAGATGAATTGTAGTTAGTAGTAGCAGCTAATATGTATTGCTACAGTCAAACATTTAAATTTCATACTGCATTTAATCACCAAACATTAGCATTCCTTCTTTCTATTATTATCTTAATTTTATTTCGAAATAAAGCATTGGTTACGCATACACATACGTATACTATTAATATGCTAATGCCGATAACAGATAAACTGCCAGAACTTGTGGCTAAGCCGAAGGAGTGAGGCTAAAGCAATATACATACATACATACGTTAATACATAATTTGACTATCTAATTTGTTAAAGAAGAAATAGCATTAATAGCATCATGTGAATGTTGCCATTTAAGAAACTTCAGGCCGATATGTTATTTAACTTACTTAGTTACGATTAGGCTTAAGAAATCTATTATGAGTAAAAATGATTTTTGGTTTTTCAAATAAATTTTCTGAAAAGGAGGCAGTTCTAATGCATATATTTTGTAAGTACATTAGTGAGTACACAACACTTTAATAATGTCAAAAAAGATGACAGCGCAATTTCGATAATAAAAGTAATAATGAAAATGAAACAAATACTCTATATTATTAAACCAAGGGGTTTAAAGTTCTTTGTCATTTACTTCAATAAATGGTTGACTGGCTGACTGACTGACATATTACCCCAGTATTGAGCAAATATAATAGCAAAATCTCTGTAATCTTGTCGTTAATATAACACATTAGAATTGCCATAACAAATTTTATTCAAACAAAAATAGAAAGGGTTGAATTGCAGCAAAATACATTCCAACAAACAAAGAATTACAATCGAACGAAAATAAGTGGCCATCTGACATTTAAGAAAACGTCAAACATCAGCTGTAGCTGGCACATTTATTGCCTAAAAGTCATCAATACAAAAAAAGAATATTACTCAAAAATTAAATAAATACTAAAGAGGTGGTGACAAACTTTATGACAAGTGTTTTATAATATACCTGCTGTTACCACAAAACCAAACACAATACTTGATATTCAATAAAAAATCCTTTAAATAATATTGTTTAGTGACATTTTTCGTTATTTAATATCATAGACCTTTGGTCATTTTATATTTATTGCTATACACTATTAAAGATTTGATCGATTGATATACATAACTCTAAGGACTTGTTATAACTAATATACACTAATTGATTAGATATTATATCTTCCCTTTTTTTTTTTTTCTTTTTTTTGATACGACGCCCCTTCTTTAACCACACGCACACCCTTTACAACAAAAAACTGAAAAAAAAACAATATATATTTTTTTATAAAAAAGACCAAAAAAAGTCACAATAATAACAATCAACAGCATCGTTGTGATAATAAACCACAACTAATAAAAATAATCCTAAAACATATCGTTTACGAGCTCATCCCAGTCAATCACAAATTAATAAGTCAACTATGAATGTGTGTACCTTTTTTTTTCTTTTTTTGCTTTTTTATTTATCCTGCTCGTATCACCCCCAGGAAATTTGTAAAAAAAATTAAGAGAAATAACTGACACATAGACAATCACACGCAGTTAAAAAGAAAAAATAATAAATAAATAAAAAACTAGTGATACCGCAGCTTTCAGGCATGAAATTGTGTCCGATTGTTTATTTGTCCGTTTGTCTGTCGGTTTGCCTCTGCCCACATAAACACACATACAATTCATAGATAAGTTTTTGTTACATCGTTTATCATCAACATCTTGTTTTGTTGTTTTTTATTATTGTTATTATTACTTAGTAGTATGTATTATCAAAACTATATGTGTATGTACATATGTTTGTTCGTTAGTTCGTTCAATCCATTGTCCATAATTTAGTGTTTTATGTCGTACAGCACCTAATTGACAACTGAATTGCTATGCTTGTTTAATGTGATTATCCTTGTTTTATCAGGGGATTGTTGCTAGTTTATACAATATTATTTTTCCTTCTTCGATTTCATTTCATTTTTTTTTAAATATTGTGGTTTGTTTTTTGTTGTTTGTTTATTTTCTTCAACACATCAGTTGGTCGTATCGACAACTCAAGCAAGGATAATAAAATGCCTTTAGTTATGGGGCTAATCATGAAATCATCAGGGCAAAACTTTTACATATGTTAAGATCCATTGTGGACACAAATACTAAACCAAAAGTCAAATAACAATCTCAAACCCCAACTAAAGAAAGTTTTTAAATTCTTTTCGCCTTTTTCTTTTTTTTATTTTTGTTTACATATATGTACATATATGTGTAGCATTAGTTGTAGTGTTAACTTGCCTAAAGCTAAAAAAAAAAGAAAATCATCCCCCTATTTATAGTGGTCAGAGTTAAAGTGGAGAAATAAATAAATTGTAGGAAAAAGGGACAAAATTTGCACAATAGCTTGTGATATTGGTAAATTGTCCATTAACAAACATTGATTGGAATTTATAAATTTGCACAATGATGAACTGAAATACAATTTATGTTTGCCACCTTTTGAGAATTATTTGTTTATATGTAAGTATGAAGATATGAAAATACTCAAGTTTATTTTTTTTTTTTTTTTTGTTTGTTTGAGGTTATGAATAAATTTCGTGCCGAAAATTGGTTTGGATTTAATGGCAGTGGGATTAAATCACAATGACTTAACACACATGCCTACCATAATATATGATGCATACATATATACATAAATACTATACATCTTACAATACAATTGTCACAGTTTGTGTTGTGGCAGACTTACCAGTTTGCATATCATTATCTTAGCATTCTTTTTAGGTAATCAATATACTGGGAATTAATTGCTTTTACGCATCTTATGAATTTATTAGCACGATTTACACTCTTACATATAGTGTTTACGAACGTAATAGTCGTCGATAGTATTTAAGAGAATTCATCGTAAATTGTGGGCTATAAATTTGACTGCAAATTAAGTTAAACCATAAACCCACCAATAACTTATACCCATAGATTGCCATAAGCCAAAGAGGCGCCCTAAAACTCATATGTTTTCCTAGCGCAATTTGGAGGTCAGGCTTTAACTGTATTATTAAGATAAAATTTATTGAATAATTTATTAACTCTATACATTTTTTCCACATGCGAGAACACATATGTATATTTATCTATCTATTTTATATGTAGAAATTTTGTGGAAATATAAATAAACTAAAAGTATTTTATGTTTTTTTTTTCTTCTTACCACAGATTCTGACTCCACAGAAGCAGATGCCACTGTTCAGGATATGTTAACATGCGGTACTTGTCAGAAAGTGTTTGCTCTCTCCGACATAGTAAAATTTATACAACATAAAGTTTTGCAATGTAACAAAGAAAACTATGGCCAGTGTTCCAATCAAGGTAAATATAAATAAACTAAACATATATGTATGTTTATATAAGTATTTGAAAACATATTTTAACATGTAAATATGTTATGATATCTCAAGGTCCCTCAAATGATAGAGCAGATACCGAAGATGGTAGACCGTTAAGCCTAGCAAATAGACGTCCATCATTATCGGCTGCCTCTCGAAAAGCTTCTGGAGGCTCCCGCATTCATACACCACCACCTAGTCCTGCAGATATGTTGGCCGATGGTGCATCAAGTACACCAAAACGTTTAGTTGATGGTAAGTTACAATAGTACTGCCTATTTGTGAGTAATTACTTATCGATTTTCCCTCTTTTATATAAACAAAGAAAACGACAATACCACACCTAAAAATGTAGAGTCCACTTGTGATGATCTTAAGTCCTGCAATACAGCCGTTATCAAACAAGAACTTGATCAAGACGATCACGATGCCGAAAATACGGAATGTAATAATGAAACTGATGATTGTCAACCTTTAACTAAACGTCCTAAGATAGAGTTTGTTGATGCTGAATCAAATACTTTACAAACAGGTAAGAGACATATTCAGCACAATTTCATTTATTATCTAATTGTGCAGAGCTACTACTTTTGTTAATGCAAATTTAATTAAAATTCCAATGACCGTAATATCACAATTGTTATGCATCAACCCTTACATGTCACTCACTCATCGCAAGTAAATTTATTTAAATATTTTCGTATTATATCTGCAGCATTTTTTTTTATTCGCATTTTTAAACGAATGTACTGTAAATTCACACAAGTCGCTTTGACCATTGCCTTCATTCCAAAGTCAAAAGTTCTTTGATAAAAAATAAATAAATATATAAAATAAACAAGAAAACAAAGACATAACAAAAAAAAGTCCATCATCAACAACATCAAAAACATCAAAGCCATCGTAAAATGTCATATTTGTCGCCGCTGACATAAAGTACAGAATGCAAAGATAAGCTGCCATTAACATGCCGGTTTATTTTATGTACAACATTTGTTAACAACAAAAATAATATAAAGAAAACAGAATAACACGTTATAGAGTACAAAATTCTTGACATTTAAAATTAAACCAATTCATTCTTCTTAACTGCCCAAAAATTTGCTCTTACAACCCCTTTTACCCCATACATTTACGTACGTTCAAGTACTTTTACGTACATATGAGTAAATGCCATCAGAAAACTCATGATGATTTTCTAAAAACAATAATAAAACGTAACAAATACGAGCAGATAAAAAACCCTAAAAACGGATGCTGAGTTCAGTTCTAAAAAGGTCAGTTTTATAATATTTTGACAACAAACGAATTGACCTCTGACACACTTTACATTCATTTATTATTTGTATGCCATAGATGCTACCCATATATAAGTAGTACAAAATTTCTTGATAAATAATTCAATTCATTCATCCAACAAACAAGTTAAATTTTGTGTTAAAAGCTAAAAAAACCAAACAAAATTAAATCCATTATCAGCTGACTGGACAAACAACTCTGACCAAAGGGTCATTCAAAAAGGAGTGAGAGATACATACAGACTCTCATCTTTACACACGTTCAAAGTGTGTCACAAAGGTGACATCAGTAAATGAACGATATATTTACATACATACAGTAATGTATTATCTGCGATCATTAACAATAGTTTAAAATGTGTTCGAAATAAATGCTGGAAATTATATTAGTAACTAGTACATTCATATTTAAGAACATTAAATATAAGTAACGACTAAATACTAAATTAGAAAATTTGAGAAATAGAAAGAAAACAGTTGCTATTTATAAAAATTTAAACGTCTTTACTTATATAGCTTGTACTGCAGTATATGTTCATTTTGGGTGTGTATACACATTTACATAGTTCATGTGTGTGAGTATGTATATATATTTTTTTCCTTCATTATATTTTTGGTTGGATGACCTTCAATAGAAAACACTTAACAACTGTAAAAGAGTTTAACATCTTTTGTCTTGGTCCAACTTTAACAATTTCATACAAAAACAATAACAACAACAACAACAACAGCAAATTGAACAACACTCGTATGTATGAGTTGTCCTGTAAGAAACTTTCTATGATAAGTTTGTATTCCTTTCAGTTAATCTCAAACAATACACATCTGATATGTTGTTGGTAGTTTTGATAAACTCTTGGTTGGTCCACATTCATTACATTTGCTCAAGCTGAATCATTGTCTTTTCTTGTTTTGTTTTATTGTCTTTTATTCCTTTTCATCTTCCTTTTTTATAAGTACTTAGAAATTCAACCACATGAGACTTTTCTTTTGACCGCTTCAAGTTTTTTTTTTTTTTAATTTATGTATGACTTTATACAAATGACTATTTTATTTGTGTGACAATGTTTTGCCGTTTTTTTTTATACCCAATAAGCATTTTTGCTGTAATTCAAGTGTAATAAAAGTTAAATTCCAGTAACAAATTCAAATTTCAAGTATTGAAATATACTTTTGAAACACTTTGCTTCAATACCATACTCCAGTGAAAAGGAAACTTTAATACAAGTCGAACATAACACTGTTAAAATACTTTATTTCAAGACTTGAATACTAGTGCAATTCATATTAATAAAAATAATTGAATTCAAGCTACGAAATACAATTTGACTCAAACCTTGTAAAATAGTACAAATCAAATATTTCAAATAAAGAAATTCATGCTAAAAAATTCAATTAATCAGTAATATAGTTTTTAAGATTATTTATTTTGTAAAAAATAAATATCTATGTACATTAATAGCCTGTTTCTCTATGTCGAACGAATGCTTTCTTTCGCCTTCTAAGCGAACGAAGACTGATTTGGGTTTCTCTAACTCACTTCTATGCGAACAATGAGTCGAACGACAAGTCGAAAGAAAACGTAAGTGTTTTCATATAAAATTGGGTTTCTGTATATCGAACGATAAGAAAAAAATGTCAAAATCAGTCACTTGCTATTTTGCTTTCGACTGGTTGAATTTTTTAATGAAAAGTAGGAAAAATACTAACCAGGACATTGCAAATGTTCCTAAATCATGTTTATTATTCATTTTGATACATTTTGTATCGATAAATAACTATTTTGTATCTAAAAAACAATTTCTAAAGAAATCTGAGCATCTGTTTTTAATTTTTTATAAATTATTTTATTTTTGTTTATTTACTTGGTTGTACCTACGTTTAAACAATTTAGTAATATTTTTAATATTTTTACGAAAAAAAAGTTACTCTGAAAGAAAAATAAAACAAAAACAATACGAAAAGACGTAACTCCATGCGAACGAAAGCGTAGAAAATACAGAAACCCAAATTTTTTCGAACGCGTTCGACTTGCTTTCGTTCGCTTAGATTTTCGTTCGACATAGAGAAACAGGCTATAAAATAATAAATAAAATAGATTTGTATTTTCTCTAAGATGTGGATTTTGAGAAATTGTTTGAACTATCGATGTAGAATTTTTTGCAATTGTTTAATTGTAAATGGTTTTTAATTTTGCTTTTCTTGTATATCTAAAACAAAATAAATATATTTAACTCAATTAATTGATCATTTATATCACATTTCTATTTACCTGTTTTTGTTGCAAATTTTAGCATTTGATTTCCATTTGTTTCTGATTTATTTGTTTATAATTTATACAAAAAAATGAAATAAAATTTGTTGGTTGCTTATTGGGTAAATATATTTTTGTATTCTTTGACATTTGTAATTATTCGTACATACAGTCACATTTAGATACATACTTTATGTGTACATACAAACATACATAATATTATGTATATTTGGATGTCAAAAAATTAAAATATTTCCGTTTTTAGATTTGGAGCTATTTTTTTACGCAAGTATTTAAAACAAATCGATCTTGTATGTCCAGAATTATATATACAATTATAATAAAGTCAGATCTTTACTTTACCAGCTTTCATTAAAATTTGTGCATACTAATAATGAAAATATTGACTTTCTATTTTACATAAATAATTTAGTGTTATTTTTAAAAGGGTTTCATATGTCATCGACGTTGTCACTTGTGCTAAATTTATTTTTTGAGTTTATATCGCTTTTTTAAATATAATTACAATTTCATGTAAAGTAGCCTGTTTATACCATACATGGGAGTAATTCATTAAATCGACTAATGAATTGCCGATTTCATTACCATTAAATTGAACAATGGCACTTATAATTTGTTTTCATTATCATTACTTTTAATAATGGTAATGATTTTCAATGATATCTTTTCATTAATAATTATTTAAAAAAATAAAATCATTATCATTAAATAATGATTTAATTTTATAAATTCAGAATTTTTCGTACAATTTTACCTACTTTTTTTAATAAATTCAATTTGTATTCGTTTACTCTTCTATTTGGAACATATATTTTTGAACAATTTTTAAAAATACTGCATTTTATATTCGTTAAATCGTGCTTTAATTGAGATTTATTTTTAAATGATTTAAAAATTTTTATTAAAACGATATTAAACTATTCTACGAATACTAGAAACACATTTGAAAAATTTGTTTTTTTAAACAAACAATCCTTTTTTTAGTAATTATAATTAGTATTTGAGCATTTTCTTGTAATTTCATTACCATTACTTAAAAAATTCAATGCTCAATGAAATATTCCCATGTATGGTTTATACACACATATGTACATATGTTTGTGCGCAATAAACTTATTTATACAGATTTATTAAATAATAATAAATAATTAAAAATTGAATATGTATTCTTGCTACATGTATGTATATGCCATACACACATATCTATATGTATTGTATGTAAAAAAACAATAATTATAAAAATATATATATATACATAGATTGATTGATTGATTGACTAACTGATATACAGATTTATATATATGAGTATAATTGAATTGTGGTTTAAAAAGCAATTAAAGTGCTTTATGTCTAATTAAAACTCACAAAACTCAGAACCGTATATGTAAACTGCTTGTTCTTGTTTATGCAAAATAAAATATAAGGAAATAATGAACTTATTTCCAGACATTAGTTTAATCCGCAATGTGACATGTTGTTGGAAAAATAATGAAAATTGATATAAATATACTTACTTCATCATTCGAGTACTTAACACATGTTATTTTTGTGTTAACGGATAAAAAAGGGATAAATAGGTAAAAGGGTTATTTCCGTTGTTAAACCGACAGGTGTGTTTGTATGTGTTAGTGAATATACATATGTGAATAATGTATGTATAGGAAATTCAATTGAAATTTATTTTCGTTTGACACAAAGGCACTAACACAAATCCCTTCAAATCCGCTAAAATCTTTAACAAGTAGCAAAGTAAATAGCTGGTCACTTTTAAAATAAGTTTTTTTTTTGTATCTGTTTCAACGTCAAATCGATTGTGAAAAATTTGAACCAAAAGCTAGCTAACAGCATTAGGGACATAAGGATATGGAGTACTTCATGATGAAAGGATTACTATCCCTTTGATTATGCAACTTCACGCAAATATCTATATAATATAATAACATATATGTGTTTGCATGCTTCTATATATGAAATACATACTGTAGGCTGAATGATGTCTGTTGTTGCCATTAAGAAAGTAAATATAATCCGCTTTCTTTTGCGTACATATGAGGCAAAAATGAACAGCAAAATATATATAGAACAATACTTTCTTACTTATATTATACAATATTTACTTGTTAGTATGAGGCAGCAAAAAAGAAGCTAGTTAAATAAGTTGAAGAACGAAATGAAAACGTAATAACAACAATGGGAACAAAGAATATAACAGACATTATTATCACATCAAATACTGAAGGGTTTTCAACAAACATATCAGCAGGCGACCAATTGTTTTGTTTATGGCTTTCTTGTCAAATGCGGTCACTTATCCCTTGTGTGCCAAGTAGTGGGGGTGCTGGTCGCTTGCTGTTTTCTTTGTCATCGGTTCGCTGGCCGCAACTAAAGGGTTGCGTCTTGATCTGCCAAAAACAGTAAATGTATTATATTTTAAACATGTTCAGTATCGTTTTTTTTTTTGTTTCATGTAACGTTCTATTCCTTAGGAGGATTTGAAAACATTTTGTTGGCAATAAGAAATACGCATATGTTTACTTGTATTTCATGCAAAGATAGGAAGGAAAAGCGATTTCAATGGTACTTTTCTCCTGCTGATAGCTCCAAATAAACTACTCATTTTCTTACTTTATATGCATTCTTTTGAGAGCGGTAGACCGTAAGTCTCTTTGCAAAACTTAAAGTCAGTCAGTTTATTAGACCATCTGATTAGTTTTAATGTCATTGTATATCGCTATCATAACATTGCTTTCTATTATCAACAACATTTTTAAAAATCAAATATACATATACATATACATATGTGTATATAAATTTACTTCCTGCACAATAGTGAATGACTCGTGCGATGCTTAAGACAAATTACGTAAACACAAGATTGTCTTGTCACAGAACACCAAAACAACAACATCAAAAATAAATAATACCTCAAACAAATAAATGTTTTTGTAGTTTTTAGTGCCTTTTTTCTAAAAATTTAAATTAAAAGTAAAAGTATAATATCCGCGCATGCCATAAATTGTTATAACATTATCTCTTAAACCTTCGTACCGCCAAAGGTAACACATTTAAGTTCAACCCTTACCACTGCGTAATTTCATTCATTTTTTAATCATTTGTATTATAAACATATGTACGAATGTATATACAAATGTATGTATACAAAATATATGTATGTATATTTGAAAAGATGAGCTGTCTACATAAATACTACATTCAAAACCCTTTAGTTTTTCTTCATTTGCATGTGTACATACATACATATACATAAGTATGTATTTATGTATATGCGTGTCATTATACGTGAAAAAGGATTTAGACGACCCTTTTTTTACTTTTTACAGTTTTAACGATAGGTATAGTGATTTCTAATTTAAGAAAACATATAATGGATCATATTTATGTAAAAATGCATCCACGAGCTAAAAAAAAAAAAAAAAGATGTACTTTGTAATATGACAGTGTTCTAGGTTATTCATTATAAAGGTAGTGTTTTTTTTACTTTACATTATCATTTATTAGTAGTCGTACATAAACAGCGTGAAAAAAAAACATTTTCTTTCAACCATTAAGTTTTTCAATTGCATACAAATTAAAAGTATTTTGCAGCTGCTCACATGAACCTTAAAAAACAAGACGATTTTTTAAAAATTTGTTATTTACATTTTTTATTTTTTTGTGCAACCCCTCCTTCGCAAAAACATACATGTATGTATATAACCATATACATATACATACGTAAAAATACTCGTACATAAATATATTTTAACACATTTAAGTTTATGAAAAATGTTGGCGGCAACTTAAAGTTAGGATGGAAGGGATGGATAGTATTGTGTGTGTGCGTGGTATATGTTCATCCACATTGCTGTGATGATTTTTTCTACGTGCGGTTACATATTTATTGTTTTTAAAATTATGTTACATTTTTTTTTTTTTTTAAATTGCGAATTTCACTCCTAATCGAACGGCAGAATTTGCAATTTTTCATTTTTTTAGCAACATATGGCAGAACCATCAAATTGAAGACACAAAACACCACATCTAGCCACAGCTTTGCAAATCTGCACCATTTGTGAACTTCTCAGGGTCCCATTGCGGTGGCAATGTGTACTTTATTTCTTATACTTACATACATAAGTATGTATATTAATGGATGTGTGTTTTTGTATTAAAAAATTTCTTTAAAGAACAATAAACATCACAAATAACCGCAAGTTTATCTCCACATGTGTGTAGGTAATGGGAAAGGGATGATTTAGTTCGATTATCTAAACCGCTTTCTAACTCATTTGTTACGGTTAAGAAATTTTGAAAGCTCCACGTATTGAAAGGCGGTCATTTGTATGCGTTACAGCCAAAATTTAACGAGCCCAAGTTAGATATTGTCACATTTGGCGAGTTTAAAAAAAAGTATTCGTATTGTAGTAAATGTTACTCCATTGCTGGCTAACGGAAGTTGAACATGCATATGTGTACGTTTACAAGCATATTTTTGTATCTATGTATGTAGGTATCACACGAAAACCTATCACTGTGGGCCGAACACACCAAAAATCTTACCATCTGTAATAGCATTAACATATATAAGTATGTGTTTTCTTCTGTAGGTTCACATATACAAAAATATATGTATGTATGTATTTAGGTATGTACAGATTTGTTCGGTGTGCCCAGTTTTGATCAAAAATTAAGGTGTGTTGCGTGACGCTAACTTTTGTGAATTTGCTCACCATCAACTGCCTAAATAACAAAACAGACGACGAAAAAGACAATTGTAAAGGTAAAGACGATGACGACGTCGACTAAATTATCTACTGACTTAAATGTTATTGGGAATCTTTACTGCCTACACACTGCAGCGTCCGCACCTAAGACTCATTCATAATGAATGCACGCCACATACATATAGCAGAAATAATAACAACAACAAGAACGATAATAACAATTGAAATTAAAATTACAATTGAAAAGCAACTCCATCCATATGTACATACATACATACATGTATGTGTATGTAAGTATGTTTGCATATGCTATGATTGCAATTTGACGGTGATTCGCATCTTCGCAGTTGAGGTGCGCTATTTAAGACTTTGTCGCGTGGTTGATTTTTTTCTTCTTCTTAATTTTAATACTTTTTGTTGTTTTTACTTTTTCGTTTGCTGTTGTTATTGTATGCACACATCACCATTGCGTTTTCGCACACTATTAATTATATTAATGAAATCGTAGCGAGAGGGTAATTTAGGGATAGGTTTAGCGACTAATTTGCATAAAACACTCAAACATGTACTCACAGACTTCGTCTGTGGGAAGAAGACATCACATCGAATGAATGAATTTTTTTTTAATTTATTTTCTTCTTTGATTCGATAAAATTCAACATAATAGTACTTATAGTATATTCGTAAATATTTAATTTTTATTTTCTTTTTATTTGTAAATTTTTTCAGAACCTAGCAATTATACTTGTTCAACATGCAAGACGAGATATAGCTCAGCTTGGCGTTTAATACAACATGTACAACATTCGCATGGAGTAAAAATTTATGTTGAATCTTCTTCGACAGCAGAGGCAAGTAACAATTCGGTGTCCGAAGTGATATTGCCAGCGCAACATCGACAAAATAACTCGAATAATACAAGCAATAGCAGTCCTAGTAGTTCGGTACGCATAACATCGCCTATTATTGTTGGTAGTCAACAACAGCAACAGCAACAAATGCAACATCAATTACAGCATAGAGCTGCTGCCGTTGCCGCAGCAGCTGCTGCAGCTGAACAACATAAACAACATCATCAAAATAATTTAACAACAGCAATGCAAAATGCACAAAATTTGGCCGCTGCAGCCGCCGCAGGGATGCGACATCATCCGTTGTTACCACCACCTGATATGCATTCTGCTAATCCATTCAATTTATTGCGAATGCCTTTGCCACCAACACTTGGTCAGGGATCAGTAGTTCCTACAGTTTCTCCTCTCTTCTCGCGCCCTCATCCCGATCATTATCGCATGGAGCAGCTTGTATCCGAGCAATTTCGTCACCATGGACTCAATCTAGCAGCAGCTGCAGTTGCAGCAGCGAACTCACTTGCTGCCCCCCACACGCCAACATCACAATTCAACCAGAGCTCCAACGTTTCCTCTGGAGGATCTGTTGAACCAAGACCACCATCGAGTAGCAGTTGTCATCGTGGTTCTACAACGCCTTCTTCATTACCGTTGATAGCTGGACAACAGCAATCTTCAAATGCTGGCGTACAGCCAACAAATTCACTTTCAATGGAACCTCAGATGGATTTTTACTCGCAGCGATTGCGTCAGCTTGCAGGAACAACAAGTCCTGGAGCTGGAAACATTGTTAACTCGAGCTCGCCGAGTCCACGACAAAAGCAATCGCCGAACTTTGCGAGCCCATCCCCATCGCATCAACTTCCACCTACTCCAGTCACAAATAACACACGTCCCCATTCTCTAACACCACCTGAAAAGAGCAATATAGTAGCAGGAGAAAATGGAACAACATTGAATACAACACCTCGCTCCGCCTCGACACCACCCTCAAAGCCAAGTCAGGAATCAGCGGTTAGCGCATCAGTGTATACGTGCGCGTACTGTGAGAAAAAGTTCCGTTTTGAAAATAACCTCATAATTCATCAGCGAACTCATACCGGCGAGAAACCATACAAATGCACTGCTTGCGATTTTGAGTGTTCACATATTCAAAAACTTATGAAACACATGCGAGTTCATCGCAGTCCCATGGAAGATGGACTTAGCAACACAGGTTCTATAGAGACAAATGAATGTGATGATACCGAACCCGAACATGAAGCAGATGAAAATCCCGATGATGATATTAACGAAGAGGAAGACGAGGAAATGGATGAGCAAGACGAAATAGACTATGAAGCAGAGGATCTCAGTGTTAGTAATAATCGCTTAGATGTTAAAAATGATAACGCTAAGGATTCCTCTTGTGTTCCACCAACATCCTTAGTAGGAGAGCTGATGGACAAATTTGGTTTATCTAACATTGCTCAATACTCGGAAGCCTACAAGCAGGCTCTACAAGAATCGGGTAATTTCAAACAGCTTTCCAAAGATCTCGATAACAATAACTCTGCCAGCTCCCCCATGAATCAAATGGCTGACAAACTTAACGGATTTCCTGCTGCTTTACGGCTTAGAGAGGAATTTGCAAAAAATATGTTCCAGAAACCACCACAGCAACAAGATTCAAATCTTCCACCATCGCAAGTTCCAATTTTTAATCCGTTTCCCAATCCATTTGAACTATCCAAACGTATGAAAATGGATGGAAATGAATGGTGGAATATGCAGGCCCTACATCGCAATGATTCACTTTTCGAGAATCTTAAACTTAAGCCGCTAGGCCTGGGTACAGCTAATTCATTACTTAACCAAAACCCCTTAATGAAAAAGGAGAGCCGACAACGAAATGACACCTGTGAATTTTGTGGTAAAGTTTTTAAAAACTGTTCGAATCTTACCGTCCACCGTCGCAGTCACACTGGCGAAAAACCATACAAATGTGAACTCTGCTCCTACGCTTGTGCACAGAGTTCCAAACTTACACGCCACATGAAAACACATGGCCGAACTGGTAAAGATGTATATCGCTGTCGTTTCTGTGATATGCCTTTCAGTGTCCCCTCCACATTAGAAAAGCACATGCGTAAATGTGTAGTAAATCAGGGTAAAGCAGCTGCAGCTAACGCCGCTAATGCCGTAGCCGCTGCACAGGCTGCAGCAGCGGTTCAACTTCAAAACCAAATGCCCTCCCAACAACTTTCCTCCCCACCAACAAACTCGTCATTTCCTCCACAATTTACTAACATAGCAGGCAGTACAATTTCATTGCCCAGCAGTATTGGTGATAATGATTCGAATGCCTCCACAAGTGTATCTTCCCAACACGCCATATCACTTAAACACGAGGCATGACTTTATCATAATTGGAACAGCAGTTCTGGTAATTTCAATTCTCCGACAGTCGTTCTGCAGCCACAGCATCAGCAGCATGTGTTGTCACCTTCACAACATCACCACCTTCCACATCCTCTTCCAACTGTGAATCGCATTTTGTCCCGTATCTTCTAAAGATATTTCTCCACATTAGAGTGAATTCTTGTAAATATATAATTTTTTTCTATGAATATTCGGAATATCTGAAACGCCTGAGCTCACTTTTAAAAAGAATGGGCCTGGAACTTTTTTATATTAACATAAAATGTATAAAAAAAATTGATGATCAACGATCTATATCTATGAAATTACTATAGTTTCTCGTTGTAATCATTAAAGAATCAGAAAAAAAGCCAATTGAAAGGCATGACTTCGACCATCCAGCATCGTAGAAAATCCCTGCTGAAAGATTTGAAACTAAACAAGTCATTTTCCACCACACCCATTATTGTTCTTATATTTAATTTATTTGTTTTTGTTTTTATTGCCGATTATTAACGTTTAGCTAATATATAATCCCAGTGAAATTAATTAGAATTCTTTGCATATTTAGAAAAATCTTAATTAGAAAAGAAACAAATCTTACGCAAATAAGTATTTGAGAAAATGCAAAATAACGAGAACGCAAACCGATTGTTCGTCTCCAAAGTAAAATAAATTATCCATAAAGAAGACATACGACTAATTATGTATGTATGTATGTATGTAAGAGAATTACGTATAATTTATTGAATTTTTGCTACAATTTTAAAAAATTACAATAATAAAATATTTATTCTTTCAAGAGACTGACAATTTTTTTGGTTTTTAGTTATCGTTAAGATTTTTATGGTTTTAAATTTTTGTGATCATCGTTATTTTTTCGCTCGTTATATCTTGTGTTGTTTAATAATTAATTTTGTTTTTTCATGAGAAGGAAAATACATATGGAATATTAAATAGATGTGAATGGTAGAGAAAACAACTTTTGTAAGATCTTTTAATACAAATATTGTTTTCCAAACTAAAGTATCCAAAGAATGAAATCACTTCTATTGGCGTGTTTAACTTACGCCAATACAACTGATTTCACCATTAAATCCTTCATAATCCCCTAAGCCTTTTGTAAATTATTTTTTGCCTTTTTAGTTGTAATTAAATTTTAATCGAATTGTACAAATCAAGACCACTGTATCATAAGTTCTTATATACATAATTACATATATATATATATATATATATATATATATATATATATATATATATATATATATATATATTTATATACTAATATTTCCCTATTATTTATACTTCTACTAGAAAATGTATTTAATAATAATTTAAGATTTTTATGATGAATTAAAATAAATAAATAAAATTATAAAGGAAAAACTCATTTCATATATTATGTCTTTTATTTTATAATTTTTTTTTTGTATACTTTTTATTTTAAAACTTCATTACTTTTTTCTTTTTTCAAATGTTTAGCCAATTATTGTTGTGTACATACATATATATGAAATAAAAATTTTAAATAAAAAATACACACTAGTTGTAATTTTTATCTAACACTGTAAAAATGATTGTGGTAAAATTATTCCATTGTAAAATAGTAGTATTCTTATAGAACATGGAATACAAAAATAAAAGTTTTTTTATGAAAACAGAATTAAATCAAGAAAAAAAAAGTTGAAATTATCGTGTATTTTTAAAAAGAAATGTGTGCAAATACGTATGAAATCAATATATTCAATTAAGTAGTAAATTAAGAGTTTCTTATGAAAAGACAAAAACAAATATATTTATAGTTGTATGTGTTAAAATTTCGTAATAATAAAAGACAAAGAAAATGCTATAATAATATAAAACACTATGGATTAATAAAAAAAAAAAAAAAAAACTATTCATATATAAAAAATGTGTACTTTTATTTAATATATTTTTCAATTAAGGAGATTTTGAACGATAATACCAAAGAATACTAAGAAAAGAAGGCTTGTCAAAAAAACCTAACTCTGTTGTCAAAAAAAAAAAAAACCTAACTTTAAAATTGTGTTAGTAAAATTTTTTTTATATGTATTAGTGCTGAAACCACCCAGCAGTTTTTTCGGTGTCAATTCACCCTCTTTAGCACAGTAAAGTCCATTTGTGACTACCCATCTGACTCATTCAAATGTGTACGTTTTTTATACACCCTAACTTCGCATATATTGTTAGCGATAGTTAAGCTATCGTACCTTTTATTGACTCTTTTGAAAGCGTTGAGGTGGCGATAGCACTATTTATTGACTCTTTTGAAAGCGTTGAGGTGGCGATTTATACTTTATTGACCCTTTGGTGAGCATGGAGGTGGCGATAGCACTATTTATTGACTCTTTTGAAAGCGTTGAGGTGGCGATATCACCATTTATTGACTCTTTTGAAAGCGTGCAAGTGGCGATTCTCTGATGCATCTTTTTTAGACGTGTGTAGGGTCAAATATCAATTTATTGACTCCATGGTGCTTAACAGAGTCTTTAGTATTTTACTTTGTAAGAAAAAAGTTAATTATGTTTTTTTTTTATATATATTTTTATGTTAACGACAAAAATTTGTCGTTAAGTATCGAAAATTCGTTAATTAGCAAATTTTGTCGTTAAGTGTTATTCTGTAGTAAAATTTTACCGATTTTTGTCGTTAAACACATTGATAGTTAATGAAAACTTCGGTAAGCTAACTGCAAAAAAATAGCTTTCGTAAAACCATAACGATAAAGAAGCTGATTTTGGCTATTAAATATATTTTTTTTAATTTTGATAACATTGTTTTATAAATAATGTAATTAGAAAAAATATAATGAATAATATGTGCGTTCGTTTACGTAAAAGTTTTCGTTTATTAAATGTTTTTACTGAATTTTAGCAAAAATGTAGAGATTAAAATGAGAGTTTATAAATGAGTTTTTAGAATTTTGAAACTGATTTGTTATTGTTAAGTTTTAATTACATTCACTTCTTAGTGAAAGTTTTTTTTAGTGAAAAAATGTATTTTACTGAAAATACAGAATTTTGGTAAAATTTTTAATAAAAAAATTAAATTTTAAGAAAAATTTCAGAGTTTTTTTAAAATTTTGATTCTTATTAAAAATTTTTCCTTTTTAGAAAATTTTAATTTATTTGCAAAAAAATTTAATTTTTCAAAAATTAGAACTTTTGTGAGAATTGGTATTTTTAGAGGAAATAAAATATTTGAATAATTTGTTTAAACGAAAAATATTAAGGAGTTTTTAAACATAAGTTTCCATAGTTATGTTATTTTAAAGTTTAAAACAAATTTTTAATGAACGGGTCTAATATAAGAAACATTTAACATTAAATTAATTTTAAAAATATTTCCAACAACATACCATACATATACTCATATTGGTTAATTGTTGGAAAAATCTGCACACATTTATATAATATTTACACTTTTTTCATATTTTTTTAAGACAATTGTTTTGTTTTTAAATAAAAATACAATTAAAATTTAATTTTTTTTTTCAAATAATGACGTTCTATCATTTCTATCGATATTTGTCGTTAAAGTATACTTACGAAAAAAATCGCTAACTTATAGTAGAGAATAGCAAAACAAAAACAAACGAAAAATTTCGTTACGTTATTAACGATATCGGTAGTAAATGAAAAAAGTTACAGAATTGCGGTACTAGTCTTGCTAATTAGGATTTTACAATTAATAAAGAAATCAATTATTCTGAATTTGTGTTTTTTTTTTTTTATCGACTTTTTCGTACTAGTCACAATATCGCCACTTTTTGGTCCTTTGGTGGCAATACACCTCATCCTAGGACATCACCATGTTAAAGTGACTAGTATGGTGATTAGTAAAGTGACCAGTTAAAAAGATTGTCAGATGACTGACTCAATTTCACCAGTAAAAGGATCGACTTTACCAAAGGGTAAATAAAGTGGAAGCAACAGCCACCTCACGCTCACAAAGGGTCAATAAATCAACATGCTCATTAAAACAACAAATAGTGCAATGTACGTAAGAATGCTCTGTGGCTGAGTGGTTAGCGCGTATGACTATAAAACATAAATTTTATATAAATAATAAAATATAAATAAAAAAAAAAAAAAAAATAGAAAAAAAAAGAAATTTACAAAAAAATAAAAAAAAAGAATAGAAATAGAAAAATATACGCAAAAAAATCTTTTAATTTTTTTTACATTCTGAAAATTGCTAATTTAAAGATTGATTTTTTCGTACTAGTCACTATATCGCCACCTTTTGGTCCTTTGGTGGCAATACACTCCTTCCTAGGACACCCCCATGTCTTTTACTGGTGAAATTGAGTCAGTCACCTGACAATCTTTTTAACTGGTCACTTTACTAATCACCTGACTAGTCACTTTAACATGGGGATGTCCTAGGAAGAGGTGTATTCCCACCAAAGGACCAAAAAGTGGCGATATTGTGACTAGTACAAAAAAGTCAATAAAAAAAGAAAAAAAAAAAACACAAATGCAGAATAATTAATTTTTTTATTAATTGTAAAATCCTAATTAGCAAGACTAGTACCGCAATTCCGTAACTTTTTTCATTTACTACCAATTTCGTTAATTAACGAAATTTTTCGGTTGTTTTTGATTTTGATATTCTCTACTAAAGTTAGCGATTTTTTTCGTAAGTATATTTTAACGACAAATATCGATAGAAATGATAGAACGTCATTATTGTAAGGAACCTCCGGTTATCCGGGTTTGCAGCTGGGGTAAAACTCAGTCGCGTCCAAGGTTCTTACATAAATAAAACACTGTTAAGACTTTATATTTTCACTTGGCTAATTATTTCTTTTTATTTTCTTATATTTCTTTAATCACAACTTGTTTTATTGAGACACTTTTAATTGAAAGCTTCTTTATTGAGAACGGTGCTGTCTCGTGAAGCTTCAGTGTTGTCTTGCCGGTCCTACACCTCCTATTTAATATCTCCTATGATTGTTTTGATCTTGGATGTAATCCGAGATTTTTCTTAGCCCTGTATTTTCTGAGTGAAAACTTCCAAGAAAATATTCTACCACTTGGCCCTGAGCAGTGTGTATCTCCTGTCACTTCAACCCGATTGTAAACCTTGTTGAAGTCTTTAATCTTACTGATTGAAAATCAGTATACCCTACGTTGGATTGATGTAATCAATTCAACCACTTATTATTATTATTATTTTTTTCTCCTAACACTGCTCTGTTAGTCTTTTATTTTTTTATTCACCGGCTACTCACCACGTCTGCTTGTTCACTGACCAGCACCCCAAAAGATAAGAGAGTGAGCTTGTAATTTGTTCTGGCTTATATACATTCTTAAAACTAATATTATTGTAGTTTTCTTGCAGTTGGTTCGAACCGATAGCGGTTGTTGCATCGAACCTTGTTTTCCTGTTGTTTTGATGTTCGCTGCTGTAACAGTTTCGTGATCTGTGTGTGTGTGTTACTGTTTATATGGCCTCTTTGCTTTGTCTCCTTCTGTCTTGCTGTGTTTACATCTCTCCTCTGCTTCACTGCTACTCTTACACTCCTGTGTATTTCTCGCTGCTACCTCCGTGATTCGTCAGTTCTGCTACTCGCCTGCTCAGCTGTGACGATGTAGGCATTGTCGTCTTCACTTCGGCCTTTCTCCCTGCTGCTCTCTACTGCTACTTCTTCCTGTTGTGCTTTTACTTAAACCCTTAAATGGCTAGCGTGCCATTTAAGATCAAACCCACCACCTGCCCCTGACCTGAATAACTTTTCCTCCTGTGTACCCCATCGACCTCCGGAACACTTTGTTCCATCCTTTACTCCATCGACCTCCGGAACATCTGAAAAGAAAAGAGGTACATAGGCGAATGTAATTCGCCCCCCAATATAGATGGATGTAATCCATCTCCCTACCAATAAAACGACAATGGATCTTTTATTGTCTTATAATATTTTACACTAAAAATTATTCTTAAATTTATGTGGGCCAAAATTCCAGGAATTTTTGCTCCTCACATTATTTGAAAAAAAAAAAAATTTAATTGGATTTTTATTTAAAAACAAAACAATTGTCTTGAAAAAATATGAAAAAAGTGTAAATATTTTAACGACAAATATCGATAGAAATGATAGAACGTCATTATTAGAAAAAAAAAAAAAATTTTAATTGGATTTTTATTTAAAAACAAAACAATTGTCTTGAAAAAATATGAAAAAAGTGTAAATATTATATAAATGTGTGCAGATTGTCTTCCAACAATTAACCAATATGAGTATATGTATGGTATGTTGTTGGAAATATTTTTAAAATTAATTTAATGTTAAATGTTTCTTATATTAGACCCGTTCATTAAAAATTTGTTTTAAACTTTAAAATAACATAACTATGGAAACTTATGTTTAAAAACTCGTTAATATTTTTCGTTTAAACAAATTATTCAAATATTTTATTTCATCTAACCAACTATCACAAAAGTTCTAATATTTGAAAAATTAAATTTTTTTGCAAATAAATTAAAATTTTCTAAAAAGGAGAAATTTATAGTAAGAATCAAAATTTTTAAAAACTCCTGAAATTTTTCTTAAAATTTAGTTTTTTATTAAAAATTAAAAATTTTACCAAAATTCTGTATTTTCAGTAAAATAAATTTTTTCACTAAAAAAACTTTCACTAAGAATTGAATGTAATTAAAACTTAAAAACAAATCAGTTCAAAATTCTAAAAATTCAGTTATAAACTCTCATTTAAATCTCTACATTTTTGCTAAAATTCAGTAAAAACATTTAATAAACGAAAACTTTAACGAAAAAAGAATCGCCACCTCCATGCTCACCAAAGGGTCAATAAAGTATACATCGCCACCTCAACGCTTTCAAAAGAGTCAATAAATGGTGCTATCGCCACCTCAACGCTTTCAAAAGAGTCAATAAATACTGCTATCGCCACCTCCACGCTCACCAAAGGGTCAATAAAGTATAAATCGCCACCTCAACGCTTTCAAAAGAGTCAATAAATAGTGATATCGCCACCTCAACGCTTTCAAAAGAGTCAATAAAAGGTACGATAGCTTAACTATCGCTCACAATATATGCGAAGTTAGGGTGTATAAAAAACGTACACATTTGAATGAGTCAGGTGGGTAGTCACAAATGGACTTTACTGTGCTAAAGCGGGTGAATTGACACCGAAAAAACTGCTGGGTATTGCTCCGCACACACACTGATAACAGCACTTGAAAAATATCAAGTGGCTTGTAATGCCTTATAAGACACAGTTTGCAGGGCTCTAGTACCTATACTGTTCTTTCGGCTGCAGATAGAAGAGCAATTATCAGAAGTGCTTTAAACTCCCAAGAATCTGCTAAAATCAAAGAAAAAAACTGGGGTTAAAGCAAGCTTAGCTACAGTAAAGCGTGTAATACAGAAACTTACTAATCTTAAACTATTAAAATTTAAAAAGAAGCCACCCCTTACCCACCTCGAAAAGAAAAAAGACTACTTTTTAGCCGGCATCATATGACATGGGAAAAACAATGGCACAGATTAGTATTTTCCGATGAAAAAAAAATCAATTTAGAAGGACCAGATGGCTACAGTTATTATTTTCAGGATTTGCGAAAAAAAAAAGAAATTTATTTGGAACTTCATCATAGCTGTGCTGGAGGTGTGTTGGTATGGGGTTCAGTTTCCTACTATGGAACAAGCTATTTGCAATATTTTACTTCAAAAATGAACGCGAATTCGTATATTACTATTCTGGAAGAAGCATTTCCCCATTTTTCCAATATTTTTAGCTCTATATCATGGACATATCAACATGATAATCCACCTATTCATACTGCAAATGTGGCTAAAAAATGGATTAGAAAACAAAATGAGGCATTACCTGATTGGCTGCCATACTTCCTGGATTTAAATATAATGAAAAATATATGGGGATGGTTAGCTAGTAATGTGTATGAATCTGGGAAACAGTATGAAACAAAATCTGACCTAAATGAAGCCATTAACAAAGCGTGGAGTACGATTTCTTTGGATTACATAAAAAGCCTTTATGACTCAATTCCAAGCCGCATTTTTGATATTATCTCTAATAAAGGCGGTAGTACACATTATTAAAATAACCAAGAAATAAAAATTTTTAAAAAATTTCGTTATCATACATGCTTTTTTTAAGAGAAATCAGCAGAAAAGTATGAAATGAAGCTAAAATGGATACACTGTGTTTCTTTGTATTTTGTTTGTTAACCGATTTTGCTCAAATTCAATACCAAACAACATATTACACACGGAATGACAAAATTAATATACCCCCTATCTTTTTGATGGTGGGTATAAAAACAAAACAAATTTCGAAGTACACGCAAGTTTGTACTCGTCTATATTCCCTCTCGCTCCCTCTCACACAAAATCAGAATTGCTGCAAGAAAAATTTCCTTGTGTGAACACCGACTTTTTTTTAAATTTAAAAAAGTTAGCTTTAAGGTACGGTTACATTAGGGAAACATTTGACTGAAACTCACAAATATTACTTTACCGTAATGTAACCATAAAATATTTTTGTGTGGCATACAACAAATCAGCTGATTTTGGGCAAACAAAATTATTTGATAGCAAACAAAAATGTTCATAATGTGAACATAGTGTGACCATATAATGGAAAATATTTTCCCATTTTTTGGGCAAATAATTATTTGATCTTACAAAATTTTTGTAAGTTTAAATAATTTTGTAAAAAGACGCGTAGAACGGAGCACCCTAGGAAGAAGGCCACCACGTCGGTTGAGGGTGACGGATGGGTCGGCCATGTGAAGAAGATCATGGAGGATTATAGGGAGGTGGTGTTTAAGAAGTCGCTGGTTGACCTTCCAAAGAAGGTGATGAAGAATGGAAAAATACGGAAAATATGAGGCCCTCTTGATGAGACTTAAGGTACGGTTACATTAGGGAAACATTTGACTGAAACTCACAAATATTTCTTTGCCGTAATGTGACCATAAAATATTATTGTGTAGCAAACAACATATCAGCTGACTTTGGACAAACAAAATTATTTGATAGCAAACAAAAATGTTCATTATGTGAACATAGTGTGACCATATAATGGAAAATATTTTCCCATTTTTTGGGCAAATAATTATTTGATCTTACAAAATTTTTGTAAGAGAAAACAATATCAAATAATAGTTGTATCGAGCCATATTGTTTACTATTGAATCTAAATCATAAAAATTTTAAATATTTAAATAAATGAGAAGTTTTAAGCAATAAATTCCGCCAATATAAAGCAATATTGGTGATCATTTTATTAATTTCATGAAGCATGCAAATTAGAAGAAAAAAAATGGCTTAACCTAAAGTCGCCGATAAAAAGTGTTTGCTACGAGAGTTATTCGCTGTAAAAGGTGCCAAAAATCATTTTATGATATATTAAGTGTTTTTTAATACCCACTTTACATATTTCAGGACGATATAGTAAAATTGTAGGGATAATTATACCAACCATCTAAAGATATTTATTTATTTATATTCTGTTGCAAATATTGTGGAGAAATCTTTTCCTGCTCCAAGTTGGGATGTCCTCAAATATAAAATTTTCAAGCAAACACGCGATTATAGGTGACATTTAGCAGGAGAACGACGTTATGTTGTCAGTGCCGGCTATGTTGCGGCAGTTCGAGCTGCGTTCGTCTAGTTCGGAGGTGGATGAAGAGGACTTGGATAAGCGGTTCAAGCCGGGATCACTTAAGTCGATGAAGAGTGGAGAAGATGCAAGTGGGGAGAAGGGTACTGCTGTTTCTTCTGGTAAATCTGCTAAGAAGACGGCTAGAACAGGGCGCTCTAGGAAGAAGGCCACTACGTCGGTTGAGTGTGACGGATGGGTGGCCAGTTGAACAAAATCACGGACGATCTTATGGAGGTAATGTTTGGAATGTCGGTGGTTGACCTTCCAAAGAAGGTTAGAAGCCCTCTCAATGAGGCTCATTACTCAAAATGAGCGGCTGAAGGGGCGTCTTGATGTTGTCGGTAATGGTGGCATTGGGGGCATTATGGGTGGTGTTCGTGAACAGCTTATGGCTATGGTAAATATAGACGATACTATTTCATCTTGAATTAGAGCGGATACTAAAAACCATTAAATTAAACATTCTATTTTACATAACATTCTTTCTCAGTTCGTCTTTGAACCCACTTCCGAGTCCATTGCTCTTTTTCTTTTCTTCTGGTTTTATGATTTCTTCCTCTTCTAAAAATGCAATCAAAGCTGCTCCACATAATAAACCCAAACAATTTGAATCTTCTTTGTTTATTATATTTTTAGTAAAAATAAATTTACTGCCTGTTTCTCTAAATGCGAACGAAAGTTTCGTTCGACTAAATGTATTGAAAACAACAAATAAATTTTAAAATTATTTGTTGTTTTCAATACATTTATTCGAACGAAACTTTCGTTCGCATTTAGAGAAACAGGCAGTTATTGTTTTCGACAGTTTGATGAAATAATTTTTAAAAACAAATAAATTTTCAAATGTGACCGATTATAAAATATGTTTTCCTATTTGCCTATTTGACTATATTTTAAGTATGTTTGAACAAACAAAAATGGGAAAATAAATGTGAGTAATGTGACCATAAAATAAATTTCATATTACTTTGGAAAAATTTTGTTTACGTTCGGGCAAACAAAATTGAAACAAACATTTGCCTAATCTGACCGTACCTTTAGTACTGAAAATGAGCGGCAGCAGGGGGATCTTTACGTTCTTGGCGCTGGCGGTATTGGGGGCAACACACATGCCATTGTCTTACCTGTTCTTCTTCTTTTTCCAAAAAGTAATCGAAGCTGCTCTATATCACAAATCAAAAAAATGTTCATGTTCTATATTATATTTTTAATAAAAATAATTTTATTGTTTTAGACAGTTTGATGAAATAATTTTTGAAGACAAATAATTTTTCTAAAGGTGACCGATGAGAAAACATGTTTTCCTATTTGCCTATTTGACTATATTTATTGTATGTTTGAACAAACAAAAATGGGAAAATAAATGTGAGTAATGTGACCATAAAATAAATTTCATATTGCTTTGGAAAAATTTTGTTTATGTTCGGGCAAACTAATTTGAAACAAACAATTGCCTAATGTGACCGTACCTTTAGTTATTATTCACTAGCGAAATATTAAATGCCAAAAGCAATTTTTATATGTGTATTAATTAATATTATCATTTTGATATAATGGTAACCGAAGTCCCTTTTTATTTTTTTTCTGTGCGGCTTGTAAAAAACTAATTTGTGTCAAGTAGTATCACAATAAAATTAATTACACTACGTAACATAGGGGTAGGGATGGCAATTTCCCTGAATTTTTGTTTTCCCTGGATAGCGGGAAAAAAATTTCGACTTCCCGGGATCCTGTATTAAACACTATAAATAATATTACTCTCAATAACCTAACCTAACCTAGATCGTCTTTTCCGAAAACACTCCGAAGGTTTTTCAAATGTGTGTTAAAACTATATTAAATTGTAGTTTCAATGGGTAATCCAACGTTTCATGAAAATATTCAAAATATATCGCAATTTTTAACGTACCTTCATAAAGTTTTGAACATCATATATAATATCTAGAACTAATTTCAATTTCAATTTGTTGTACCCACCATCACAAAGATGGGGGTATATTGATTTTGTCATTCCGTGTGTAACATGTCGAAGGAATCATTTAAGACCCCATAAATTATATATTTTCTGGGTCCTGGTTAGATTCTGAGTCGATCTAGCTATGTCCGTCCGTCTGTTGAAAGCAGGATAGGGGTCGAGCGGGACAACGTAGGGGGACGAATTTGGCACAAATATTTGTCTTATATAAGGTTTGTTTGGGATTGAAAATGGGCAAAATCGGTTAGTAAACAAAAAAGTTATGGACTAAAAACTAGAAACACAGGGTGTCCATTTCCAAGTAAAAAGGACTTACTGAAATGTGTTTTTATGGTTCAATTAGTAACCAATAGTAGCAAAATTTCCCATTTGTAATGTATGTTTATAAAATAGTTATTTGTGGCGTATTTCATTTACAGTAGCGAGCATAAAAAATGCAACGCTAGGCTATATGATTTTTTATCGTATTGATTAGGGCTAGAACGTCATTAAATTAGCCAATTCTATTGTGTTTTTATTCTCTGCGGCCTTAGCCAACTATTTTATGTCATTTTGTTCCAAATTGTTACGCATACGAACAGTTAATAATATTTTTTTTTTTTTTAGTTGTAAATTTAAGGGAGCAAAGAAAATGCAACTCCTAAAAAATCATCGGATTTTTTTAAATTTTGATAAAAATAATTATTGAAAAATTATGAAAACTATAATTTGGTAGTATTACCACTAATTACTACCAATACATATAAATTTAAGGTAATTTTAACTACAAAGGATATTAATAATATTAAGAAAACACTCTTTTCTCCATACTTTTTAAGAATTTTCGAATATTTTTGAATAACATTCTGATAATTGCAGTGAAAAAATATTAATATGTAGTTCTGATATGAAGATTCTTAAAAATTATCTTAAAGAAACAATATTGAAACGATCATGCCTGTAACATTTGATACAAGTCATTTAACAGTAGATATTTTATCTGAATGACCACATTTGGCCATTCAAGCTACTATTGCCAGCAATCGTTGATTTAATAATGTAAATATGGTAACTGGATATCCTTCTAACATAACACATATTATTTACTTATATAAATCTACCACCTTTACTTTTAGAGGCAGGTCCTTTATTATTTTTACGAGTACTGTATAATGGAAATAAGAGCCTATTACGATAACTTGAATTAATTTGACTCTAAACCCATATATTTCAATTTTAGACGGTCTAGGTTTTTATACTTAAATATTAATTTTCAATAGTAAACAAGTCCAATAGTCCAATCATCACGAAGGATGGTACTTTAAATTTGTCAACATATGAAGAGTTCAAAATAGGTATATTTCTTAACTGTTTTTCCTTGTGTTAGAATTTGTTCCAGGACCAAAATCAAGGGATATTTGAACATTATAGCGATACAGGGCATTCGATAATGTCATATCATTATAGCGATACAGGGCATTCGATAATGTCATATCATTGCGAAAAAATATTTTAAGCTGTTGATTCCATCTCAATAACGATCGAAAGTGGTTGCGTTATTTCGGTCAAAAGCTCATATTCAATTATAAATTATGAAGTTAAGCTAAACTATCATAAATATTTGATCGCTTATTTATAGAAAATGTTTGTTAGTTTTAAAACAACTAACAAAATAAATAATAATTCCAAAAATATCAATCTCTATTGAAAAATGTCCAAAATAGTTCAGATAAATATCAAAATTTAATAAAATTGAAATTTATTGCAAATATTTATATTATTTGTAGATTTCATGTATCTTAGACAATATGCAACGATAGAAAATCATGTTTTTTTAACAACACTATAGTTTCCAAACATTTCCAATCAAAATTTTAAAAATCATGTTTATTTGTTTAGAGTTGCATTTTTTTTGCTCGCTCACATTTTCAACTGTTTTTACTAAACGTTCAATAATTTTCGTTACGCACAAAAATATTCAACAAAATTATATGCAACAGGTATCAATTATCACAAATAATAAAATCACAATAGTACTGTTACATTAGTACTTGCTATAAGCAAAATATATGCGAACAAAGATCAATTCACATAGCGTTGCATTTTTAATGCTCGTTACTGTACATAATATTTTAATATTTAAAGAACATATATATAAGCTCTTAAAATAATTCTCGAACCATAATAACCAATTTAAATTCATTTGCTAAAATAATTATTTGTGCCAAAATTAAGAATTATGCACTTATATAGGTATATTATTCAAATTGAGAGATTTGCTTCACCAGGACACATTGACTGACAAATAGACGAAAATCTTTAACTTTCTACACAGAAAAAATTATGGCTAAATTTTTTCTTAACAAATCATTATTTGGATTTAAATTCAATTCAATAAAAAATATTATTTGGTTTTAATATTTTATTTTATTGGTTGTTAATATTTTTCAACTGAATATAAAAAAACAAAAACAATTTTCTGTATTTTGACAAATACAGTAAAAACTACAAAAAAAAAAAAAAAAAAAATAATAAATTGTAAATTTTTTTAACAAATAAAAATTTAAATTTTATTAATAAATTATTTGATTTTAATACTTTTTATTATTGTCCGTAAATTTCTTACTTAATGTAGCTTAGGACCAAAGAATCGGTCGCAAAGTGAAATTAAGAACACAATTGAATCCGTCCGTAATCCATTTTATATGTAAAAATTTTCCGGTAAGTTTTCAGCTTATGTCTTAAGTATCTAAATATTTATTGCATTAAATAACTCTATCCAATTTTATAGATGTCGGTCCGTTGTAGAACAATTGGATGTATCTATTTTAACTATGTTTATTAAAACTATTTATTTATCTTTTAATAAAATCTGTCGTTATTTTGAACTATATTTAAAAAAAAAAAAAAAAAAATAATAAAAAAAATTATTTGCTTCAATAAAATTACTTGTTTGGATATTTTTTTTAAATCCAAACAATATTTTTTTTAAATCCTAACAATTTAATTGTTTCAAAATTTTTATAGATTTTTGAATATTATATTTTATAAATAGTATATTATTTTAATAAAGAAAATTTTAAAATTTTTTCAATAAAAAATTTACGAATTAGAGTTTTTGTTTTTACGAATTTCGTTATAGGTTCTCTTTCAGTAAAAAAAAATTATTGACTTTATCTATTTTATTATTGAATTTGAAATTTAGTTTTTTCTGTGTACATATTTCCTTTCTTTTGTGCATTACATAAGGATGGAATAAAAGTGCAAAAAAATGTATAGATATTGGCCAAGAATTTATGACAAATAATGTAAAATGCCAGTAAAAATAATTTTTATACAAAAATCAAATATTTTCTAAAAGGAAATAAAAATTTTAAACGTAAAAACATGATTTGAAAAGAACTAATTCGTACAAGTTTTATAAAAAAAATTTCTTATGTATCATTTCGCCAATTGCTTAAACCTGCTCATTAGGAAACATTTCCCAATTTCCTGAGAAAAACTAAAGATATATTGGAGTGTAAAATATATTAACCAAGGCACACTTATGAAAAACCTAAACAAAAATCAGCTGGGTAAACTATGAGAATTTACAAGTTTTACTATAAAAAATTCAAAGCTAAACCCAACAAAAGAACATGATCTTACTTTTCTATAATGGTTGGTTTTTCGCCGAATGTCTTTAGTTTTTCAGAGGAAATCGGAAATTGTTTCCTGATGAGCTGAATTTTATTTTAAAATTTATTATATTTTTCACCACATTAACGTTATTGCATATATGTAGTAACTACGAATAATAAAGCACAGAATAACCCCCATATAAAAGTTAACCTTATAACAAAATTTGCTTTGTAATAATTGTATCAGCGTTAAAATTTAGAAGCGAGTGGTGGATTTAATTTTTTAACTGGTTGGAAGGGATGAATAGTTTTTGCTCTTGCAGCATTTTTTAAAGAAAAAGTATTTTAAACAACAAAACAAGCAACAGTCACTCAGAAAAAATTATAACATAAAATATTTCAATAAATTTATTTTTTAATATTACATTTGAATTTAATAAAAACTGTTAACTAATATACATTAAATTGCCTTGAATTGTATGGGAAGAAAAAAAGTTGCAGATGTACCCTCTAAGATTAAAGATTGATATGTTTTAAGCTAATTCCCAAAATATTTCAGTTCATTCATTTCATTTATGTGAGCTGGGCCTTTTTTAAAATACTTCCAAAAACATGGGTTTCGATCAACAGTATACACAATTTTTAACTTTTTGCCAATAAAATTACAAAATATGATAGAAAAAAGACGTCTGATATATATTGAGAAAAAAATATTTTTAAATTGTAGCACTGCCTTATTTTCATATTTGTTTATATTCATTTTATTCTAAATTTGTATTTAATTTATTTATATATAATTGTTCATTACTTTATTTTGCTTAATTATTATATATTTTTTAAATAGAAAACAATTATATTTAAATTTAACAGTGAGCAAGAATGCTATTAATTTATTTATTTTGTTAAAATATACTTTTGTTTAATAAATTGTTTAAAATACAACTCTATGCGATAGATCGACATTTACAGTTTGAAAGTCATATGTAATTACAATTATCACTAATTTTGTTTTATGTTATGTTCGTCTTATTTTTAAAATCTTAGGTTAGGTTAGGTTAGGTTAGGTTGAAAGAGGATCACAACTGTGTGTATTCACAAGACCAATTATGCTGATCCATAGTGAATCCTCAAAAAAAAGAAATAACACAATAAGAAAAAGAAAAAAAAAAATAAATAAATAAATAAAATAAAATATATATATATAAAAAAAAAAAATAAATATATGTATATATATGTATAAGTATACAAAGTTCCTTTAGCTCCACTGTTGCTTATCTTTACAGTCAATCTTTTGATGCCTTGTCAATCCATTCGGGGTCTCGATTGTCTTGTTGCTGGACCTCCATTATTACTTGTTATATGCATCTTTGTTGCCTTAATAAATTTCAAAATCTTTAATGGACTTATCCCTCTTAAATCTTCCAGGTTCTGAAAAAAATAGGAATCAAAACATTTAAATCTATAACGCGATAGTGCAGCGCACTCGCAGAGAAAATGAAATGTATCCTCTTCCTCCTCGCTGCACCATCTGCAGTTGTTATTATCGCATAAACCAATTTTCTTAAGAAAATATTTTAAGTCGTTATGACCCGTAATAATACCTACATACATTCTCAGTTCATTCTTTTCCATATCTAGAACTTTCCTCAATGTATTGTTATCCCTTGGTTTCCATAACGCCTTTGTCTGCTTATATCTCGATGAGTTATCCCAGAGTGCATCGGCTTCCACTTTGAATTTATCTCTTATTTTTCGATATATATAATCTAGTCCAGGATGAATGTCTTCACATGCGTTAGTCGATTCCATATCTGCTCCTGTTCGTGCTAGTTCATCAGCTATTTCATTACCTTGAATATTATTGTGACCCGGTACCCAGCACAGTTTTAAAAAGTGTTGTTCGTTGAGAACTTGTAGATCTCTGCGACAACGGCTGACCACCTTTGATCTAATATTCCTGCTACAAAGTGCCCTTATGGTAGCCTGACTATCTATGTATATTGTGATATCGCTCCTAAATATCGGCATCATAGATATTAGTCTTGCTGCTTCAGACACTGCAAAGATTTGAGCTTGGAAAATACTACAAGCATTGTTCAGTCTTGAGCTGTGTTTGATACCTAACTTTTCACAGAAAACTCCACTTCCCGTTCCATTCACTTTCCTAGAACCATCAGTGTACACCTCAACACCTTCTACATTACGATTATTAGTCTCCCAGTCTTCTCTCGGCGGTATAATCGCTGTAATCTCCTTATCCCATCGAGTTTCACTTATCAATCTGTTACTAAATTTTCATAACTTGATTTTCTAATTAAGGATGAATGTCCATTATCTCTAATTATAAGTTGTCCATTTTGGCTCAGCCGAATCTGGGTCTTTAAAGCGTATTCCTTTATGTATAAATGTAGGGGTTCAATTTCCAGAATTCTGCACATTGCTTCAGTGACGGTGGATCTTCTTGCACCTGTTATGCTCAGCGCTACAACTCTATTTACACGTTCAATGAAAGAGGCATGTGTTTTGATGTTCATAATTGGCCACCAAACAAGCGATCCGTGTGCTAGTATTGGTCTAACAATTGCCTTGTATATCCAATAAATCAAGCGTGGTTTAAGACCCCAAGATTTTCCAATAAGCTTCTGACACGAGTACAAAGCAGCGTAAGCTTTCTTTACTCTTTCCTGTAGGTTGGATATCCAGTTCAATTTATGGTCGTAAAAAACGCCTAAAAATTTTGCTCCATTTGAAAGTTCCAAAGTTCTACCACCTAGTTTCGGTGGGTTAAAAGCAGGTATTCTCCTTCGCCCTGTGAAAAGTACCAGCCCTGTTTTCTGTGGATTGATACCCAAACCACAATCGATAGCCCATTTATTTAATATCTTTAGAGCACCTTCCATTACCTCTGCAAAAGTACTCGGGAATTTACCTTTTACTAGTAACACTAGATCATCTGCATATACCACTACTCCTACACCTAATGTATTAAGTTCCAACAAAATTTCATTCAATGCTAGAAATGTTCCACCTAGTTCAGCCTGAATTTCTCGATGGGTAAGAACTTTCAAAATCCACATAGTAACCACCCGGTCACTACCACTAGCACACAGAGCTTTCTCAATAACGTCTGATTTGATATTGTTGAAAGCTCCTTCAATATCTAGGAAACACGCTGGTACGAATTCTCCATGGTGTATACTCTGTTCTATTCTCGTCGTTAAACTGTGAATTGCAGTTTCAACTGACTTTCCTCTTAAATAAGCATGCTGATCAGGAGAGAATGGCATAATATGTATTCTTTGTCTTACATGGTCATCTATGATTCTCTCGAGAGTTTTCAGCAAAAAGGAAGACAAACTGATAGGTCTGTAGTCCTTTGTCACAACATGTTGTATCTTACCCACTTTTGGTATAAAGATCACCTTTACTTTACGCCAACTTGTTGGAACATATGAATAATGTAAGCAAGCAGTATATAGTCTCCTTAACAGTTCACCAATTATTTCGGTATATTTCTGCAGCATAATTGGATAAATACCGTCTAATCCTGGCGATTTATAAGGTCCAAAGCTGCTTATGGCCCATTTAATTTTCTCTACTGTAACTAGACCATAGTCCATATCGGAGGTTGTGGTTTCGTGACACAACGATTCACGAAAAAAATTCTCCGTGTTTAAATTACAACCGGGAAAGTGAGTTTCAAATAGCGCTTCCAAAGTCTCTTTTGCTGACTCTGTCCAAGTACCATTCGATCTTTTAATATTACCTGGAACGTTTTTTTGTTTCGACATCATCTTCCTAAGTCTAGAAGTATCCTTGATTGTTTCTATTTCCTTCAGCTTGTCAATGAAGCATTGCCTCTTAGCTTTTCTTATCTGCTTTTTAAATTCTTTACGTTTATTTTTATATTGTTCCCATTTATATTCCGTGTTAAAATGCCGTGCAGCATTTAATGCTCTTTTAGTACTTGTCCGCAGTTTTTCCAAATCCTTATACCACCATTCTTTATTTTTGGTGCTCTGATTCGTACTGCAGGGACATGATTCCTTAAAGGCCTCCGCAAAGCACTTCTCAAGGTTGCTTGTAAAGTTTTCTATATCTGTGGGATTTCTTATCTCATGTGTAGTTAGTAACAAAGAGTTAGAAAGTTTACTGATGAAAATTTCCCAGTTTATTCTTCTAGGGTTCCGAAAGGACAGTGTGGGTTCCGGATCCCTTACATTTACTTCAAATTCAATGTATTTATGGTCAGAGGATGTCACTTCTTGGGATACTTTCCATGATTGGATTTCCAATGAAAGGCTTTGCGACACTATCGTTAGATCAAGAACTTCCTTACGAACCCTTGTCTCAAATGTAGCTTCTTGACCTTTGTTGACAATTATCAACTTATTTTCTATTATAAAGTCCATTAATGTATCTGTGCTACCCCTTAGCAGGTGATGGGCATTTGCATCACATCCTATAACTATGTCAACATTAGTATGTTCAGAATACTTTGTAAGTCGTCTAGTTATATCAGGAGGTGGTTCGGATTCATCATCATGGGCGAAATATGATGATGCCACGATCCATTTTCTCCCACAAGTTCCAATTTCTACTGCTGTCTGGTCTCGATTCGTAAATTGATTAAGCAAAATACATTTCAGTTCTTTTTTGGCTGAAATACATGTCCTATTTTTCATTTCATTTCTACAGTAAAAAAGTTCATAAGATTTTTCATTAAGTCCGCTTATACCGCTTGATGTGATCCAGGGTTCTTGGATCAGAATCATGTCTATTTTAAACCTGTTTACGAAGAGAATTAAATTTGTCGTTGCCTCTATACAGTGATGTAGATTAATCTGTAAAATTTTAAGGCCCATGACTCACACAAGATGCGTTATCAATATTCTTCTTAACAGAATACTGTTTGACCTCCATATTTATTACAAAATAGTTACTTATATCCTCACACAGTTGTTTCCTACTGGATTTATCAGCGAAGGTATCTCTTGAAGTAAGAGCGGAGTGGCCCTTTAGTTCGAGAGATACCTTCGCGGGTTTATTAGCGGTGATATCTTCAATCTTCTTCGTGTTTGGGGCGGGTTGGCCTGTCTTCACGTAAGTTGATTGGCCGATATCACCCCTTCCTAAATCCTTTTGCGATTTTAGGAAGGGTTCTACGGATTCCAGATCGGGTTGGCCCATCTTATCCGCAGAAACCTCCTTTTTGCTAATAAGGATAAAAAGTTTCCCTTCTGATTTGCTAGTGGAGATATCTAACTTACCATCTGTGTTTGGGGCGGGTTGGCCTGTCTTCACATTAGGTAATTGATCAATATTACCACTTGCTTTAGGTCTTCTGAAATAGTTCATTCCATTTTCTGAATTTAAGTAAGGGAAGTATACTGCAGATATTAGGGTGGGTTGACCCATCTTATCAGCAGAAACATCCTTATACTTTTTACTGACAACATCCACTAGTGATGTATTTGGTTTCAGGGCGGGTTGGCTCATCTTACCATTCACCACATAGTATCTGTTTTTATTGCATAGCTTAACATTGGTTATTGAGTTATCGAGTTGTGGGTCGGAATGGACTGTCTTTCTCGATATTTCTTTAACCATATCTTTCATGATCTATACAGTCAGTAAATAATGGGGGATCAGTTCTATGTTTCTTGTTAAATTATTACTAATAATTATTATTATTTTTCTATCTTTTATTGCCACTGCAATGTTATAACAAAAAATGTCACATGTAAACAATATGCTATTGCCCGTGTAGACACTGTAATACAATAACATATCATTATAATCTCCCTGTTATAGTTAAGAGCAAGTAATATTAATTATAACAGCAACCTTGTTATGATGACAAAATTTCGCAAAAAAATTAAATAACAAAACAAAGTAAATACACGTAAATTGTTGTACTTACATACATACTTACTAGTGATGAATATCTTAAATTACAACAACAATACGAGTATTAAGAGCTAAGATTAACAAATGAACGAATAAACAAACAAAAGAAAAAAACAACGACCGGTCGGTTTCCACAAAATTTACTGAAATTTTACACTCTTTTATTTACTTAAAAAACTGATTTTTTTTTAAGTTTTCCTTTAGAAAAAAGATCGTCGAACATTAATTTATATATTAATATGCAATTTTTATTTATTTTGAACTTTAATTATTGAACTTTAATTATTTTGTAGGAGCACTTGAACTATACAACCGACTGCTACTAGTCTATGGTCTCAACTCATAGACTAGTAGCAGGTTAGATGTAAGACAACCATTGTAATAAAAATCACTCTGAATCTAGCTTTCGAGCAATAAAGAGCTCTTCGGTAAAACAAAGAACACAAAAGCGTTTTTCTTAAAAATAATATAAATTATAAAAAATATATATTATTAAAAAAAAAAAAAAAAAAACAATTAACCCTTGAGGATTTTTACAGACCCTTGTAGACATTGTTTTTTTGACTGAGGACTAAAGCTGACCTTTGTGTCTCTATAGGACCAGTCTATAATAAAATTTTTCATAACCAAATAAAACTTAGCTCCCCGCTACAAAATTTGTTTTCATTCTCGCGAAATTAAAATTTTAGTAAAATATTTAATGATTTTATTTTAAACAGTATTTTATTAAAGTTTGAATATTTTGGACATTTTCCATCGTAAATTATATTTTAGGGCATCATTGGAAAGGTTTCATTAAATGCTATTGATATGTACATTCAACTAAAGGGCAAAATGGCAAATAAATGGTCAGTTAAGGATATAAATGTCCCTAAAAGCATAAATTGATAAAAAAGGCTGTAAATTCGCGTAAAATAGGGGCTAAGTTTATTATGTTTTTCATAAATTTATCAATATTTAAGTGTAATAAATACTTCCATCCGACTTATTTGCAAGAATTGCTAATTTAACCTTTTGGGAACTAAATACATAAAATTGACCCTCTTGTTCTTAAAGGGTTAATTACGTGAAATCTTCAATAGTGCCAGGGTAGATCATCCAATATATGTTGAAAAATGACCGAAATATATAAAATTACATGTTTCAATAAAGAAAATATGACAAAAAACGTTAGTAAAATCTTAATATTCCTCGATTGAAAAGGTATATAATAATTACTTAAATGAATATTCAAGGTCGTATTATACGTCTATTATAATTTGAAGTTAATTTTCTTATAACTAAAATTTTGACAATGATATTGAAAGAAATACGTAATTTTAGAGGTATTTTAAAAATGGTCCAGCTCACGTAAATTAAATTATTGAGATGTAATATTTTGGGAATCATATAAAAACATAGTAGTCTTTATTTCTAGATGGGTACATTTGCAACTTTTTTCTTGAGGCACTGTATATACATACATCATTTGGGAGAGTTGTCATTCGTAATTCTTGATAAGCCAGAAAATTGAAAAAAATTAAAAGCAAAAAAATAAAAATTACAACTAAAAGAAATGTTATATTTTTGTTTGCATTTGAATTTTTCAAATATTTCTTGCAGATTTCAAATATTGTTTGCAAAGATCAATAGCAGAATTCAATTTTTGTAAATTTCACTCAATAAATTACTGCATATTTGCTTTTAAATAAAATTTACATATTTGTATAAAATTTAATCACATACAATTTTATTTTTAATTTGAAGAAATTTTTTTTTATTTTTGATGTTTTGTTTTAAATTTTTTACACTTTGTTTTATGTGACTGACTTTTCAGGGCAAATAAAATTGAGAACACAACTTCTAATGATTATACACAAAGAGTAACAAGAGATGAAACTAATTGTCAAAAACCTAAGTCGGTTGTCAAAAACCTAACTCATGCATCAACAAAATACATGTAATCAAATATATTTTGTTGTTGCAAAAAGAAAATAAAAACAACAATTTTGTTTAAATGTCAATCGAGAATTTCGTCTCTATATGCTACTCTATGATTATACCTTCTGTAGTTATATTATGCATGATACAATAAATAACAAGGCAGAATTATTAGAGAGAGTTGTCATTTTCAAGTCATGTAAAGTCAAATAATTGAATTGGATATTTTGCGAAAATTAACACGTATATTTTTCAAAATGATATTCTGTGCACAATTCGTTATACACATATTAGTTTTTTTCACATAAAACGTTCATTTTTCACAATTTATAATTTTGATATCAAATTAAAAAAAACAAGCGCGAATTATATTCGGGCCGTCCGAATCTATATATTGATCCCCGAACTATACGTACAAAATTTCGTTGTACATGCTTTTGTTGAAGAAATATCAGCAGAAAAGTATAAAACGGACACCCTGTGCTTCTAGTTTTTAGCCCATAACTTTTTTGTTTGTCAACCATTTTCAACTCAAACAAACCTTATATAAATTTCGTCGCCCTACGTTATCCCGTTCGAGCCCTATCCTGCTTTCAACAGGCGGACATAGCTAGATTGACTCAGAATCGAACCAGGATCCAGAAAATATATACTTTGTAGGGTCTTAGACAATTCCTTCGACATGTTACACACGGAATGACAAAATCAATATACCCCCCATCTTTTTGATGATGGGTATAAAAAAAAAAATAATTGTTCTTTATTTTTATACCCACCATCAAAAAGATGGGGGGTATATTGATTGGGGGTCGATATAAACTCGAAAACCAAAAATGGGAGTGGTCCGCCTACTTTACCGCCCACCTTCCATATAAGGTGAAAATCAACGAAATTGTGTTCAAATAGTTCAAAGACCAATGTAAAGTCAGAAACAAAAAATGGGCGTGGTCCGCCCCTCCTATATAGCGTAAAATTTGAAAAAGTTGATGGTGGGTATATAGATTCGGCCGGGCCGAATATATTCGCGCTTGTTTACATTTTCTTTTGACTGACTTTGTGAGGAAAATAAATTTCTCTTTCTTATATACATACATACATTCATACATACATACATACATACATACATACATACATACATACATACATACATACATACATACATACATACATACATACATACATACATACATACATACATACATACATACATACATACATACATACATACATACATACATACATGCATGCATACATACATACATACATACCCTGCAAGTGTTACTACACCGAACCAAAAAGGTACATAAATACAATGTAAAAGTTCATTGTTTCAATGAATTTGTGCACTGATTTTGACCCTATGTACAGGTTCATTGAAACAATGAATTGCCATACATTAATACTAAAATTCAATGTACAAGTTCATTGTTTAAATTGATTGTTACATTGAATCAATGAACACATTCACTAAATAAAATAAATAATTCCAGTGAACAGTACATTGATTTCAATGAACTTATATTTTGTCCCAATGAAACTATACATTGAAAATGTATTATAATAGGCTTGTTCTGTATTTTTGGTTTTTATTTCAAATTTAATTATAGATGCCATAAATATAAAAATATTAAAGTTCACTAAAAAAATATAAGTAAATAAATGCATGCAGATGTGATCGTGTTTGCTATGCCATTATTTTTCTGTTGTTCTCCATATTGCTCAATCATTGTATGAAATATCCATTTAGATGCCACATTAATATCACAACAGCATTATCTTGAACAAAAATAAAAAGTTTATAAATAAAATTTTTAAAATTCGTTCAATTGCTTAAAATTTTGAAACTAGTTACCTTCAAATCTTTTTGTCTATAGAAATTCCCACATTTTTATAAAATTTTCCTGATAGTTACAATAGAAACCAGGACGATCACCAGATCTAGTATCCAATGATCAGTCTGTAATATATATTTTTATTAAGAATTCAATTAAAATATTTTATATAGTTATGTATACTTACGAATAGAATCAATCCTCTTCGAAATTTCGATATTATTAAAAAAATTGTATTTGAGGCTAATAACACATTCCTTGTCTTTTAGTTGTTTTATCTATAAAAATATAAATTAAATGTAATATTTTGAAACTGTTTAAAACCATTAACATTATTTGACTTACGTGTAAGGAAGGCAAGTCCAAATTCCAGTTTTTGACTGGAAAATGAATATTAATTTGGTGTATTCAAATATTATGCTCGACTTCTCCTGTGTGAATATAATTATATTTATGTATTTTAATAATTTGAACGTCTATGCTTTATAATTTATTTACTTTTTAATTATTTTCGTTTTTAATGCAGCACAGAATTTTTTTATTTTTTGTCTTTTGTTTAAAATGCGTCATTTCTGTTTTAAGAGATAAAAGCAAACTGAGTTGTTTTTGTTTTCGTTTTACTTTATTTTCCATTAGAAAACATTCCTTTTAACATAATTTAATGAATTATATCATTGATTCAATGTTTTTGTTCATTGTGGAATGCATCTTCTTAATTAAATCAATGTATTAGTACATTGAATTATCGAATTCAATGAATTAATACATCAAACCAAATAATATATTTACTTAGTTTATTAAGAAATAAATTTAATGACTGATTTCAATGTAATGTTCATAATAGCGTTAATTTTTTCATTGAATTTTAATGAATATTTTCATTTAAGCAATGAATTCGTACATTAAGTTAATAAATTCTTGAAAAAACTTAATGAATTTCATTTAATGTACTTCATTCATTGAAATTACTTTTTTCAGTGTATATCGACACACCGGGAAGTTGATATACGTCGCTTTTACTATCGGATTCTGATCTACTTAGTAACACCGTTCCTGAAGAACTGTGCCACTATGAGATAGTTCCATTTGAGTAACGATTTAGTTAGGATTGGAAGATTCGAAGTAGGCTTCCTTATAATTATGTGAAACGCGTCTTATGAAAGGTGCTAATTCGAATCTTCCAATCCCCACTAAAGCGTTACTTAAATGGAACTATCTCATAGTGGCACAGTTCTTCAAGAACGGTATTACTAAGTAGATCAGAATTCGGTAGTAAAAGCGACGCATATCTACTTCCCAGTGTGTCGATATAGTTACAATTTCGATAGAAAATATTTGTAGATGAAGTTGCTAAAAAAAGTAAATTGTAATAATAGAAATTGTGATATAGTCTTAAAGATAAATATGGACCTAAAATTAACTTGAAAAATTATTCTGTAAATAAAATATATGTATGTGTTAAATATTATAGGTACATAATAATGAAATTCAAAATGCTTGGGGAGGATAATAATATAATGATTTTTAATTTAAGGTAACAATATAAATGATTAAATTTAAAGTATGCATATTTAAAACTTGCTCGAATTTAAAACATTTTAAAAGGATTATTCATAATAAAAATTTATAAATTTTTTTATTAATCCAATTTTTCATACAAAATTTTCCTATTAAGTTTTAACAAATTACAAAATTAGCTAATAAAATAGAAACCAAACTTAAAATAGGTTCATATAAAAAATATTATACAAAAAATTTGCATTTAAATTAGAAAAAAGGAAAATCAAAATAAATAAAATTTAAAATTGAAGATAATTTTTTTTAAGTAGAAAACTACAAAGTTTACATAAAAAATTTTAGTGTGTACTTTTAGTTTTCGGAAAAAAATATATATTTAAGTTTGAAAAAAAAACATCCAAAGTGATTAAAAAATTAAAATGCATGTTCGAAATATGGAGTTATCAACAACAAATTGTCATCAACAAAAATTGTTAAGGCTATATAAACGAAGAAATTTTAACATTTCGCTGATTTTCAACAGTTCTAGAAATACAAAGATAGAAAATATATGAAAATATTACAGAAACAATTAAAATTTTTCTTTTAAATCTATTTTTTGGCAAAGTTTGAAAATGTTAATGTCCTATCTTTCATACAAAAGCCGTTTTGAAAGCAGTTAAAAATCTAAAACTGATTAAAAAATTACTTTGTAAATTTTTTATTTTTTATTTTGTCGTCCGTTAAGTCATAACAAATAGTTTTTTGTGGTAACTGTAGATTTGTTGACAATATTAATTTTTAGTTAGTAATAAAATTAAATAATATAAAGTCAGCAATTTTTTTCAGGAATATTAGGTCAGAAATTATGACATTTTTCATTAAAAATTAGTTCAACTAAAAGGGTAAAGTTAATGCAATTCAAATTAAAAATATACACAGAAAACAGATAAGTTGTCATAACCGAACATAGTCGGTTCAGAGAACTATCTCAAATTCCGTTGCAAATGCAATTCTATTGCTGAATTTATGGTACGTACAACTTTTTAGGAAAAAATTCAATGAATAGTATTAAAAGAATTGTTTGGGATTTTTTTTTTTTTTTTCTTTTAATTTCTCATTTTATTTTATTTAAGGTACAAAAATATACAAAAACGAACATAAAATTAGGAATGCCTTAGTCTAAAATATACTTATTTATTGAATATGTAAATCTCACAAATTCGACCAGTATTAATATACAAAATACATTCATGTATTGGGACTTCCTGGACACTATTAGAGATAATAAACCAAGTTAATTGACCTTATAATATGAAGTTCATATGCTAAATTTTAAAAAAGAGCGATTCTATTTAAAATTTTATAAGTACATAGTACATTTAAAAAACAATTGCTTACCATTACACATCCGTTAGCCATTCCTGAAGTGCGAAAACATGGACTTTGAATTTTTTTCTCATTATCCATGTCAGAAAGATTTTGCTTTACATCCGTTATCTAGAATATACAAATATTGTATACTGACTTTAACAGAAATATGTATACAACTAAAAATAATGGACCTACCTTATACATGTTTTAATTATGTTTTTTTTTTTTTTTATTATCTTAAATATTATTTTATTAATGTAATTTTTTAACAGTTTATGCGTATTAATTGAATTTTTCAGTTGCCGTAACTAGTAAATGATATTTAAAAATAAAATGCTACATTTAATTCGATTGTTGGTTTCAAATTAATTAAGCAAGTTTAAAAGGCACAAACTCATTAAATCGAGAATAGTTTATTTACAATATCAAACAAAGAAAACCATTCACCGTTATATTGGTATTTATGAGTATTTAAACACTGTTTCAAGGTAATATTTGCATGGACTCAAGGTGAAATAATGGACATATCATAACTCATTTCAGCAGACTTTAGCGTTATACCGATATAGTCACATTTTTCAAATAGAAATAATTGTTTACAGAATTTTAAAACTTGAGTGATATTTTTTCATAAAAAATTTCATTTGGCTGCCGAAAACTTTGAAATGTTGATAAGTTTTTTTTATTTATAACGTATTCTTACCTTATTTTCCCAATTTTTTTTTTTTTATTAGTAAAAAATTAATTAATTTTTAGTTTAAATTTCACTTTAGATAAATAATTTTAGTTAATGTCAATATTTTTCATTCTAATCACTTCCAAATTAATATTATTACTAAGCAAAATTATATTATTTCTGCTTGTTCTTTCTTTTCCCAAAATCAAGATTTCGTGATAAAATTTCGAACCTAATGTGTGTTGTTTTTGTAAAGTGTCGCACGTTCTACTATTAAACATCTTAGAGTGCCGAATTAGACAGATTATGTGGACTGATAAAAAAAAAAAAACAATCTTCCAAACGCTAGTAAAGATGTTGAAAAATAGTGTTTTTGTTTTTGGATAACTGTAACTGTTATCCAAACAACTTCTAATAGTGATTAAATAAGTTACGTTTAGAAGATTCAATTCATATACTAATATATTTTGTTGTTTGTTGTTATTGAGAGAAGTCTTCCATTGCACTTCTAAAAGTGGCGAACTAGTGAGATATTTCGAAAAAGACTTCACGAAATGCTTGCAGGGTACAGTCATACTTACCTAGTTGGTCAAATGATCATAGACGATATTGTAGTCGACGTTGTCTGCAGGAAATTGTATTGTTTGTCGTTTATAAAATTCTATTCAAGACAATTAAGTAACAATTGCATGCATATTGTCGTGCTTCCAGTCCAATTGACGACTATATGAGCGACAATGTCCTGTAATATTTAAACTTTATTTTAATTGTCAAGCAATTATTTATTTCTGAAAAAAATATTAACTTTTTTTTCCAAAAAAATAAAAATATAACTAATTATTTAGCGCGTTTTGAAATTAAAATAAATAATAATAAATGAAAATTGTTATTGCGTGAATTATGCATTCATTTGGCGGCGACATCATTTGGGCGTACTGCTTTAAAGATATTTGGGAATTGACGATATTAGTTCCAACAGGTTGGCGAAAGACGTTACTAAGAAAATTCTGCAAAATCAACATTAGACGGCGTATATACAATGTCTCACATAAGTTAGTGAATTATAATTTTTAAATAAATAATATTAGGCAAATAAAAAATAATATTTTTTTTATGAATGGGACTTTTAAGCAAAGTTTCTTTACATATTGAAAATTGCAATAATCAGTTTTTTGCATTATAAAGTTAACAAATAGACAAACACAATTCAGTTAATAAATCTAAGAATTATTTTTTCAAATCACGTAATAAAACCGTTTTAATTATTAATTAAAATAATTCAAATACTTTAGTGAGACACTGTATACAGACGTAGGTGTGCAACAGCGACAGTGATATTGCACATATATCACACCATGCATATGTGTGTATTTCTTACATATGATTTTTATGGATCTATGTAATAAAAGTAAATAATTTTAATAATTTCCCACACACAGCTTGTTTTATTCATTATAATTTATTGTTATTATTACAATCATCTACGATTTAAAATATAGGAATAGTTAAAGGATTGTATAGCCCTTAATTAAAAGATATCATTACTTGAAAATAAAAACAAGAGAAGAGAAATTATAAAAAATTATGTCAGAAAAATTTAACATCGCTTAGAATATTATTAAAAATGTCTGCAATCGTTGGTATGTTTAGCAAGAATGTATGATATTTAGAAAGGTTATGATGTTCGCAGTACAGAAAGTGAAATTCAATATTTCCAAAATCGTTTTCTGTAATATAATAAGCGATTTCTAAATATTACCAGACTACATTATTGATTTTACTTTTGTATTGAATTTTCTATGTTATTAAAATAAATCAAATTTTTGTACTTAATTTTCATTTTCTAAAATCATTTTTTTATAATGCGAACATAATAACCTTTCTAAATATCTTACATTCCCATTGAACAAATAAATTACTATTGAAAATTTTACAAATATTTTTTATAAGGAATTATTTTTATTTAAGACTTCAAAATTCTTCAACCTTATGCAAAATCTTTTACAAATTTTAAAAATGATATGAGTTATTCCATTTAAAACCAACACGAAAAAATCAAATTTTTGACTTCTCCTCTCCGAAATTAATGATATTTGGTACAATCATTATTCTTGTCAAAACTAAGATTAATTCAAAATTTCAGATAATTTCATCAAGTGGTTCGCGGTTTGAAAGGGCAAAATAGCTCAAAATATGTGCAAAGTTGCATACACAAAATTGCAAATATCTTTCGAAGTATTTATTATATAAGATTTATTGAGATGTCATATTAAAGGTATCAAAATTACCTTTAATATGATGTATAACATGACTTTTTTTCTCAGCATCAAAATGGTCCATATCTCGCGATTTTTCGTTCGCGGGTAAATATCTCAAAAAGTTGTCTTTTTAAAAATTTTTTAAAAATATATGTTAATGACGAAAATGTTTTCTATAACCGTGGAAAGTGGTATTCTGGGACTCGCCATATTTTAGAAGTTATTACAACAAATATCATAATAAATACGAAGTATTTATCTCAATTTCAGTTGTTTTGTTTGTAATAAAATAGAAAAGTCGCCATTTTCTTCCAAAAATCAACCAACTATAATAAAATTCGGCAAAAATATTAATATCGACGCTGGAAATGCAAATACCTAGTTTCAGTTTGATTACCGCGATAGTTCGCGAATTAAAATATCGCAAAAATGAGGAAAATATCTTCCAAAATATTTACATTACAACGTTAATTAAAGCAATGAAATTACCTTTAAAATGATACCTGAAACATGTTTTTGAGTTGAATTTTATTGGTGGATAATTCGCGAATTAAATTTCGCGGTCGCGTATTTCAAAAAGTGTTATTTTTAAATTCGTGAAAAATATCAATATTAATATTCTTGCCAAATTTTATTATAGTGGCATGATTTTTGAAAGAAATTGGCGATTTTTCTATTTTATTACAAATAAAACAACTCAAATTGAGATAAATATTTCGTATTTATTATGATATTTGTTGTAATAACTTCTAAAATATGGCGAGTCCCAGAATACCACTTTCCACGGCGATATTTCGCGAACCACTTGATGAAATTATCTGAAGTTTTGAATTAGTCTTAGTTTTGACAAGAATAATAATTGTACCAAATATTATCTAATTCGGAAAAGGTGAGAAAATCAGCTGGTTGGTTTTAAATGGAATGACTCATATGCCATTTTAAAACTTCGTTTATATGTTATCTTGGCTCTTTGACGTTTTCATAATTTTTGCCACTATTTTTAGATTTTTGCGATTTATTAAAGTTGAATTTGTGTCACAAGATTTTACAATATCTTATAGATATGATTTTGAACCATTTTTGGCATACTTAAGTGTAAATAATTAGCTTTTTAATATAAAATAAAAAATTATTTCTCGTGTGTTTTTAAGGAAATATCTGATCTTTTCCACATTTCACTTTTTTGCTCAAATAAGACCACTTATTTTTAAACTCCGTTTCATTTTATGCTGAATTTTTAATGTTCTTTAAATTTTTTTTTACTAGAGCCCAATATTTTTCAATTTTACGGAGTTCCGGACAATTTGATGGGTTAGCCTCTTTCGGTACATATACTAATAATTTCTTTGCTACCACTCCACAGTGGGGCAGAATCGAAATTATTTGGAAATAAATATGTAACTTCTGATCGGCTGGTTGGATTTGTATTAAATTTGGTACAAGCATAGCAGCGGAGTGTACAATGTTAAGTTTGGAAAGGGGACCGAACAGACCCCTCAGGGGCGGAGCTAAAAGGGCTCAAAGTTGGGTACCTATGATATAAAAATTTTTTAATCGCTTGCTAAATTTCTGTTTCTCGTCCAATTTTAAATATTTTTATACATATTGAGTTTTTTGCACTTGAATTTTTAAGTACCTCAACTTTGCATGTTCTTGGTCCAGTTTTTGCCATATATATCCTATTGTTTCCGACCAATTTAATTTATTTTTTCTTTAGCTAATTAAAGAACAAAATTATTAATTGAATAGAAAAAATTTTAAGTTGATATCTTTACCGAGTCCAAAAATAAGAGATTCTAAATATGAAAATTGCAAAAATGACGACTTTTTGTGTTTTTGTTGGCCGAAAAAGTATCTTCACTCTTTTTTCCCTAAAATAAAATTTTCTTTAAAAACATATAACAATTTTATACTTTTCTGAAAGGTATCTTCATTAAGAAGACTGTAAAATAAAAACAAGCCCAATGATTTAAGTGGTTAAGGTACACACGCTCCCGAATTTGACCCATTTTATATGAAAGTTTTGACTTTAGTCTATATTTTCTCAAATCCCAAAGCACGAATCGGCAAGCGGAATGCAGTTTAAGAATCTGCAATATGTTGTTAAAAGTTTTCAATCAAAATCTGCGGGGCTTCGGAAAAATGTGGATTTTATAGCCCAAATTGTGAAAAAAACCCATTTTTGGGATTTTCGGCGTTTCTTTAGGAATTGTGGAGTTCATTTCCCAAAAATCTTAAAGTTTTTTTCACTTTCTGATTTTAAACAATAAAGTCTACATCCTCCGAAAATTTCGTTAAGATATCTTTAATAACAAAGATTTTATTACATTGAACCAAAAAGGTACATAAATACAATGAAAAAGTTCATTGTTACAATGAATTTGTGCACTAATTTTTACCCTATGTACAGGTTCATTGAAACAATGTATTGCCATACATTAATATTAAAATTCAATGTACATGTTCATTGATTAAATTTATTCTTACATTGAATTAATGAACACATTCATTAAATAAAATAAATAATTCCGGTGAACAGTACATTGATTTCAATGAACTCATATTTTGTCCCAATGAAACTATACATTAAAAATGTATTATAATAATAGGCTTGTTCTGTATTTTTGGTTTTTATTTTAAATTAAATAATTAAATTATATTATATTGAGTTAATATAAGAAAAAATAAAATATAAAATTATTACATTTCACTAAAAAATGTAAGTAAACAAAATGCATGTTACAGATGTGATCGTGTTTGCTTTGTCATTTATAATAATATAGTAATTCCTGTTGCTCAATGTTGGTATGGAATATCCATTAATATAACAACAGCATTATCCTGAACAAAAAAAGTTTATAAATAAAATTTTTGAAATTCGTTCAATTGCTTAACATATTTGATATAGTTACCTTTAAATCTTCTTTATCTATAGAAATTCCCTTATTTTGACGATCATCAGATGTAGCATCCAAATCTTAATCAGTCTGTAAAATATTTTTATTAAGAATTCAATTAAAATATTTCATATATTTATATATACTTACGAGTAGAATCCTTTTGGTTTTGGAATCACAATATTTTTTGAAACCCTGGTATTTGAGGCTAATAACACATTCTTCTGCGTCTTAGTGGTTTTATCTACATAAATATAAATGAAATGTAATATTTAAAAACTGTAATATTTTAAAATCATAAACATTATTAAACTTACGTTTTAGGAAGGCAAGTCTCTAATTCCTGCTTTTGGGTAATTCATTTAATTTGGTGTATTCAATTATGCTACTAGACTTCTCCTTTGCGATTGAATTATATTTATGTATTTTATTAATTCGATTTATAACTAATTTACTTTTTAATTATTTTCGTTTTTAACACAACACAGATTTTTTTTTTATTTTTTTCTTTTGTTTAAAACGCGTCATTTCTTGTTAAGAGATAAAAGAAAACTGAGTTGTATTTGTTTTCGTTTTACTTTATTTCCCGTTATAAAGCATTTATTTTAATATAATTTAATGAAATATTTCATTGGTTCAATGCTTTTGTTCATTGCGCAATGATTCTTCTTAATTAAATCAATGTAATAGTACATTGAATAAATTAATTCAATGAATTAATACATTAAATCAAATAACTGATTTAGTTATTGTATTAAGAAATAAATTTAATGAATGGTTTCATTGTAATGTTGATAATAGCGTTAATTTTTTCATTGAATTTTAATGAATGTTTTCATTGAAACAATAAATTCGTACATAGAATTAATAAATTCTTGGAAAAAATTAATGAATTTCATTTAATGTACTTCATTCATTGAAAATACTTTTTTCAGTGTACAGATGAAATATTTATAGTTTCTCAAAAAAACACATTTTTACAAAAATTTTACTTTAATTTCAAAAATCAGAAAAAGTATAAACTCGATTTTTTTCACCTAAATTACATTCTTCGTTACGCAGAAAAAGATTGAAATCAATATCTATTATAGAACCGAAACTACGCCAATTTAAAGTTTAATAAGTCATGGAAAATTCCAAAAACATTGTACTATTGTGGATGTGAAAAAGCCATAACAACATAACAACATGTGTTAGTGCAAAAATACACAAAAAATTGAATTTTCCGTGACTTAATAAACTTTAAAGTGGCATAGTTTCGGTTCTGTAATAGATATTGGTTTATACTTTTTCTGATTTTTGCAATTAAAGTAAAATTTTTGTAAAAAAGTGTTTTTTTTTTTTTTTTTTTTGAGAAACTATAAATATTTCATCTGTAATAAAATCTTTGTTATTAAAGATATCTTAACGAAATTTTCGGAGGATGTAGACTTTATTGTATAAAATAAGAAAGTGAAAAAACTTTAAGATTTTTGGGAAATGAATTCCACAATTCCTAAAGAAACGCCGAAAATACCAAAAATGGGTTTTTTCACAATTTGGGCTATAAAATAAACTGCATTCCGCTTGCCGATTCGTGCTTTGGGATTTGAGAAAATATAGACTAAAGTCAAAACTTTCATATAAAATGGGTCAAATTCGGGAGCGTGTGTACCTTAACCACTTAAGTCATTGGGCTTGTTTTTTATTTTATAGTCTTCTCTATGAAGATACCTTTTAGAAAAGAATTTAAAAAAAAAAAAATTTTAGGGAAAAAAGAATGAAGATGCTTTTTCGGCTCAAAAAACACAAAAAGTCGTAATTTTTGCAATTTTAAAATTTAGAATCGCTTATTTTGGATTTCAATTTTTTTTTATTTAATAGATAATTTTGTTTTTTAATTAGCTAAAGAAAAAATAAATGAAATTGGTAGGAAACAATAGGATATATATGGCAAAAACTGGACCAAGAACATGCAAAAATTGAGGTACTTAAAAATTCAAGTGCAAATAACTCAAAAACTATAAGAGATAAATAGGACATGCAAACATGTTTTTTGTAGGTCTTATCGGTGCCTACAATAATGTATAAAAATATTTAAAATCGGACGAGAAACAAAAATTTAGCAAGCGATTAAAAAATGTGTATATCATAGGTACCCAACTTTGAGCCCTTTTAGCTCCGCCCCTGAGGGGTCTGTTCGGTCCCCCTTCAAAACTTAAAATTGTACAGTCCTCTGCTATGCCTATTCCAAATTTAATGCAAATCCAACCAGCCGATCAGTAGTTACAGATTTATTTCCAAAAAATTTCGATTCTGCCCCACTGTGCACTCCATTGTTTTATTGCTCTAATGAGATGAAGCGAGAACAGGCCAGCAAATAGCGGATACACTGTACTTTCTTAGGAAAGGGAGAAGTCTTTTCACGTACATTTCTGCGTTAATAGAACCATTTTTTATTAATGAAGTGCTTCTTTCAAGCATACGTATAAGGTTTCCCAAATCAAAAACTTTCATAGGAATTTTGTTGTCTTTGGTACATGATATTTTTCTACCACATTCACTCTGCCATCTACAACATAGAATTTCTGACCAGGAAGTTCAAAAAAGTCAGACTGTACGAACGTTTCATTGTATATTATACAATAATCATAATAATGAAAAAAATCGTCTGAAGTAATTTCACGTTATTTTTTTAAATTCAAATTCTTGCCTAGAATTTTTTTGTACTTTGTACGTCTTGAGGCTAGATTTTATTTATTTATTTATTTATTTATTTATTTATTTATTTATTTATTTATTTATTTATTTATTTATTTATTTATTTATTTATTTATTTATTTATTTATTTATTTATTTATTTATTTATTTATTTATTTATTTATTTATTTATTTATTTATTTATTTATTTCTAGCAATGGATTTATATGACCGATTTAAGATTTCATGAAAAAGTAATTTAATTATGTATTTAGGTGTTTTTTTCTTCAATTTCCATAAAACTAGTTTCGCTATTTTCATGAAACTTAGCAAATGGTTAGTGAGTATATCAGAATTATTTATTTTTCACAACATCAAAAATTATAAGCCTAAGAGCATGCGCGGATTTTTTTTCGTGCGCAGTCCTTATTTTAAAATATTTTATAAAGGCGCCCATAGACACATACTGCAGAGAGCTACTGCCGATGAACCCTCCTATACGTGTGTGATTGACTATTTCACTACACATTGATCAATCAAATATTTATTTTTGTTAAAAATTTCGAATAAAAACAAACAGTTTTAAATATTTTAATTATTTCTTCTTTCAGTTTAAAAAGTCCAACTAAAATTTATATAAAAGAACAAAAAAAACTAGAAAAATTCATTTAAAATATCTGTTTGCAGTACGAGTTCATTTTGTAATCAAAACGATTTTGATTTTTCATATCAGAGATGATAAATTCGATTTTGGTTATTGTATTAAATTGAATAAAAAAGTGTACCTTTTGGACCTTAATTGTACTGATATGTAATAAGTTCTTCTGTAAAAAAAAAACTACAGTACTTCTTGGTCAAAATATATGTGGGAGATTTCCCTTTAATTCTTAAGCTCTTTTTCAAACAAGATATTTTCAAAATGTAAGGTATCATTCAAGTTGTACATGAAAAATTTTAAAAATGTTACGTTTGACTATACCCTGAGTTTCGAAAACTGACTAATATAAAACAGAAAAGTGTACATTTATATACCAATATTCAGATTTGTATAAGATTCGATTTTAAAGTAAAGTTTTGAAAGTTCCTTCGAAAATAAAACCTCATATAAAATTTGTATCTTTTAGTGGTGAGTAATGGAAAGTGAAACATACATACGGCTATGTATTTTTAAGCTGAACTTAGTAAACGCATATATAAAATCTTTTCGAAAATGTTAAAATGATAACCACAACTATGCTCTAAAAAAAGTGTTATGCACATTAACTAAAATTACCCCGTATTCAAAAATTATACCGTATTCAAAAATAATTTTAAAAATATTTTAAGAACAAAATGTTTACCTATAAAAAAATATTTTTAAAGGCGCCCATAGACACATATTGCAGAGAGATACTGCCGATGAACCCTCCTACGTGTGTGCTTGATGATTTTCCTACACATTCATCAATCAAAATTTTATTTTTTTAATTTTCACTGAATATTTTTATTACATTTATTTGTTTTTTCTTTTAAATTAAAACATGGAATATAAATATTCATAATTGACAAAAAAACAAAAAAAATAAATAAGTTCATTCGACACAAATGTCTGCAGTATAAGTTCATTTTAAAATCAAAACGATTTTGATTTTTCATACTGCATTGTCGGTGTGACGCACACATTCAAAAACTCTCTCAATTTTACTAATACTATTTAATTGCTTGAGCTTATGCAGTATGTTTCTATGGGGTGTTTAAAGTCATTCTAATATTATGTTCACATATATTCGTTTTCGACTTGTTTTTTGGAAAACACAATGAGTTTTATCCTCACTGTCCATATATCATTTTATTATGTTTTTACTTTTGGCCTGTTTTTCGTTTGCCAAAATATTTTTACAAATTTTTGGCTTAAATAAAAATTTCACGCACAAACACTCTAATTGAAATAATAAATTTTTTTAACAAATAAAATTTAGGAACAAATATAAATTTCATTCATAATTTTAATTTTTTTGTTTTTAAACTGTTTGACAATTTTTACAAATTCTTTTTTCAACAATTTTCTATGTACTAAAAATGTCTTCCCTGTATGAAAATTTATATTTTTATTTTATTGAATTATTGAATCGACTATTTCGTTGTTCGAATAATCAAATAACTCGAAAATACAGTTTTTAAATTACTCGAATAATCGAGAAAATCTTTTAAGTTACTCGAGTTATTCGAGTAAATAATAACTTAAAATTTTACTCGTTTTTCTAATGCTTATTTGAACACATACTAACCTATGTTTTACATAGAGGTTTTCAGTTATATTCAAAATATTTGTAAAATATTTTTAAGTATCAGAGATCTACTATTTTGAGTATAACATGTCTTTAAATGATTTAGTTATAGCGACAACATATCTCAACATCTTTACTATCAAACTATAGGATAAAAAATACTATAACTTAAATAATTTAAATTCAATCAATTATTCTAAATAAAACAAAAACTTAGGAAATCATGCTCAGAATAATTTCTGTGCACCAGATTTTAGAATGTTTTATAATTCATTGTCCTATTATGTTAAATATTGGAGGCATTCAGATGATCATTTCATATTATACAAATATATAGTTTTAAAGATAATTTATTGTTTATTTGTATTACAGTGCTCTTGTGATTTTGTTTAATTTCAATTTTGTGCAAAAATGTTTCGCAACTCTTAATTTCCTGACAATATCGGTAAAAAAAATATAAGATATTCTATATAAATTCTACAAACTTTTATAACAAGTTAGTCAAATATACAATTAGTTAGAACTACCTTCTTTTCTCCATTTAATGGACAAATTTATTGAAAATTTAAAATATATAATTCTTTCTTCCAAATGTACGCATAAGAATTATAATTGGATCTATTTTGAATTAAGTCATAACTTTTACCCAAAATGTCCAATATTTTATTTCTACATTCTTCCTATTTTTGTTATAAATTAGTGAAAACGACTCAGAGTAATATTTTATACAAATATTGCTTGGAATTTTGTCAGTTAAGTTGTGAAAGAAGTGTAAAAATATATTTATTAGTTTCTCAGTTAGATAAAGAAGTTTATTTTAGATAAAGAATTTCAGCGATTCTTAAAACAAAGAACAAGTTTACACGCTTAATATAATTTTAAGTCCAAATTCTTTCTATATTACAAATTTAATCACCATTATATCCTCTACAGCAGACTGACAATTTATTCGTATATCAACTATCAACAACTTCAATCGTAGAACCAATATGTTTTTCCAAATCAAGTTTAAAATCCTCAAATTTATTTTGTTATTATTTATTATATTTGTATTAAAATTATTTGAGTTTTATATTAAAATTTTTTAAAGTGTAATTGAAAAACAAAAATTAACTACGTGTTGTAATTTTGGCATTCGGTTCTTTTTACTAAATACATTTTTTTTTTTATAAAATTACAATTTGTGGTGACACTTTTACATTCCAAACATTCTTCAAAAATTTGGAAACATTGCTTTTAAGCTAAATTTTTTAGAAAACTAAAAATAAAATCCTTAGAACTAGTTAAGAAATTATTTATTATTCGATTAACCGGCATAATTTGCTAGAATAAATTTTTATTCGAAATTCTTGATTTTAATTTAATCGAACAATTATTCTATTTTAGTTTGTCGATTAATCGAACAAATAATATTCGAGTGAATACCCTAATCGAGACGTTTTCTGGCTTTGAAATATATGAAAAAACAAGTGAAATTGTTTGAGTTTTTTAAGAAAATGACTCGTTTTTCAAAAAACATGAATATGTGAACATAGCATAAATATAAATATTTCTTTTCATATTTAAAATTTTTATATTGAATCAAATTTGGAAAACATTATAAAAAAAATGATCCTTAAAATGTCAAAATATGCTCTAACAGGAATAATATGCTCTAAAAGTAACAAGAGAAAAAAAATGCTGTTAAGGGTAAAATATGAACTTAGAAATCGATGCCAAAATGCTGTATTTGTTCTAAAACAGGTAAATATTTTATCTATGGCTTAATTCCATGTCCAGGTATAAACATGCATTTGCATATTTGTGGTTTCCCTGATAATTATATTCAGGTCTAAGATTATATAAATGTTTATGAATAAATTCAAAGCAAATATTATTTATTCTCAAATATTTTTTAAAGAAATCAAAATTTGAATGAGAATCTATTATTTCAAACAGGGTTGGAGGTAATCTATTAAAATGCACAATTACAAAATAGAAATTTTCAATTACAATTACAGGTTAATTGTAATTGAAAATTTTAAATTACAATTACATGTAGTTGTAATTGAAAAGTTCCAATTACAATTACAAGTAATTGTAATAGAAAATTTCAATTACTAATTAACTTCGAAATATATGTTTTTTTTTTTTTTTTTTAAATAATGATTGTGTGGCGTTAAAAATATACAAAATTACCGGAAATAAAAATCGCATATTTAAGAGTGTAATTAATTACAATTATTTTCAATTACATTGTAATTATAATTGGAATTTTCTTTCTTTTATAATTGTACTAAATTAATAATTGGATTACTGCTGTACTTTTGAAGAGCGAATTGTATTGAAAAAAGTACATTTGTACTGAATGTATCCTCCCTGTTTCATACTGCATTGTCGGGGTGACTCACTCATTCAAAAGCTCTCTCAATTTTACTAATACATACTTATTGCTTGAGCTTATGCAGTATGTACCTATGGGGTGCTTAACATCAAAAATATTTAATTTCTTTTCCAAATTTAAAAAAAAAATTGAAAAAGTAAATACTAGGGTGATCGATTATTCGACTTTTTTGAGAAACCGGTTTTCGGATAGCTCGAATAGTTGGTATTTTAAAAAAAACCGGTTGCACTTTTTGAAATTCAGAAAAAATCGGTTAACCGGTTTTTTGCAGAAGTTAATATTTATATCAAAAGACTACATTTCTTTAAAAAAAATCAATTCTTATAATTAAGTTAAATTTTATTAAATACAAGCGTAAAAGCCTAACAATGTCAGGAAAAATAATATAATAATGAAAATATGCACAACAAATCCGAAAATTAAAAGAAAAAAATATGAACAACATTTAGACACCTTCCTCTCCCTAATCGAAGTCAATTATTTGAAGCCGTTCAAATTTATTGGAATTATATTGATTAAAGTTTTAAATTCGTAAACCTTTCAAAATAAAAAAAAAATCTTCGTAAATGCGCTCCCTGGCCGAAATACAGAATCAGTTTTTATAGGATTTGGAGAGCAAACAATAAGTATAGCAACTCAAAAGTTCTTAATACCAAAACAGACTTTTCGGTCCCTGATAGAAACATCTGGCTCTGTTAGAATTTGTAGAACGAATAGTTTTATAAGTAAACCGATTTTTAGTTTCTTACGTCGTCTGGGAGCTTCAGAAAGCTCTGGAGAGGAAATAATGCTTTAGAAAGATATATAAATCCATATATATAGATCCACGTATTTTCGCTCCCTGATAGAGATTTCAAAATCTGGCTCCGTTAGGATTGGTAGGACGAATAGGGTTATAATTAGACCTAGCTCTTTCCAGAGCTTTAGAAAGCTCTGGAAAGAGAAAAAATTCTTATAAAAATACACATAAATCCTCTTATATCCGCTCCCTGATAAAAATTTCAAAATATGGCTCCATTAGGATTTGTTGGACAAAAAGTTTTATAATTAAGCCAAATTTTAATTTTCTACGTCGTTTGGTAGCTTCAGAAAGCTCTGGAAAGAGAAAAAATGCTAAGCAAATTATATATCTAGATGACTAGAAGATAATTATGTTTCAAAATTGTAGAAAAAAATCATCTAAATTTTAGTTAGCATAAACAGAAACCATGGCTTAATATGGAAGCCTGTCTCAATTGAAACGATTCTGAAGGTGAAACTTTTTTAACACAACAACTTTAAAGAATAAAGGAAATATTGGATCAAAAAAAAAATAAATTGGGTCATACAGGATAATTATTAATTATTTATTTGTTTAATATTACAGAATAAATTCCAATTTAGACTTAAACTATATTTTAAAAACATAAGATATCAGTCTTTATGAATATTTAAAAAATTATTCCTAAATTTTCAAATATCACTATTAATATTTAGTACATGTTTTCTGAAATAAAATGCTATTTTTAAAACCGGTTTTTTGTGTTTAAAAAAACCGGTCTATTCGACATTAGAAAAATGAACATTTTGAAAAAACCGACAGCACATTGACTGAAAAAACAGGTTTTAAAACCGGTTGGAAAACCGCGTCGATCACCCTAGTAAATACCTGATATAAAATAACAATGCAAGGTAGAATCAATAGGGAGAGTTGTCTGTTTTAATAATTTAATTTTAATTATGTTAAATCTAAAATAAAAATGTAAAAAACAAAACTAATATTGATAAATAAATAAAAGAAAAACATTAAAAAAGTCAAATAAAAATCATTAAAATGCGTTTCTTTTTATGTAAATATGTATTTGAATTTTTATTTTTGAAAGAAAAATACAAGTGTTAAGCACCCCATAGACACATACTGCATAGACTCAAGCCATGATTTAAAAATAGAAAGTAGAATCATTAGGGAGAGTTGTCAATTTTAATTCTTATTATTTCAAATAAAAATCAAAATTAAAAATGTAGAAAACAAGACTAATATTGTAAAATAAAAGGAAACAATTAAGAAGTCAAATAAAAATCATTAAGATGCTTTTCTTTAAATGTATGTATTTGAATTTCTATTTTTTTAAGAATACATGTGTTACAATTTTTTGGATAGATTACATCAATTAATGGCAGACGATTACGTATGTTGCGTAGTCGAAAAAATGCTAACTTTAAAATTGCAAAAATGTTTTTTGAGCGATTATTCATTTATTTTAGCAAAATTATTTATTTTTTCTTAATAGCTGACCTATGTATCTGTATCTGTGGTATATCCGAAAGCGGCTTCGCTAACAAAATTTTCTCTACATACAATTATTTTAAGAAAAAATAACGAGTACGTACTTCAAACACCATTTTCACCATTAAAATTAATATGCAGGGCAAGTTTTAATATGCACAAAAAAATTAAAATATGTGCTTGAAATAACACGAAAAAATGCTATAATATGCACTGAACTAAAAATGAGCAGTAAATACGGTAAAATGGGGTGTAGAATTGAAGAAAAGTAGGTTAAATATCAACCAACAAAATCGTTATTCAATTCAACAGAATTTTTTGTTAATTTTTCGTAAATTAGTTAAATCAACGAAAATTCGTCAATATGACTAATTCAATTAGTTAATTAAAAGGTAGTTAATTTGACAAATTTTTAGTCAAATTGAAGAAAATATTATTCAAATTAACTAAAAATTTTATTCATATTGAAGAATTTTTATTCAATTTAACTAAATTATTTTATTTAATTCTACTAAATTTTAGTTAAATTGAATAAAAAATTTATTCAAATTAACTAATTTTTTCTTCAAATTGAAGAATGTTTATTCAACTTAACATTTGAATTTTATTCAAATTGACAAAATTTTGTCAATTCCAAAGTACTGTTTAACCCCTGTAGGAAAATTTAATATAAATTAAAATCCTCAAAATAAAACAAATAAGAAACTTTAAACAATTTATTAATATTTATTGTGTAAAAAAATATAATTCATGTTATGAATAAGCATTTTAAAATATATAAAGAAAATTATTTAATAAAATTTAATATAAACTTACGTAGCAAAAGTTTTAATTAAAGTAATTTTATGATAAAAATTGTAAAAAAAAACAAATTTATTACCGTCTGAAATATAAAAATATATTTGAGAAATAAGAAATTCTGTTATTTTATAATTAAATTGTGATATATTACCTTCAAGTATATTATTTATTTGTTTCATATTTTGTTACAAAAGTTTGTTAGCTGGATCCTTGTTATGATCGCTATATAAGATGATGTTTTATGAAAATTCTTTATAATTCAAATGAAAACAACCCACATTTTAGTACAAGTGTTTAATCAAAATCGACCTGAGAAAATAAAAAATAAACATTTATTAAAAATTTTATTTAACATAACAAACTATTTTTGTACCATTTATTAAGTACATTAGATGTACACTCACTAGGGTGATCGACGCGGTTTTCCAACCGGGTCGATGTGCTGTCGGTTTTTTTAAAATTTCCATTTTTTGAATGTCGAATAGACCGATTTTTTTAAACACAAAAAACCGGTTTCAAAAATAGCATTTTATTTCAGAAAACATGTACTAAATAGTGATATTTGAAAATTTAGGAATAATTTTTTAAATATTCATAAAGACTGATTTCTTATGTTTTTAAAATATAGTTTAAGTCTAAATTAGAATTTATTCTGTAATATTAAACAAATAAATAATTAATAATTATCCTGTATGACCCAATTTAATTTTTTTGATTCAATATTTCCTTTATTTTTTAAAGGTGTTGTGTTAAAAAAGTTTCACCTGCAGAATCGTTTCAATTGAGACTTAATTAATATACTATCTGCATATTAAGCCATGGTTTCTGTTTATGCTAACTAAAATTTAGATGATTTTTTCTACAATTTTGAAACATAATTATCTTCTAGTCATCTAGATATATAATTTGCTTAGCATTTTTTCTCTTTCCAGAGCTTTCTGAAGCTACCAAACGACGTAGAAAATTAAAATTTGGCTTAATTATAAAACTTTTTGTCCAACAAATCCTAATGGAGCCTAAGAATTTTCTAAGAATTTTTTCTCTTTCCAGAGCTTTCTAAAGCTCCCAGAAGACATAGAAAATTAAAATTCAGCTTAATTATAACCCTATTCGTCATACAAATCCTAACGGAGCCAGATTTTGAAATCTCTATCAGGGATCGAAAATACGTGGATCTATATATATGGATTTAAATATATCTTTCCTAAGCAATGTTTCCTTTCCAAAGCTTTCTGAAGCTCCCAGACGACGTAAGAAACTAAAAATCGGCATACTTATAAAACTATTCGTTTAACAAATTCTAACAGTGCCAGATGTTTCTATCAGGGACCAAAAAGTATTTTTTGGTATTAAGAACTTTTGAGTTGCTATACTTATTGTTTGCTCTCCAAATCCTATAAAAACTGATTCTGTATTTCGGCCAGGGAGCGCATTTACGAAGATTTTTTTTATTTTGAAAGGTTTACGAATTTAAAACTTTAATCAATATAATTCCAATAAATTTGAACGGCTTCAAATAATTGACTTCGATTAGGGAGAGGAAGGTGTCTAGATGTTGTTCATATTTTTTTCTTTTAATTTTCGGATTTGTTTGTGCATATTTTCATTATTATATTATTTTTCCTGATATTGTTAGGCTTTTAGGCTTGTATTTAATAAATTATAACTTAATTATAAGAATTGATTTTTTTTAAAGAAATGTAGTCTTTTGATATAAATATTAACTTCTGCAAAAAACCGGTTAACCGGTTTTTTCTGAATTTCAAAAAGTGCAACCGGTTTTTTTAAAATACCAACTATTCGAAAACCGGTTTCTCAAAAAAGTCGAATAATCGATCACCCTAACACTCACTCAGTAATCAACAACCAGTGCACTGCATTCAATTTCAGTCCATACAGATTTATAACTTAATATTTTTAAAGTTTATTTCTGGATGATCTATAGCAACATATAAAAAATGTAAAGAAAACGAAAATATAAATAAAAAAGTTTATATAAAAAGTACAAAAAATATTTACCTACATTTACAAATCATTTGTGCGTACTTGTAGTATGTTTGTTTTTAGGTTTTCCAAGGAAATTTTTGTCGTGCATTTCTCCATAATCCAAAACGGCTACTTGAGATAATGATGACCGTGGTCTGGCAGTTGATAATTTAATTTGTTCGACACATAATCGAAATAATTTATAAAATAAGTAAATATATTTAAAATATTAAAAATTTAAAATGTCTAACATTATCTTGAAACGTATAAAAAAGTCCTCCAAATGTCCTTAGCCTTAACAGTGCTTTAGTTGGTTGCATTTTGTGCCATCCATGAGTTTGCATGTAAATTAACATTTTTTGCAGGAGAATTATATATTTATTGATCGAAACTTGCTTGTTCTTGAAGTATATCTGATTTAACACAAATTCACACTTATTTTTCACTATGTTTTATTTATTCGACAATTTTTGTATTTGTATAAAAAAAAAATTTTAACGTAATTTAAATCTATTAACACAAAAACACGTGCACAAGCTTTATTGTTTGTAATTCAACTGATCTTCTTCACTATGCGTTTTCTGTATTGAAGAAATTTCTTCAGTTCTACACATGTTTCTTCAATTTGACTAAAAGAAATTATTCAATTTAACGAAATTTATTCAATTCTACATGCCTTTAGTAAATTTGAAGAAATTTCGTCAATTTGAAGAATTTTATTCAATTTGACTAAAAAAATTATTTAGTTTCGTAAAATGTGTATGCTTTTAGTCGATTTACAAATTTTTAGTCAAGTTGAAGAATTTTATTCAAATTGATTAAAAAATATTAGTCAATTTTAAAATTTACGAAAAATATTAGTTAATTTAACAGATAATTTATTCAAATTAACTTCTTTTTGGGGTGTTAAATTGAATAAAATTGTGTGTTGTTTTTCTTACTGCCAATTGTTTAATAGTTACTGCCAATTTAACTAAATTTTCGTCGATTTAACAGATTTTTCGTCATTTTTTTAACGAAATTTTATTCAAATCAACATATTTTACAAAAAAATATTTTTGATAAAGTTTTTTTAGTAGACTTGAAGAAAATTTGTTGATTTGAAGAAAAATTCTATTGATTTGAAGAAAAAATCTGTTAATTTAAATATTTTTGTCAATATTACCTACGAGATTTGGTTCAGTGTGCACATAAATCTGCAAAAATAGCATGAATTTATGCATTCTTATATATTAATATGTAAAAATATGCATTTTTTAACTTCCAATCTCTGATAGATTTCGATTTTTATAAAAATATAACTATTTTAATTTTAAATATCATTTTGCCCCGTCTGAATTTTTTTCTTTACAATTTTTACAATGTACTCAAAATACTCACAAACAAATTTTTTGAAATCATTTGATTAAACTTCAAAAGATTACAAAAAAATGGCGTTTTTGTTAAGAAAATTAATTTTTATATCCATTATATGCAAATTTATGCATAGATTTTAAAAACAAGCATTTTTGTGAAATACTCTTGAAATATGCAAATGCTTACTTTCCAAGCGAAAAGCTTGAAAAACTTGCTCTATTATTATGTATTAATGACGAAAAAATAAAAAAGTAGTCAGAATTAGAGATTTTTTATTCGCACCGATTTTTTAATTTTTATTTCTTTTTTCAATGATACATAGTACCATAGAAAACAACTAGAACTCCAACTTATCAAAGAAACTAACTCTTTGTATGTGTTAGTTAGGGTATTCACTCGAATATTATTTGTTCGATTAATCGACAAACTAAAATCAAATAATTGTTCGATTAAATTAAAATCAAGAATTTCGAATAAAAATTTATTCGAGCAAATTATGCCGGTTAATCAAATAATTCGAGTAAAAAAATATTTTAAATATTTCCTTTCTTAACTAGTTTTAAGGGTTTTATTTTTAGTTTTCTAAAAAATTTAGCTTAAAAGCAATGTTTCCAAATTTTTGAAGAATGTTTGGAATGTAAAAGTGACACCACAAATTGTAATTTTATAAAAAAAAATGTATTTAGTTTATTTTTGTTTTTCAATTACACTTTAAAAAATTTTAATATAAAACTCAAATAATTTTAATACAAATATAATAAATAATAACAAAATAAATTTGAGGATTTTAAACTTGATTTGGAAAAACATATTGGTTCTACGATTGAAGTTGTTGATAGTTGATATACGAATAAATTGTCAGTCTGCTGTAGAGGATATAATGGTGATTAAATTTGTAATATAGAAAGAATTTGGACTTAAAATTATATTAAGCGTGTAAACTTGTTCTTTGTTTTAAGAATCGCTGAAATTCTTTATCTAAAATAAACTTCTTTATCTAACTGAGAAACTAATAAATATATTTTTACACTTCTTTCACAACTTAACTGACAAAATTCCAAGCAATATTTGTATAAAATATTACCCTGAGTCGTTTTCACTAATTTATAACAAAACGAGAGAAAAAGATATAGTCGGTCAAGCCCGACCATATGATACCCTACACCATTGTGTACAGTATAATTAGGGGAGGCGTCTTTTATTAGACTTGGAGTCAAATCTGGACCGATACTCATAAGCGTAAAATAAGACATACAAATACAGAATATTACGTTGATGCTAACATTTATATGAATTTATTCACTTTTGGGTGATCCCGAAAGGGGGCCTATGGAAAATTATGGACCAAACTTTTTGAAATTTGGTACTACCATTTATGTGTATATAAAACTTATTTATGTCGAATATTAACTTGATACTAACATTTATGGTCGTTAAAGTATTTTCTGAAAAGGGGTTTATATGGGAGTTATGGGTAATTATAGGCCGATCTTTTTAAAAATCGGCACACTTATTTAGACTTATATGAAACTTATATGTGCCAAATTTCATTAAAATATTGCTATATTTAAGGGACTTATGGTCGTTAAACCCTTTTCCGGGAGGGCGTTTGTATGGGGGCTAGGTGAAATAATGGACCGATCATAACCAATTTCAACAAGCTTCGTCCCTAGACCAAAAGAAACCTGTGTACCAAATTTCATAAATTTTGGTTCAAAATTGCGACCTGTAGTTTTATTAAAAGGTTTACATGGACGGTCAGACGGACGGACGGACATCGTTAAATCGACTCAGAAATTAAGGTGGGTCTTAGACCAATATTTTTGGGTGTTACAAACATCAGCACAAACGCAAGTAGAAATAAAATATTGGACATTTTGGGTAAAAGTTATGACTTAATTCAAAATAGATCCAATTATAATTCTTATGCGTACATTTGGAAGAAAGAATTATATATTTTAAATTTTCAATAAATTTGTCCATTAAATGGAGAAAAGAAGGTAGTTCTAACTAATTGTATATTTGACTAACTTGTTATAAAAGTTCGTAGAATTTATATAGAATATCTTATATTTTTTTTACCGATATTGTCAGGAAATTAAGAGTTGCGAAACATTTTTGCACAAAATTGAAATTAAACAAAATCACAAGAGCACTGTAATACAAATAAACAATAAATTATCTTTAAAACTATATATTTGTATAATATGAAATGATCATCTGAATGCCTCCAATATTTAACATAATAGGACAATGAATTATAAAACATTCTAAAATCTGGTGCACAGAAATTATTCTGAGCATGATTTCCTAAGTTTTTGTTTTATTTAGAATAATTGATTGAATTTAAATTATTTAAGTTGCTATAGTATTTTTTATCCAATAGTCTGATAGTAAAGATGTTGAGATATGTTGTCGCTATAACTAAATCATTTAAAGACATGTTATACTCAAAATAGTAGATCTCTGATACTTAAAAATATTTTACAAATATTTTGAATATAACTGAAAACCTCTAAGTAAAACATAGGTTAGTATGTGTTCAAATAAGCATTAGAAAAACGAGTAAAATTTTAAGTTATTATTTACTCGAATAACTTAAAAGATTTTCTCGATTATTCGAGTAATTTAAAAACTGTATTTTCGAGTTATTTGATTATTCGAACAACGAAATAGTCAAGTAAAATAAATACTCTAGTGTTAGTAAAATTTTCTACAGAACAAATTTATACGTGTGAAGAGAGTAATTTTTTGTTTCTGAGCGAATGAAAGGAGTTGGACTTCTAGTTGTTTTCTATGCATAGTACCTTCAATGCATAGTTGCCAGATAAATTTGGTGAAAAATCGTCAAATTTGTAGAAAAGAATCGTCAAATCAATTGTTTATTTCATTAAATAATCTATTTTTTTCAACAAATTCTTTCCAATACGCTACCGTAATTTGCGCAATTCAAAGATTGTCACTATTGTAACTATTGCAACTTTAAGGTTTTTATTTAAGTTGTTAATATTTTTATACCAACTAATTTACTTTTAAAAAATAATATAAACAAAATTTTTAAAATAGTTCTGAATTTTCTTTTAGAAATATTGTCAAAATGACGATAAATCGTCAAATCTTTCAACAGTGCTTCAATGGTGAAAAAGTTGATGTAAAAAAAAAAATATTAAGTAAGCGAAGCCGCAAGCGAAGTATGGTATAATTTGAAAGAGAAAAACTCTAGTTTTACAAAACTATTTCACTTATTTTATTTGCAATTAAATAACTTATTTGTATTTAAATAACTGTAAAGTAAAAAAATAGAAATATACTCAATATTTTAGTTTACAGCTTAATTTAAGTTCAATGTAACGTTGTCCTGTGGACTTTATTTTTTCTATCTGCTTATAGAAACGCCCTGCGTACTAATTTTGATTTGATCTTGTTAGTTAATGCTTCAATTTCAATGTAAATATAAAATTGGTAGACACAGCTCTATAGAAAGCAGTATTGGTTATATACCATTTTAAAACGGTCACCCTCAGCGAAAAATAACAAATGTTTTAAATATATGCTTTTATGTTATAAAAAATTATTATGAGGTTTTTTCGTGAAAATCGGTTGAACAATAAAGGCAGTGAAGCATAGAATAAACATTTTAACAATCGTGGTTGCGATATATTTTAAGAAAAATAAAAACCAACCCAAGGTTCTTGCTATTCTGAAGGCCAAGATTCACGCAAGAAGACTTTTAAAAATATAAACAAAAGGGGTACATGCTCAAATTTACCAGGAACTTGTTTCCAAGAATCCAACGTTTTGGAATTCTATTATTTTTTGTTAATGAGTTAAATTTTTTTATATTTGGCCTATTCGTGACGAGAACTTGAAAGATAATTTGTTGCAGAGTACAGAGAATCAGGGTATATTATAATATTTTTGATATTGCCGATATAACGATCCGAATAACAAATTTGGTATTGTGCAAAATTTACTAATATATAAAAGCCCAAATTTAACGACGCTCCCTAACACTCCCCAGACATCAATATTATTGAAAATTTGTGTTCCATATTAGGCTCTAAAAATGCAGTAGGAATACATTTCGTTACACAATAATGTTACACAAAAACTGCACTTAAAACTACCATTTCAAATAATAAATACTAAAGGTATTCACCTCAGAAATTTGCAACTTTGCAAAACCTTTGCAAAGTAGAATCGATTTACATCGATTTCTGTAAACACAACAACAACCACATATAATAAATTTTGTTCAACTTACTTTGCAAGGGTTAGCAACGTTGCAATTTCTGAGGTGAATACCTTTACTGTAATTATCGGTTGCAATTTTGAACTTTTTGATGTCATAAGTGTTGTGTTAAAATTTTGTTAACTTATAAATACTATGGAAAATCAAACAGTTTTTAAATCTTTTGTAAATTTGTTGTTTATGAATATAATGAAATAGTTTAAAAGCTAATAATAATTTTAAAAGGGCTTTCTTTACATTAAAAAATAAAATGACATTAGGGTGGAAGGATTCGAAATACCAAAAGTAATATCGGGAATTTGATGTCGGATTCAAAAAATGAAGCTATTTTCAAACCATTAACAACGATATACCATATGTTGCGATCGCCCTTAAAATGGCGGCGCTATACACAAAAAACAAACAAAAGGGGGTGACTGGTACAACTGTTTTTTCTACCAGCCGTAGTGGTTATCCATGTAAGCCTTGTGAAAAATAACTTTATGAAATTAAAAATGTTTTCTTTACATTTATTTGCAATTCAACACATAATTTTTAAAAATCTGAAGAACATGGATCCAAATTCCATGTTACATTTAGTGGACTTTTACATATCGATTTTAATACTGTTGTTGTTGTCATTTTAATTGTAACATATACTGTTTTATCATAAAGGAAAATATAATATTTTGAAGTTTTAAATTTTGTATTATTTTCCTATTTTTTTTTTATGTTATTGAGGCATAACTTGCAGTTAATTTAATATTGTCCTTTGACATTTTATAAATTCAATTCAGAAAATTTATTCAACAAACTTTTTTGGAGTTTGCAAATGGAGGTCTTAAAAAAAGTAAAAGTTTCTTAACTGGGCATGGAAAGATGTTTGGACTATACTGCGGATATAAAAAAGTATTTTTCAATAATTATGGTTAAAATTTAATTAAAAATAGCCTTTTATTTAAACATGTATAAAAAAAATTAACAATTTCTTTGTACATTCTCTACATAAGTACAGACATTTTATAACCGTTTTTCTTTTTTTTAATAATTTATTTGATTTATTATGTGTACGATTTTTTAACATTTAGATGCAAAACAAAGTATTTAACAGCTAAATTTTTCTAAAAACGGTAAAAATGCTAACTTTTTCTCATATAAACGCACTCTAAAAACTTCGGGTCCGATTCGGCACATATCAAATTCCGCTATTATTCCACACAGTATGTTTTTGCATACAAAGAGTTTGTAAATCTTGGTGCATCTTTTATATACACTCAAGTTTTGATTTATTCACTATTTTTAAATTCATTTCGCTATTCTTTTTTGAAATTTTAATTTTGAAGTAAATTTTTATATATTTTCTGTTTTCTTTTAAGGCTTTACTTAGAGTGTTGGATACCGAATTAAAATAGACAAAATTGTGTACCAATATAAATTAAAATCTCTAAGCTAGATTGTTTTGTTTTCTTATAAGGAGCTATCAAAATTAAGAATTTTTTTACATTTTTGAAAAATAGTAAAAAATTAAATTTTCATCAGATTTCAGTGTATTTATTTTAAATAAAAAGTCTTCTAAGGTAAAATTTTAAAATGAAACCATCAACTTCAGATATTTAAGTGTACTTTTCTTCAAGTATTTGTAAATTATATTTTATACCAATATTTTTGTTATTTTTTTGAAAATTGTCCTAAAATACACTAATTTTAAAATTTCATGGAATGTAACTTAAAATGTTACAGGATGTTTGTTCTGAAAATTTTCTGAAAAATAGTATATATTGTCCCCTTTAATACATGGAAAAAATCGTGCGAATATTTAGCCCGATTTGAGATTTTTTTTTTTTTTTTTTTGAAAAAACTCCAGTAAATTTCATACAAAAAACAGCTTAATTTCTTTGCTTTATCAAACATTAAACAGTGGGGACGAATCGAAATAAATATGTAACTTCTAATCATAGGCGTAGCAGAGAACAGTAGCATTTTGAGTTTAGAAGCGGGATCCAACATTTTGCATCAGGAGCGGAACTATAGGGGTTCAAAATAGAGTACTAGTGTCATGGAAAATGTTTAATCACTAGCAAATGTTTGTTCCTTACCTGATTTCCAAGATTTCTATATCATCCTGATAAATCCTTTAGAAAACGTGATTACATGTACTACTTATCTTATATATTTTTAGAGTTACATATATACATTTAAAATTTCAAAAATCTCAATTTTACAAGATCTTGGTTAAGATTTTTCCATATATAGCCAAATATTTTCATCCGATTTCATTATATTTTATGTAGTTGGTTAAAACGCAAAATTATCTATCGAACAAAGAAAATTGTATTTATTAAGTCAAAAGTTAAACGATTTTGAATTGGTAAGTTTGCAAAAATTAACAAACAGACGGACATTAGAATTCTTTCAAAAAAATCTTAAAATTCGAAAAATATTTTTTTCTACTTCTTGATTAATATGAAAACCAAATAAAGGTATTAAAACTTTTATATCACCTTTCCCTGAATTAAGTGGAGTTTTCGACACATTTAACCCAAATGTATAGACAGACGGACGAACATTGCCATGCTGCCAAAAAATATTTTAGAATTCTAAAAATGTATTTGTTTACAAACTAATAAATAGAAAAAATAGAAAGTGGTCATCAAAATTTGGATATCACCTTTTCTTGAATTAGGCGTCATTTTTGTCCCATTTAACCCAAATGTATAGAAGGAAGAACGGACATTACCATTCAGCCAAAAAACATCTTATAATTCAAAAAAAAAAAAAAAAAAAAATGTTACTTACTAATAAATAGACAAGTTAAACGTGATCATTAAAGTGTTGTTACCACACTACTTTGAATAATGAATAATTTTCGACCCATTTAACTGCAATGTATAGACAGACGGACAGACATTACCGTTTGCTAAAAAAAATCTTAAAATTCTAAAACTGAATTTTTTTATCTAAAAAAATAAAACGTGATCATTAAAATATTGATATCACCATTTTCGACCCCTTTTACCCCAATGTGCAGCGTCACGGTGGAAGTCACGGGTCTAGGACATTTCATCAAAAAAATAGTTTGAGTTTAGTCTCAAAATGGGTATCAAAATGTTAGTAATTTTTAGCTAATTATGAAAAAAATATTTTAAAAAATTTTGGCAAACATTTTGGTCCATACCCTCAACCACAATAGGTGGTTGGGGTATAATGCTGATGTTTGTAACGCACAGAAAAATTTATCGTACCCCCACTTTAAAGTATGTTGTTCGACTCAGAATCACTTTCTGAGTTGATTTAAACATGTCCCTCCGTCCGTCTGCTCGGCTGGCTGTCTGTCCATGTAAACCTTGTGAACAAAGTACAGGTCGCAATTTTAAAGACATCTTGATGAAATTTGACATGAATAATTATTTTGATACAAGGTCGAAGCCTATTAAAATTGGTTATGATCGGTCCATTATTTCATCTAGCCCCCATACAAATGTCCTCTCGGAATAGTAGCTACAATTAGCCACAGGTCTAATTTGGTCGGTCTTGACCGATTATAGTTTCTCTCTATAGTTTATTTTTAAAATAAATTTTTTCAGTTGCTAATAATTTAGTCTAATTTGGTCGGTCTTGACCGATTTTAGTTTCTCTCTATAGTTTATTTTTAAAATAAATTTTTTCAGTTGCTAATAATTTTAATTTTTTAATATACATTTTTTACGTTGCCAAATATTCTTTTACTTTGTTTTTAAGTTAAATTTTACAAGAAGAAGGCCTTTCTTCAGAGGTGCAGGAGATTATTGTTGCATTACTCTCACGTTCACCTTGTAACTGCCTGAATTACTTCTTTTTCTTTATTGATTTTATAATATTAATATGGATATATTCGTTACCAAAAGTGCAATCGGCCTAAATAGCATTTAAAAAATTCAACAAACGGTAAACAGAACTAATTATAGTGTGCAAAGAAAAAGTGCTTTTAAATGTTAGAAAGGGCCGGTTATATTTTTGGTGACGATTTCCTGTTAAATAAAGATCCTGATACATTTTTCGCAATTGCTTAAAAATCCGTTGAACATCCTAAAAATGAATGTAATGATCTACAATAAAATCTACATTTAAATAAATTGCATATGTGAAATAGATATGATTTTGACCTGTTGAATAAGAATTGTTTTTTTTTTTGCATCAGTTTGTAACAATTGCAATAGGCCGTAACCACTGAAAAATCTGATGTTGGGTTTTTACTGTTTTATAATGCACTGACCCAAACTACATCTACAAGAAAAAATTTTATATTCATCTTCAAAAATTACGTTAGTAATTCAAAGCCAAAAAGCCGTAACATCAATTCCATAAACGAAAAAGTTGTAACATTTGTTCCATTTGAGAAAAAATTGATTCGAAGAATGTGGGTATATTGTAAAAAATCCCCTTATTCTTATGCATCGATATGTAAATGTTTAATTATAACGGAATAATTTATTTTATTATTTATAAAACAATGCAAAAACGAGAGAAAAAGATAAAGTCGGTCAAGCCCGACCATATGATACCCTACACCATTGTGGACATTATAATTCGGGTAGGGGTCTTTTATTAGACTTGGAGCCAAATGTGGACCGATACTCATAAGTGTAAAATAAAACATACGAATACAGAATATTACGTCGATGCTGACATTTATATGAATTTATTCACTTTTAGGTGATTCCCAAAAAGGGGTTTATATGGGAGCTATGGTAAATTATAGACCGATCTTAGTAAAATTTGGCACTATCATTTATGTTCATATAAAACTTATTTGTGTCGAATATTAACTTGATACTAACATTTTAATAAGATTTATTCCCGTTAAAGGGGTTTAAATGAGAGCTATGGTTAATTATGGGTGTTACAAACATCAGCACAAACGCATAATACCCTCCCCACCAATGGTGGCGTAGGGTATAAAATCTTTATTAATAGCTGTTAAATTAAACAAAAAAATTATAAGCAACGTAAAAAAATATATTTCAACCTAACTGTTATCAAGCTACGTAAAAAAATAAATTTTAAAAATTAACGTTATTGAGTAATAGAAAAAAATATTTTTTAGAAATAACTATTATTAGGCAACGTAAAAAATATAAATCAAAAATAAAAATTATATGAAACGAAAATTTTTTAATACAGTGCACTCGCGAAAATGTGAACACTCGAAACCTTGGACGACTGAGAAATGCAAATTTTTTTTTTACACAGACTATTCTAAAAGTAAATGAAACATGAAAGTTCAAAAACTTTTTTTTTTTTTTTTTTAATTTTTGGTGTTTATAAATTAAAAAATCCCCGAATAAGAAGAAAATGTTTTTATTTCTAATCCTATAAGCATATAATACCTGTTTTTGTTCGTTAAAACAAAAAAGTTTTATACAAGCACCCGAAAACGTTTTATTTTTATTTTTCAATCAAAATAAATATCTTTAATGTTCAAAATATTTTTTCATTTGTTGAAAAAAAAATATGTGAGGGATTTTTATTTTTAAAATAAATATCCATCAATGATGAAAAAAATAAATATCTTTAACGATAAATATCTTTAACGATAAATATCAGTTCGAAAAAAATTTAAAATGATTGTTTTTTTTATTCATACTTTTGTTTTGTTTTCAAAATATTTATTTATTCCATCCGATGAAAAAAGTTCAAAATAATTTTCAACTTTTGAAATAAATATCACAAAAGATATTTATATTTTTATTTTCATCATGATAAAAAAAATTAAAATATTGATGAAAATAATAAAAATCATGATGGATTTTTATTATTTTTTGAACATTAAAGATTGTTTTTCGATTGAAATAAAAATAAAAAGATTGTTTTTTTTAGTATTAAAATCCGGTCTCTGGTTTTATATTTATGTTTACCAATCGAAAACGTGAACATCCTTAACATTATAACTATTAAGAAAGACGAAAATTTATATTTGTTAAAAATAACTGTTTCTTAAAGACGTAATTTTTTTTATTTTTTTTTAATTTTTAACAGTTATGACTTAAGGTGTTTACATAAATCTTATAACAGTTATGTCTCCGACTTTTATTTGTATATAAATAAAAATCACAAAAAATCTTTATTATTTCGGCAACACAATACAAAATTTCTATGAAAAAAGTTGTTCACGATAGGCTGGTTATCAGATTATGTGATTATATAGTAATATTAAAAACAACAAAATACATTACTTGTTTAAATTTTCATTATTTTTCAACACTACAAATAAACAGATAATCACATAATCTATAAACAAGGGTATGAGTTGGGCAAAGTTGATTATTTTTAGTAATGAATTTTTCTGTTTTTAATATAACCACATAATCACATAACCTGATAACCAGCGTAACATGAACAACCATTATATTTCTTTTTTATTCAAAATAAATAAATCTATATACATACAAATATCTTTGAAAAATTCATAATATTTTATTGCACTGTTTTCTATTTGTTTTCATTATACTCTGCACCACCATAGGTGGTTGGGGTATTATGTGTTTGTGCAGAAATTGTAACGCAGAGAAAAATCTTCGGACCCCCACCTTAAACCTTACCGTACGACTCAGAATCACTTTCTAAGTCGATTTAACGATGTCCGTTTGTCTGATCGGATTGTAATTATAACGGCAGCAACATGTTGTGCTGACAGTGATCAGCTGATAATTTTTATTTATACTGTTGCTGACTACGCGCTATTGTAATTTGGGCTTTATTTTGATGTGTCAAAAAAAAAAAACTTTTCATGCAAAATTTTGGATTTTTTGTTTCTAAAATATCTTTTGATAAATGAAAACATCAAAAATGTTTTAGTTTATCACCTTTACCTTAAAGGTTGAGTAGAAATACAGTGATGGACAAAAAATATATATTGTCCATTCCATGAGAGAACGCCCCACAGTGTCGGTTTCAAACGGCTGGTCCGATTTCCATGAAATTTCGGGCATTGATTTTATTCCAAAATTAAAAATGCATAATATGTACAAAATCAAAAATCAGTCCTTTCCCGGTGTTTTTTGCAAAAAGTCTTCAATAAATTTTCGTATTATAAAAATTTGTATATATATTTGAAAAGAAGACAAAATTTCCTAAACAACGATATATAAAATGTATTATTTGTCAGCCTGGTGGCAGCGTTGCCAATTTAGCGCTTTTCGCGCTAGATTCAGCGCTTTTCAGCAACCCAAAAGTTGGATTTTTTTACATCAGCGCTTTTTCTTGAAAAGGCGCTAAATTGGCGTGTTTTGTATTCGGTTAGTTTTAGTTGTAGATTTTAATCATGTTTTCTAAATTTTTCTGAATTTGAAATGTAGAAACTTTATTTTTTTATGCAAAATATAAACAATACAAAAAAAAATTAAGTTTTTAAACATTTTTAAATTTTGTTCTTCTAATGTATAATTAATATTGTTATACAGAAGTCCAGAAGTTTCTTAGGTTTTATTCAGTATTTTCCTTTTCCTGTAAAATTACGAAAAGGGCAGCCATCGATATGTATTCTGTTTTCTATTTATTTTATTTTCAATAAATATTTTTTTCATACGTCACACAATTTTCATACTTAGGAAAGGCTTAAGCGATGAAAAATAAATTTTAAAACAGGATTTGGCCACTAGTGGACCTAAGACCTTCATATTTTAATTTAACATATTTATAAATTTAAAAGCTTTAAACTGAAAGTTTTATCAAATGTATAACCTTTCTTTGTACCTGAAATATTGTTTTTATAAAACGTTAATGTTCAATATTGCATATAACTAATAAATATTTGAATATGAACTTAAAATAACAAATATATATGTAATAAGTTGTTTTGCACTTAATAAAAAATACATATTTAACTAAAAGATAAAAACAAATTTTATTCAAATAGAATTTAGCGCTTTTTAGCGCGTTTTTAAATGACCGGCGCGTTTTGATTCAAAAAAGTTGACAACGCTGCATGGTGGCTATATATTAAGCACTATGCTAAAAAAAAAAAAAAGAAAATGTTATGCTTTATTACAATATTTCTTGATACTCCATTATCAGGAACGGCATTATTAAGCAATTATTAAGTTTGAATTCTTTAATTGCAGACACAAAACAAACGATATGTTATACACCAATATTTAGGAAATTATGTCTTCTTTTCAAAAATATATAAAATCATTTATAATAAAAAAAATCGTTGCTTATTTTTTGCGAAAATGTGTTAAATTGGATTTTCTGCAAATTATTCATTTTTAAATTTGGAATAACATTTTTGTTAGGTAATATTTTTAAACGAAATTTTGCACTTGAACAGATTTGTTGATGCTTTTTTAGATTTCTCAATAAAAATCCCGCTAATCCCCAAAAACTTTCAAAAATTTACAAGAATGGTATTTTTTAAAATTTTTGCTTTATCTTCCCAACCGATATCGGGAAGCAAACATGTCTATTATCAAAAAATTAAAAACACATCAAACTTTGTAAAAAATATAATTATTTTTTTTTTAATTTCAGCTTTGCGATTTGAGAAATTAAGGCAAAAATTGGATAATCATTAAAAAATGGGTCAAGTTCGAGAGACCCTGGTTCACGCAGTATAAAGTTTTCAATTTTTGTTTTCCTTCACATAATTCCTTATAAAAAAATCTTTTAGAAAAGTATAAATACTATATATGTTACTTAAGAAATTTTTTTTATAACTCAAAATGAACGTAACTACCTTTTTCGCAAAAAATCGGCGTAAAATCGACTTTTTTTCAAAATTCAAATTCAAATGCATATAACTTTTGACTCCGTAAAGATTTTGTGAAATATTTACACAGTTTTATTATTTGTTGTGCAAAACTAAAAATTTTAATCTTTGAAGCCAAATATCTCTTAAACTAAAAGAGATAACACATACGAGGATTTTTTTTTTTTGTAGATCTCGACTAGCAGAATCTACTCATATAAAAGTCTTTTAAATCGGCTGAGATATAACGAATATGGATCGTTTTAAATTTTTTGAATACCTGAGGTGTCCAACTTTAGGACCCTATGGACCCACCCCCGTTATGCTTATAACGTCCAAACTCAAAACTTAAACTCGCCTACACCTCTACTAACACTGTCTGAAATTAATTGGAAATCAGACCAGCCGTTTGGAAATTCTAGATTTATTTCCATTTTATTTTTGAAACGGGACACTGTGCGCCCGAAAAAGGGTATTTTTTTACTTGATGGCTTTTAATTTCGATTATAATTTGTATACACAAACTCCATTAAGACTTTTATCAATTTCAGTTTTATGAAATTGCAAAATCTCGCGATTTTATTTCGCTTTTTCATTTTCTTAAAAACCAAAAAAATTTCAAAAGTATGTAACTTTAAATAGCAATATCTCTGGAAAGGCTTTGTAATGATTCAAACGTCCCTTCAATTTCGCTTAAAATGGCTTCACTATATATTTTTGAGATTTTTTATGTTTTTTAGAAAGCGAAATAAAAGCGCGAATTTTCTGAATTTTGCGAATATGAAAACGGAAATCTATATAGATAACCATAGACCATTTATGTGCAAAATTCTATGAAAATCAAAGGACACTTGGTAAATTTTTGGGCGTTCTTTCATGGAATGGACGATTTATATTTTTTCTTTAAACAAAAATAGGTGGATTTTGATTTTTTTCTATTACGTGCTGATTTTTTTTATGGGATTGGAGATTGGTTTTGTAAAATTTAGACTATAACTCAAGAACCGTTTACACGATTTTAATAAATGATACACCAAAAGATGCATCTTCAAGATATATCAACAGCTCAAAGATAATTTAAGTCGCTGTATATTGAAGTTGAATTTATCTTAATAGGACAAACCGTTCTCGAGTTATACAAGTACGAGCTGTAAACCCGCTACTTCGTCAGCGGAATTTTTTTTTATTAAAACTATACTATATAATAAATTTAAACTAAGATTCTTAACTCCCTTGGGAACATTTTTAATAATGGTGTTATGTCATCCATAAATAACAATATCTCTTTAATTTCAGGTTTATAATCTTAGAATAATGAAATTAAATTAAATATCAGAATTACGAAAAAGTATATTAGAATAAAGAAAAAGGACCACAAAATCCATTTAAAGATTTCTGATTCACTTAGGACCTTACATTTTCAAGAAGTACTATTAGAAGAACGAAAAAAGGTACCACAAAGTCCCTTCTTATGGATTCTCATTCATTTAGGACCATATATCTTTAATTTCATGTTTCTAGATTCAGAATTATAGAAAATTAAAAAAGTACCGTAGGAAGAATAAAAAAGTACCACAAAGTCCCTTCTTATGGATTCCCATTCATTTAGGACCACATATCCTTATTTTATGTTTCTAGGTTAAATATTACCGAAAATTAAAAAAGTACCATTGGAAGAACAAAAAAGTACCACAAGGACCCCTCTTGTGAATTCTTTCTCACATAAGACCATGCATATTTAATATCATGTTTCTACTTTAAATATTATAGAAAATTCAAAAAGTACCATTAGAAGAACAAAAAAGTACCACAAAGTCCCCTCTAATGAATTCTCATTCATTTAGGACCAAATATCTTTAATTTTATGTTTCTGTGTTAAATATTATAAAAAATTCAAAAAGTACCATTAGAAGAACGAAAAAGTACCACAAAGTTCTCTCTTATGGATTCTCATTCACTTAGCACATAATTATAGAAAATTCAAAAAGTACCATTAGAAGAACGAAAAAGTACCACAAAGTCCCCCCTTGTGAATTCTTTACAACATTGGACCATGCGTATTTATTTCCATGTTTCTAGGTTAAATATTACAGAAAATGAAAAAAAGTACCAATAGAAAAAGAAAAAAGTACCACAAAGTCCATCCTCTTGAATTATTATCCACAGGACCACGTATCTTTAAGTACCACAAATTCCACTCTTGTGAACTCCTATCTAGATTTTCTTAATTTCATGTTTCTATGTTTAATGTAATTGAAAATTCATTATTAAGTTTGAATAAAATGTAATTTCCCGCCTTTACCCCTTTTTTGGTACTTTTTTTCACCCATCGAAGTATCAAAAATTGTATTCTAATAAATTTTTAAATTGTAGTGGTATCCCATATTAAAATACTCATATGAATATATCAATAAATATAAAAAATGGTTTTATGAAAAAAGTACCAAAAATAGGTACGATTTTTACCCCTTAAACGTTTGAATTTCTAAAAAGTACCAAATTTGTATTTCTCATTTTTTGATAAGTTATGAATACGATATAAATTTTATCTGTATGTTGATTGGTTTCAAAGATACATAAGGTGCCAAAAAAGTACCAAAATACAGTTTTTACCCGTTTTCTCCCTAAAACGGCTGATTTTCAAAAAAGTACCAGACACCTGTCCAATTAATTTTTAAATGAATAACGACAACTATTCAACCTTTTTTGTATCTTTATTAGTTTGGGAGATACAAAGTTACCGATTTTACCCGTTTTTACCCTTTTTTACCCCCTAAACATTCGAATTTCCAAAAATCCCGTCTTAGTGGATCTATATGGTGGGAGACCTACCTGCCTTCCAAATTTCGTCTCTCTAGCTTCAGCCGTTTGGGCTGTGGGATGATGAATCAGTCAGTCAGTCAGTCAGTCACGTTACTCTTTTATATATATAGATGACTGCCTAAAGGCGGGCTCATAGTAGTCATGCCCATAAAAAAAATCAAAACGTTATAGAAAAAAGTAAGAGCTGATTCTTATTTAGCAAATTAAATTCCATCTAATCCGCCTAGTGTATTTCCACTTAACTGTAGGTATGTATGGGTATCCTAACAACTGTGAATGTAATCAAGATTTGTGCATCAATTTTTATGATACGTGGCTTTATTTACTCGTAGTTTAACCAGCTTTGAGATTTTTGATGTTTTCACTTTTAAAAAGAAGTTTTAGCAAAAAAAAAGAAGAAATCTTGAATATAGTATGAAAATATTTATTTCGAAATATCTCCTAAACTATTGAGCGGATAGAGCAACTTAAAGTCAATTTTATTCCACATATTTTGGTGCATCCCTGCCAGCAATTGGAAGTGAGTTTTTGGATTCTTCTATTAAAAAGTGTATTTTTAGTCACATTTAGACGTTCAAATGTAGAAAATACACAAATTACAAAAACAAAACACATTACCATCGAATTATGATCCAAAAATCTTGCTTTAGGCGACTGTTTACCTTCCAGAACAAAGAAAAGAGAACGATCACGATATGATTCGCTCAGTAAATGTACAACTTTTAAAGTGTTCAATGTAATTTTTTTAAGTGACGGATAAAAAATATATTAAATAAGAAAATAACTACCCAGCTAAAAATATTATGTATGGATCATATATATAAAATATATAGAGTTTCATATATGTTTGGATCCGAAAATTGAGGGTATGTGGAGATATATGACCATATACATGTATCCATATATTCATTGATACATATATATTAAAAATCCCTATAGTTTTAATTTCTAAATGTCAATTTCTTGTTTATATTAAATTCACAAACACTATTTTATCAAGGACAGCAATCAATTTATTTAGTTTATATGAGTTAAATATTGATGATATAATAAAATTAGTTAACGATAGTTGTATTCAAACACTAAAAATTGCTATTACATAACATATTTTTATTTCCTTATAAATTCCCAACAAACCAAGAAACGATACAGTATCATTAATGATATCATTATTTTAAAATTATATGATAAAATATCCAAATAATTTTTTCCTTAGAAAAAAACTTCAAAAATGTTTAGGAAAATAAAAATAAACTGAAAATTTTTGTGGAAAAACAATATTTTTTATGTTATGTATTATTAGAAAATTATATTTTTGCAGCAAATTTTAGTGAAATCACAAAAAATAAAAGAGGACAAGATAAAGGAATCAATATCAGCTTGGATTTCAAGAGGAACAGTTTTTGGATTAAATATAAATTTGAAGCAAGATAGACTTTAGTTTATTATTGTAATCTCGTTTTAATTTTGAATTATTTAGAATATTAATAAGTCATCTAATTGTGGTACATATGCATGTATATATTCTTGAATATGTTGCCAAGTTATCGCGCTTCTTAAATTTAACGATATCATTACTAATATCATTATTTTCAAAAATTATGTTATCATTTTCGAGTGTACCTTTTTGAAAGCAACCTATATCATTTCAGAATTATAAATGACTTCTTTATCGCCGAAATGATATCGTTATGATATCATTACGATATCATTTGGTTTGTTGGGATTGTATTAATTATTATTAAAAATAATAGATATCTTTTCGAAGAAGGGGTTAAATGTTTGAACATACATGTTTAATAATCAAAACAAATAAATGTTTCCTTTTTACGACAGAAATCGAATGAGTATTTACGATGTAGATCATATACATAAGTACTAATATATGAAAAATAATTTCATATTTAACACCATATATAAATACAAATTCTCATGTATAGGTCCATATATGGTAAAAATTTTCATATATCTCTTATATATGAATCCATATATCGCATAGATATCCATATATGAGTATATACTTTTTCATACATGGAACCATATATATCCACATATTTTCATACATGCACCATATATACAAATATATGATCGTTTTTAGCTGGGTAATTTTAATTTCAGCATTTTTTTTTTTTTTTAATATTTAATTTTGAAGTAAACATGAAATAAATAATAAAATATTGTTATGTATGTAGTATTAGGGTGGCCCTCTTTTGTATGGAAAAAATAAAGGTATTTAAATTTTCAGTCACACCCCCAAGAAATGCTCGAATACCCCCAAAAAACATATAATACAAAGTTTTAGATTGATTAGAACAAATTTAGAGGTGGCTCAAAGCAATTGAAATATTAAAAATTTTAGTTTTTTTATTCTGTCCAACTATAAATTATTCATTACATGCCAAGTTTCGTTTCTCTCCTTCAAATTTTGATTGAAATTTTATTTTTCGGATTCTATTTGCCCGAAAATTACGTGTTTTTCGGTAATTTTAGTAAATATTATGTTATTAGTTATTCAATCTTCTTGATTTTAGAAATTTCAGAAAGCTCATAATATGTGGAATTTAACAAGACATAAACCACGTAAAATTAATTTTTTATGATCGACGAAAAAATAAAAATTAAAAACCATCACTTTCCAGATTTCGATTGCTTTGAGCCACTAAAACTATTCCAGTCTAAAATTTTGTATATCGTAGTTTTTAGGCTATTACCATATTTCTAGGGGGTGAGAACTAGAATCGGAACACTTTGACAATTAGGGCCACCCTAATGTAGTATATAAAAATAAGTTATTTTTTTTAGTTATAAAGCATGTAAACGAAAATTTTTTTACATTTTCAATTGCATATATTTAAGCCTCAGTTTATAGTATTGGAAGAATCTAAAAAGTTTGTGATTCTGTAAGGTCTTTAAAATATATATATAAATTTACATTTTGAGTTTTGAGATATCAATCAACGAAATATCTTAAAAATTGCAAAACATCAGAAAAAAAATTTTGGACAAATTTCTTAAAAAATGTGTAAAAGAAAAATTTTGTACATTTTAAAAAGTAAATATTTGAGTCGCTGTAAGCAATATAATATAGATCGGATACTTTTCTGAATTTGCGAAATCCGAAGATTTTAACTATGTAATAATTTTTTTATAAAATCCAAACTGTTAATTCATTATCATAAAAATTGGAAAATAACACAAAATTAAATTTAAGACAATTTTTTTGAACACTGCATCAACCAACTTTAAGTCAAAAAAGATCCTAGTTTAATAATGATAAATTCGGTAAATGATACATAAGAGAAAAGACAATGTCATAATCTATCAATTAAAATACTTAATAATGTGTTGATTTACACTCTGGCTAGTTTGGCATCGAAAAGTGAATCGGGAAAAAGGTTATGATAAAATACTGTAAAACACACAGGGTATGGGTGTCATAAAGAATTAATAAAGATCAAAACCAGTTAAAAAATTTTACATCCAAGATTGAAATTGCGTCAAAAAAATGTGTAAAATGTAACAAAATTGTAGCTATTTATTATATATTTAAAAAAATAATGTGAAAAACGTGTTCAAAATTTTTTTCCTGAATTTTTAAAATTTGTATATTTATTCTGCGACTGATAATTTTAAACAAAAGAAATAAGCATATTTGTATTCTTTGGAGTTCCTAGTTTTATAAAAGTACAACATTCTTGAGATACCCTTTATAGATACTTAAATATTTACATTTGAAAATGTAAATTTTTTTTCGTTTACATGCTTTAATATATTTATCATATCATATTGTTCTATATTTTTTCCCCTTAATATAATTTTTTTATTATAAAAAAGCGATAATTTTTCGATACTTTCCTACAATACTCTTACACTTCTAAATAACACTAATTCGACACTCCAAAAAAGCACTAAAAAGTGTCATCTTAAAACTGTTAAAACTGAGGCACGTTTTTTCCCGAACGGTGAGTCTTTTTTTTTGACAAGAAAATGATATCATATTCGATTGTTAAGAACTACTTGTAGTAACGTTTTAGACGAAATGTCGATAAAAAATGTTGGCAGGGATTATTTATTTAATAGAGATCTGCATAAATATATTTGTATATGTAGAGTACACGTGTACTGGCGAAGCATGTACACTTAAGGCCGTGTTAGTTGGTTGTTTATGTGATGTTGATGTCCCGTTTATTTACGGGAAGAATTTTGTGCAATTATCTAAAATTAATAACGTGACATATGTTTTTGGCATTTGCTAGAAAAAACACAGAGTTACCATAAATTATTTACTAGAAAAAAACCTAAAATGCAACTCTAATTGAAATTAAACATGCCAAACATTTATCTATTTAATTGTTTGTGTATTTAATTATTTTTGTTAATTTATTTCTTTGTTTATTTAGTGGCTTTTCCTTCTTATATCGTTAAATATTTGTTTAATTGTAAGAAAAAAAAGTGATTGTTTGGCAACACTGCTAACAACTGTCACGGAACAACGAAATAAAATTCTGTTTTCAACAGAATCAGACATCATATCACATCAACGTCAAGTTTCAATAATTTTGAGCATTTCAATACAAGCAATATAAACGATCAGCTGTTTCCTTCGCGGGAGGAAACGTCACATAAACAACCAACTAATTCACGCTTTACTTGAAGCGTCGCAAAGAAAAGATGTACACATATTTGTGAACAACAAAACTTTCGAATAACTATTTGTTGTTATTTGTCTGTGTTCGCTAATAACGAACACTGCCGATATGTTCAATTTTATTCGAACATACCAAGATAGATCATGTCGAGTATAATGCGAAAATAAAACTGAACGTAGTACTACATGTACAATGTTCAGTTTGGTAGGAAAAAAGTGTTTTTAGTTTCATTTGTATTATTGGCTTTTGGTTTTCAATGAAAAATTTATAATCCTGCAGTACATAAGTTAAAATTTTTTAAATAGAAAATGATTAGTTTAAAACATATTTCTTATTTTTTATGATTAACAAACAACACTATAATAAAATTTAAAATATATGGGAGTTATATGCATGAATTTTAAATAAAAACGAAATAGGCATGCAACAAATTCAACAATATTTTTAAATTAAATTAAAAAAATATTTAAACTTTAGTTCTCCTTTCTTTAACTTTATATATAAAAAAATGAATTCTGATTTTATACATATAATTTATATATTTTGGTTCTATTTTTATTTCTGCTTTCTTAAATTTAAAAATCCTTGTTATCCGATTTTTTTTCCTATTGTATATCTAAATTTAAAAATATTATTTTTTAAAATAAAAATCATTTTTAAATAACTTATTTGTTCTAAAAAACATAAACAAAACAGTGCAAAGAAACCATAACATAAATTTTATTATAATAAAATAGATCAGTTTATTTATTACTTCCCGTAAAATTATATTTCAGCTTTGCCCTTTCATATGAAAATACTGGTGGTACCATGTGAAGAGAACAATATACTTGTAGTACTTTTTGTTTGATCATTACATTTGTTTGTGTTCACTCGTCGTTATTCGATAACAACGGTTAACTACACTTCAGTACTTGTGCTCTGAGAGAGAGAGTACGATTAGTAATTATATTCGATGTCGGTCTTCACATATGCAGCGAAAACTTATTCGTTGCAGACCTCTATTATTTAAGTCGTGCATACCGTTCTCGAGTTATAGTGAAATATACTCGAGTAATAGGCTTATTTAAGACGCAATATTAGACACGCTCATAAAAAAATCTCGACCAGATGGGAAAAAACTGAAAGCAGATTCGAGTTTAGCATGCGCAATTCCATTCAGTCCACATATTATTTATTTATTTATTTATTTTTTTTTTTTTAAGAGCACGAAAATTTTTTTTGTTTACCACTGTAATTGTAGTAAAAAATTCGGCAGTTCCAACAGAATTATAGAATACTGAGGACTAAATTCGAGTAGCTAAAAATTCGGTTGTCACATCGAATCTGTTGCCACTATGCATTTTCCTTCATTTCATCCCTCTGTACGACATTTAATTTGATGAAATTTAACATTTCTTTTAAATGATCACAATTAATTTCTGTAACAACATGTATAGCATAATTTCAGGCATTTATTTTGTGATCTGCTTGCAACTAGAGTACTAAAACCCTTCTTCCTTGACTACTGACCGATAGATGGTGCTGATAACAACACCAGAACGTCTACATTGTTGCAACTTGCAAGAAACGTTTACAAACTGTGCTTTCAAAAATATAAAAAATAAGGCATTCTCGACGGGCGGTGAAATAAAATTTTCAAACATTCCCAAATTTTATATGAAATGTCGACAACCAAAAAAAGACAGGGGTATAAAATACCTGCAAGCCCACTTGAAATGCACATAAATGCCAATTTGCAGGTATTTGCAACTTATTTTGGCGATTCGCCGTCGAGCATCAACAGAATATTAATCTCACAATCAACAAAAAAACAAACAAAAAGGAAGAAGTTAGTAAAAGTGTTTAAATTTTTCAAAATTATTAAATTGTTAATTTATTAACATTATAAATAAAGAAAAATTTGAAATCGTGATTGTTCAAAAAGATAATAATTATTATATATTATATATGTATATTTACTATTACTAAAGTTTTTTTTTTTTTTTTTTTTTTTAACTGACATTTTTATAATTATAAAAAATTTTGTCATTCCCATAAGATTTTGATATCCGTTTAAGATAAGTTTTATTTATAATAAAACTTAGGAGAATCGCAAAAAATCCATTGTCGTTTGGATCATATTTATCGTGACCAGTAAGATCTCAATCTATTGCAATATGAAATTTTTCATGTGGGTAACTCATACGAACTTTTTATTTGCAATATTTTATTAATTAATACGTTTCTATTAAGTTCATTCTAAGCGATAATAATCAAAAACAATTTTTGAAAAATATTTATTTTTACAAAAGTTATAGACAGTCAAAGTTGAAAGTTTTTGGTAATGATGTAAAATGTAATGAAAAATGCATCAAAATTACGAATAGAAAAATGGATTTATTTTATAAAAATCTTCGGCGAAACTGTTTAATTTTACCAGAGTAGAAAGAACGCTAATTTTTTCGATTCGTGTGGAAGATCAAAAATGTTATATGTGAAAATAAAATTATTCAGGAATTAAACCGAAAATTAGAATTTGTTAAGCAGTTGTGCATGTACATTAGGGTGGCCCTCACCCCTGGAAATTTTTGAATAGCCGAAAAACTAAGACATGCCAAGTTTTGAACTGATTGGAAAAAATTTAGTGGTGGCTCAAAGCGTTCAAAGTCTGAAAAATTATGATTTTTTTTTTTTTTAATTTTCCTTTCATGGATCATAGAAAAATAATTTTAAACGCAATTTTCTGGGTTTATATATTGTTAAATTCCGAACATTATGAAATTCTTAAAATCAAGAAGATTGGATAACTAATAACATGATAGTTATTAAAATAAAATTATCGTAAAATACGTGATTTTCGGGCAAATAGACCGGGAAAAATAAAATTTCAACCAGTAATTGAAGGAGAGAAACGAAACTTGGCATGTAGTTCCCTATTGATGTTTTATATATCCTGTAAATAATTTTATTATCGAAAATTATTGTAATAGCAAAAAATACGTAGTTGAGTTATAAGCAAAACAAGAGATTGTGAATTTTGATCGTGAATATCTTAAGCAGATCACAAGTGATTACCGAAAAATTTTGGCACGGCGTATAAGATATCAAGACGAAACCATATGCCGAATTTCGTATTTTCCCTATAGTTTTGGGTGAAATCTTATTTTATTGGTGTGTATTTGGTCAAAATGACGCGTTTTATGTAAATTGATTTCAATAACTGATATTATTAGTTGTTTAATTTTCTTCATTTTGGTCATTTTAGAAAGGTAATAAACTGAGGAATTCAAAAAGATGAAAGCGAGGAAAATTTAAGCTCTAATGAATTATTTATAGTTGAACAGAACACAAAACTCAAATTCGCTTTGATTGAAATATTGAAATTTCATATTGTTCCAATCAATATGAAATTTTATATTTTATTGTTTTTGGGCTACTCGAACATGTATGTATGTATGTATGCATGTATGCATGTATGTACGTATGTATGTATGTATGTATGTATGTATGTATGTATGTATGTATGTATGTATGTATGTATGTATGTATGTATGTATGTATGTATGTATGTATGAATGCATGAATGTATGTATGTATGTATGTATGTATGTATGTATGTATGAATGTATGTACCCTGCTAACATTTTATATCCATAATTGAACTAAAGAGTAACCTCAAGTTGTTAATAACTGTCGAATATATAATTTTTTTTATCCAAGAAGAGTCATTGTTTGGGAAGTAGTGAGCAGCAGGTCTTATACTTCTTTTATTATACTTTTATTAGCTTTAGTTGGTTGTCGAATTAGAGTCATTTTTAGTGGTAAATTTGGACACATATTTTGTCGAAATTCTAACAAATTATTCTATTCAAATTTTCACTAAATAGTAAAATATGTACAATTTTCCTTCTTCGTTCGGGAAGAAATGTGCCGTAGTTCTAAAACTTTTTGGATGACACTATTTAGTGTATTTTTTGGGCAACGAAATGGTATCATTTAGGAGGGAAAATGTATCATCATTTTATATTTACTTTTTAGAATTTGTATTATTCGGGCTCAAGTTCATTGAATAATTGTAGAAGAATACATTGTAAAAGTTTTATTGGACACTCGGCAGAATGGAATGCATTTTCTAGTCAGCCACGACCTTCATCAGCACTCTTCAGTGTCCCACCGTGGTGTTCTCTGTAAACATCATCTATTTAACTTACAATTTTTAGGAAATGGAATCTGTGACTTCTTTTCCTAAATGTTATTAAGTTAGACGAATGGTTTACGATAAAGCTTTTTACAATTATTTGTATTCTCCTTTTACAATTATTATTGTTTATATGCTTTAAAGCTATCAGTTAGGTAGCAAATGAAGCAATGTATAATTGTTATTGTTTAGCCACTTATTAAGTAGCAATGAACAATGTTGTTGTTGTTATTTGTTTTGTCCCTTCTGTTTGTTTCTATTTTTTAGAAATTATTCAATGAACTTGAGCCCGAATAATACAAATTCTAAAAACTCTATAAATAAGTTCAACAAAAATTACAAACAAATTAATCTTCACACTGGGCACGGTGTAAACTTGTTACTTGACTTCCCTGCTAGGCTTTCTAAAAATAGAAACAAACAGAAGGGACAAAACAAATAACAACAACAACATTGTTCATTGCTACTTAATAAGTGGCTAAACAATAACAATTATACATTGCTTCATTTGCTACCTAACTGATAGCTTTAAAGCATATAAACAATAATAATTGTAAAAGGAGAATACAAATAATTGTAAAAAGCTTTATCGTAAACCATTCGTCTAACTTAATAACATTTAGGAAAAGAAGTCACAGATTCCATTTCCTAAAAATTGTAAGTTAAATAGATGATGTTTACAGAGAACACCACGGTGGGACACTGAAGAGTGCTGATGACGGTCGTGGCTGACTAGAAAATGCATTCCATTCTGCCGAGTGTCCAATAAAACTTTTACAATGTATTCTTCTACAATTATTCAATGAACTTGAGCCCGAATAGTACAAATTCTAAAAACTCTATAAATAAGTTCAACAAAAATTACAAACAAATTTTATATTTACTTTATTACTTTGTAAATTCATTTCCATTTTACGAAAATTCCTTTAAATTTTTATTAGCTTTTATATTCAGCTTTTAATATAAACTTCGAATATATGGCTTTCAATGTAAGATGTCAACTAAATACCATCGTTTTCTTCACATTTTTTCGAAAAATCCAAATTAGTGTTATTTGTTTTTGTAAAATTGTTCACAATCAGAAAAATAAAGTATAAAGAAGACTAACGGGAAACAGTTTTTGGTAAATTTTTTAAAATTTACTTAAATTTATTTCATTTCTGTACTTTTATAGACAAATATTTAATTTTTCTTTATATTTCATAAACAGCTGTAAATTTATTAAAAAACGAAGCTGTAAACCAATTAGAAAATTAATTATATTAATAAATCATATAATTAAATTCCAATATAAAGTTAATTAATAATTTTATTAAAAAATTATTTGAAATATTTTTTTCTGTGTGACTTTTCCCACATTTTAGTTAGTAACAGAATGCATTATAAATAGATCAAAAATCGAAATTAATGTTATTTGTTTTTGTAAAATTGTTTACTATCAGGAAAATAACATCTTGAGAGTACTAATGGGAGTCAGTTTTTGGTAACATTATTTTTATCCAAAAACTAACTTTTAAGTGACTTTTAAGACATTTTAGTTATTAATAAAATGTAAATAAATAGATCAAAAACAGAAATTAATGTTATTTTTTTTTTGTAAAGTTTTTGATTGATATTTCATATGAACACATTTTAAATATAAGAAAAAAATTAATTTTTTATACATATTTCAATTCCTATTTTTAAAAACAAAACATAAGGTTTGTTCGTTTCAAATTCTAGTAAAACTAGTAAAAAAAGTGAAATTTAAAAAAATCATTGTTTCTTAAATTTTTTTAAATTTCTCTTTTTATTTGAAAAAGTAAGAAAACGGAAAATAAATACTAAAATGAATTTCAGTGTCAATCAAAAATAAAATATTTATTTATTTTTTTTACTTATATATATTAAATGGGTTCCTGGAAACATCTCAAAAATACGGAAATATGATCCTTTGCGGATAATTTTTCACATATTTCTTATAAAACTTGTAAGAATATGTATGATTCAATAGTTAATGACCATCCATGTAAACTACAGGTTGATTTGGAAGATGTCTTTCCAGAATAGAGTTTGACACTGAATTTACTTAAACGAACATTAATCAGGCAAAAATAACAGTGTGTAGACGAGTTGGCTCATATTATTTAATACAAATCAATGTACCAATTTTTAAAATGATCAGTCTATAATTGACCACAGCTCCCATAAACAGACCCTTTCCAAAGATCATAAAGGTTCAAAATTAATATTACAATACAATTATGTATACGTAAGATTTATAAAAGTATTAATCATAAATCCAAAATTTAAAAGACTTCGTTCAAAATTGACCACAGGTTCCAACAAAAATCGAAAAAAAATTTAACATATTATTTCAAATAAAAATTCAATAGGAATTTGCAAAAAAAAAATATATTTTATAGTTTTTCTCGTATAAAATATACAAGTAAAAAATAGCAAGAGAAAATTATTTTCTCTTGAAATGTTTACCACTTTTACTAATTTTATGTGCACAGAAACGCTTTTTGAGTAAAATACAAACAAACAGACCTAAATGTTCTTATCTACGTAATCGATTTTTAAAATATTTTTTGAAAATTTTCTGTAAATATTGTAATGTTCTCTCTTGCCTTAAGTTAATTTTTGGAATGAATTTATGTCAATAAATACAATAATTGGTGTATTTTGGTTGTTCAACGAGATAATATTTGTAATAATCGTTTTTTAAATGATTTTTGCTGGAATAAAAGATCGGTATATTTTTTATACATTACATAAGAAATAATTACGAAAATATTACACAAATATGCTTTTTTATGCAATTAAATAAAGTCGTATAAAAAAAATTTTACTTTTTTCATAAAATCTAAACTCCAGGATTCGTTTTTGGACGGGCGGGAAGCATTTTAGTGTTAAATCGTTCAAAATCTATTTCCTAATAAAATGTCTTCAATAAATTTAAAAAAAAAAACTCGCGTGACATTTTTTTTTATTAATTGACAAAAATGAAACTTTTTACTAAAAAGCTTTATTTTCGACCAATACTGGATGTAGGGTGCAAGCCTAAAGCAGTTCAAAATTTCTGTATTAGCCATTTATGAAATCTTATCTTTTGAAATATATTTTTCATACTAATTTCAGAGTGATGACTTTCAATATTGAGATAATCCAAAAATTAAATTACAGATTATTATCAAAAAAATTGTACTTCATATACCTCAGGACTTATTCCCAAAAAACGAAAGAAAGTCGAGGCAAAAAATCAAAATTCAAGTGTAAATATATTTTTAACTGTAAGAGATAACTTATGTGAGTAAGGTTATTTTTTCTTTATCTTGCCAAGCACTTTACAGAAATAAAAAAATTTATTTACAAACGGCCTTAATTTGTAGAAGTTACGATTTTTTTAAACTTTTACATACTCGTGGTAGTCAAATTTGACACCCTGTAGATTATCTTGTGTTATTTACAGGGTGACTACAAGATGATTTTTCTGAAAGCTTAGGTCCTCTTCTACAACTCTTCTATACATTTCAATTTAATCCGACCAGTAGTAGTTCAGGAGATACAGATGTATATTTGTGTCGAATATTAACTGATACTATCATTCGCATGGGATTTATGCACGTTAAAGTGATTTTCGGAAGAGGGGTTTATATGGGAGCTATGGTCAACTATGGACCGATCCAAATGAAATTTGGCACAGAGATTGATTCTTATACAAAACTCCTTTGTCCCGAGTTTCATTAAAATTTTGCTATATTTAAGGCATTTATGATCGTAAACCCCTATTCCGGGAGGACATTAATGTGGTGGCCAGATGAAGTAATGGACAAATCATAACCAATTTCAATAGGCTTCGTCCTTGCACTAAAATAATTATCTGTGCCAAATTTCATCAAGATATCTTCAAAATTGCGACCTGTACTTTGTTCATAAGGTTTACATGGACAGACAGCTAGACGGACGGACGGGCATCGTTAAATCGACTCAGAAAGTGATTCTGAGTCGAACGGTATACTTTAAGGGGGGGGTCCGATAATTTTTTCTGTGCGTTACAAACATCAGCACAAACGCATTATACCCCAACCACCTATGGTGGTGTAGGGTATAAATAGTATACACTGTTGATCGAAAGTCATATTAATACACATACATTCATATATAAATGTATTCGTATCAAAATGGTTTTTGTTACTTGGATATGTTATTTTTTATGGGAGGGTTTTTTTCAAATACATGTAATGGCTATTTTACAAATGACCAATCCCCTGTTATGGTGCCACCCACTCTTAAAATAAACCATAATCCTAAAATCTATAAATACCTAAAATAAATGTATGGTATTTTTCTTCCCCATAATTTTTGAAGGGTTCATGAAAACAATTTTACTAGTTATTTATTTTTTGTTACAAATAAATGCCATAAAATACGTTGGTCTAACGCATAGAGTGGTTCTCATTTAAGTAAAGTGTCTGCTTGTAAGTGGACAATAAATATTATACACAAAAAGAAGGATAAAAAGAGAAAAATATATGTTCATATTAGTTTATACACAAAACATATATACATATGTATGTGCATATGTATAAGAAGGACATCACATTTCACAATCATTGATATGTAACATTATTCATGAAAATTAGAAATCCCGTTTGCTTATCTCAAACACAATTTATTATCATTTGGAATTTTTTCTTTTGTTTGCGACCTGTAATTTAATTCGGTCATGATTTTAAATTGCATATAATGTTATTTTATAGTGAAAAATCGTGTTTGACTGAAAAATTTATTTTTGTTGGAATGCAAAAAAAAAAAAAAAAAAAAAAAAAAACGTTAAATAGAATCATGGTCTTAATTAATTAAGTAATTATAAAGGACAGAAAATAATCATTATCTCTGAATTTTTAAACATACAAATCCGATACAAGTAACGACCGGATTAAAGAGTTAAATACAGAAATTTTTGAGTATTTTTTTTTTTTTTTTTTGCTCAAATTATAATTACACTGGTCTGCAAAAACAAACCAAAAAAAAAAATCCTCCTTCAAAAAAATATGTGGACTATATGAAATTGTACCTGCTTAACATAAATCTGCTTTCAGTTTTTTTTTTCCATCAGGTCCTGATTTTTGTAATAAGCATGTCTAATAACTCCCTATTAATGAAGAAAATGCTCTAGTATAGTTTACAATAACCGATTTAGACAAATGAGGCCCAATAGATGTAGACATTATTTTTTATCTGCCAAACAGTTTCGGAGCTATGTATTTAGAAATTACTGCGGGATGAAACTATTTTTTATCTATAATTAAAGTATTTGTTTTTTTTTTTTTTTTAATATCTAAAGAAATGAAGCCGAAACATATGTGCACTTTTTAATCCATTATCTTAACTTTGGTGTTACTATGACAAAATAAGCCATGTATCATTTAAATTGATGCACAAATTTTAAATTTAATTTTATTCGTTGAAAACTCTCCCTAATGATTATATCTTCTTTTATTCTGCTATGATTTAAAAATAAGTCATAAATTTAATCCAAATAAATTATTGTTATAATTTTTGCTGCAAAATAGTAGATTCCTTGATATTTTTATAGGAGATTATTTAATTTTTTAGGTAATTGAATTTGACTTATAAAAGCTAATTAAATTAAAATAAAATAAAAAAGGTGAAAATAATTCGAATGCATATTTTTTCTAATAAATAAAGATTAATTGTAAAATTAAATGACATATAATGAAAACTTTAACTGTCATTTATGTATGTAAATTTACATTTTTTTAATAATATTATAACCATTTTATACTAAAAATTTTGTTTAAAAAACAAGTCTTCATATTTCCCATACATTTGAGAAAAAAACTGAAAGCTTTTTTATTATAATTTTTTGCCAAAACATAGTTTTTGGATAAAAAAAGGTTTTTAGTGTTATAATTGACGACATTTCATCAAGAAATAGATTTAGAACGACTTGACGCTAAACTGCTTCCTGCCCGCCCAAAAACGAATGCAGGTGTGGAGATTTTATGAAAAAAATCATTTTTTTAATAATTCAGAAAAACATGTTAGCATAATTTTTTCACTAGCTTCCGTGACATTTTTTTATTATCGATAAAAATTAAACTTTTTTCTAAAATTCACCATTTTCGACCAATTTTTGGTATAGAGTGCAAATTTAAATCAATTTAAAATTTCTTTATAAACCATTTATGAATCCTTTTCTTTTGGTATATACAGCGGGTGTCATAAATAAGTAAACAAAGTAGTATCTTGAACTCAATTAGTTATTTTTGAAGTTGTAGATTGAAGATATCAAAAGTAAACAAAAGCAAAAGATTCAATTCAACACATTACTACTTAGTGAATGTGTTTCTTTTTAAAGAATAAAATCATTGCTCCATAAATAAGTAAACAAGGTTTTTAATAGCCCCAGCGACCGACTTTATTTTGATTCATTAGTGCCAAACGTTTTGGTATAGCAACTGCATATATTCTGCATATTCCCGGACAAAATTAAAGGGTTTTAGTAATAATTAAGTCCATCAGTTTGGTCAATTATGGGGACTTTATTTTATTTCTATTTTTTTTATTATTAAATTTCATGCAATTTCTTTTGGTGACACATCTGGACTTTGAGCAGGTCACTCTGAAATGTTAATTATTTCCTCAGCTATATATTTTTAACAAAAGGAACCCTAATTTATAGGCGAATTTTCCTACTATAGGATAAAATCCACAAAAATTAAACAAAAAATTTTTGGAACTTTATACCTTTTAAAAGATTAAGGTTAATATGGGATTTTATTTCACCTTTGTGTACCACTTTTTTTTTCCTATTTTATAAATAGAAATATATTTCCAAAGCCCTTTCTGCTGGACTTAAGTATTGGTTTTCTATACTTAAAAGTTAAAGTTTTAACATTTTAGAGCTAAACATACTTATTGTCTACATTATATTTCATGCGAAGCAAAGGTTATTCAATCCAGAGACTTATTTTCTAAATTTTTCATATTTTTAGACGCAATCTGCATAGAACGTCATCAAATTTTCGAGATTTATTATACTTATGTATAAAATTTTCCGTACAACTAAACCATGTTTTCCGTCTTCATTTATTTTTCTGTGAGTTGTTTTTTTTTTTTTTTTTGCTCAAATTATAATTACACTGGTCTGCAAAAACAAACCAAAAAAAAAAATCCTCCTTCAAAAAAATATGTGGACTATATGAAATTGTACCTGCTTAACATAAATCTGCTTTCAGTTTTTTTTTTTCCATCAGGTCCTGATTTTTGTAATAAGCATGTCTAATAACTCCCTATTAATGAAGAGAATGCTCTAGTATAGTTTACAATAACCGATTTAGACAAATGAGGCCCAATAGATGTAGACATTATTTTTTATCTGCCAAACAGTTTCGGAGCTATGTATTTAGAAATTACTGCGGGATGAAACTATTTTTTATCTATAATTAAAGTATTTGTTTTTTTTTTTTTTAATATCTAAAGAAATGAAGCCGAAACATATGTGCACTTTTTAATCCATTATCTTAACTTTGGTGTTACTATGACAAAATAAGCCATGTATCATTTAAATTGATGCACAAATTTTAAATTTAATTTTATTCGTTGAAAACTCTCCCTAATGATTATATCTTCTTTTATTCTGCTATGATTTAAAAATAAGTCATAAATTTAATCCAAATAAATTATTGTTATAATTTTTGCTGCAAAATAGTAGATTCCTTGATATTTTTATAGGAGATTATTTAATTTTTTAGGTAATTGAATTTGACTTATAAAAGCTAATTAAATTAAAATAAAATAAAAAAGGTGAAAATAATTCGAATGCATATTTTTTCTAATAAATAAAGATTAATTGTAAAATTAAATGACATATAATGAAAACTTTAATTGTCATTTATGTATGTAAATTTACATTTTTTTAATAATATTATAACCATTTTATACTAAAAATTTTGTTTAAAAAACAAGTCTTCATATTTCCCATACATTTGAGAAAAAAACTGAAAGCTTTTTTATTATAATTTTTTGCCAAAACATAGTTTTTGGATAAAAAAAAGGTTTTTAGTGTTATAATTGACGACATTTCATCAAGAAATAGATTTAGAACGACTTGACGCTAAACTGCTTCCTGCCCGCCCAAAAACGAATGCAGGTGTGGAGATTTTATGAAAAAAATCATTTTTTTAATAATTCAGAAAAACATGTTAGCATAATTTTTTCACTAGCTTCCGTGACATTTTTTTATTATCGATAAAAATTAAACTTTTTTCTAAAATTCACCATTTTCGACCAATTTTTGGTATAGAGTGCAAATTTAAATCAATTTAAAATTTCTTTATAAACCATTTATGAATCCTTTTCTTTTGGTATATACAGCGGGTGTCATAAATAAGTAAACAAAGTAGTATCTTGAACTCAATTAGTTATTTTTGAAGTTGTAGATTGAAGATATCAAAAGTAAACAAAAGCAAAAGATTCAATTCAACACATTACTACTTAGTGAATGTGTTTCTTTTTAAAGAATAAAATCATTGCTCCATAAATAAGTAAACAAGGTTTTTAATAGCCCCAGCGACCGACTTTATTTTGATTCATTAGTGCCAAACGTTTTGGTATAGCAACTGCATATATTCTGCATATTCCCGGACAAAATTAAAGGGTTTTAGTAATAATTAAGTCCATCAGTTTGGTCAATTATGGGGACTTTATTTTATTTCTATTTTTTTTTATTATTAAATTTCATGCAATTTCTTTTGGTGACACATCTGGACTTTGAGCAGGTCACTCTGAAATGTTAATTATTTCCTCAGCTATATATTTTTAACAAAAGGAACCCTAATTTATAGGCGAATTTTCCTACTATAGGATAAAATCCACAAAAATTAAACAAAAAATTTTTGGAACTTTATACCTTTTAAAAGATTAAGGTTAATATGGGATTTTATTTCACCTTTGTGTACCACTTTTTTTTTCCTATTTTATAAATAGAAATATATTTCCAAAGCCCTTTCTGCTGGACTTAAGTATTGGTTTTCTATACTTAAAAGTTAAAGTTTTAACATTTTAGAGCTAAACATACTTATTGTCTACATTATATTTCATGCGAAGCAAAGGTTATTCAATCCAGAGACTTATTTTCTAAATTTTTCATATTTTTAGACGCAATCTGCATAGAACGTCATCAAATTTTCGAGATTTATTATACTTATGTATAAAATTTTCCGTACAACTAAACCATGTTTTCCGTCTTCATTTATTTTTCTGTGAGTTGTGAGTTGTCAGACCTTAATTTTCGGACTTCCGGAATAAGTTTTGATAAAGCCGAAAGAATAGGATTTTAAAAGTAAATTGTTATTGTTATGATAGTTACTCTTAGGTCGAAATTATGGTTAAATTAAAATTTTCTGATTTTATCAAATTATCTAATATAATCGAAAAAGCGATTTTTTACTTCTCTCATTGTGTAACAAATAACTATCTTTGTTGTGCTAAAATCATTTTGAAATCATAAACTTCACTTACTTTTAACAAAAAATTAAAGAAATTAAGCCAAAAGTAGCTTGTTTACTTATTTTTGACTCCCCGGAAAACGACTTATTTTCAACTTTCTCTAGAAAAAAACTTAAAATGGAATAATATTTGAAAAATTTGACATCAATGTAAAAGAAAACAAATTGACTTCATCCAAAACATGTAAATTTTTAAAAATGGACCGTTACATTTGCCGCTTTTTAAAGCGAAACTGAAATAATAAGTTTGTTTACTTATTAATGACACCCGCTGTATAAAGAACAAATTTTATCATTTAAGGAACTTTGAGAAAAAAGTGAAGGAATTGTACTATATTTTTGTAAAAAATAGACATTTTTCATACTAATTTCAGAGTGCTGACTTTAAATATTTGTCACGTCTAGACGAATTGGGATAATTCAAAAATTATTTTGATATATATAACAAATTTCAAAATATTTTTAAAAATTTTTTACCTCATTTATAACGACAGCAGACGTCCCGCTTTTTAAACTTCGATCCCGCCTAAAATATTTTCCCGCTTTTTGTAAAGAAATCACACCTTTTTAATTCTAACATTTACTTATTCGATTTCCGTATTTATGTTTTCTATAACATTCTTGCTAGGGTTTGGGATTTCCAGTTATATTTTGTTTCCCGGGAAACGGGAATGAAAAATTCGATTTCACGGGAATCCCGGGAAACTTAAAATATAAGAAAAAAGCAATGATTATTTATAAAGAATGCTATTTTTTTATTCAATACTATAACACAACATTATAAATCACATTTATGATTAATTAACAGAAAATAGAACAATATTGAAGTATAACTTCCAATTTAAAATTTAACAAATTTTAAATATTTCATACAAATAAAATAAGTGCCTATTGTAAGCAAAGGTTTAATTTAATTCTTTAATTCACTTTTCAGATTCGAATTAAATTTATTATTCCAGTCATTTCTATGAAGCATTGATTCAACAATTAATTTCATAGACTTAAATTCTTTGACTTCGCAATAATTAATTCCTTAAAGAATGCACTACCAATTATATAATTCAAGCTTAAAAAAATTTAGATTATTAAAATTTTCTTTTACGAATGAAAAATATTAGCTTTGTTTCCGTATTCTAATTGAGAGCACGCGGGATCCCTATTTTACCGAAAAGTGTTTCCGCACTCGAAAATTGGGAAATGAGAGAGATTTTGAGAGAATAATGTTCTTCTTCTTGCATGAAACAGCCCAGACCAGGGATGGAAATTTAAAATATTTTTGAGTATTAAAATAAATTTCAAATGGTACTTTTAACACCCTCCGAGTATTAAAATTAATTTTTTTTATAGTTATATATTTCTTATTTAGTGAAAAAATCAAATAATGTAGTTTGTATATTCAAAACGATGGATCAAATCAATAAATGGTTTTATAAAGATAAAATATTAAAGTTATTAAAGCACTTTAGCTTTATTTTATTTTTTGTAAAATATATCGAGGGCTTATATTCAAAACGGCCCTCATGAAAAGCACCATTGTTCAGGAGAACATAAAAACTGTTTATTTCCCTCATTTTTCAACATTTTGCAATCCGTTCTTCTACGAGTTATTAATATTACGTCTACTAAACCTCACACTGAAAAATAAATCTTTTAACTCCATTATTCGCGAAGTTATGGTAGATAGCCCGTTTTATCTTGATTATTTTTAATGTATGTTATAAAATTTTCATATAGCCCGTTTTGTTTATTGGAAATTAAAGAAGTAAAACATAATATTTTTGGAAAAAAATTTAATGTTTACTAAAAGACGAAAATTTTTGCAAAAAAATTTTTGACCAATTAAAATTGTATTAAATTTAGCAATATGCCAAAATCGACTTTTTGCGAAAAATAACTTTTTTATTGTTGAAAATGGTTCTTCAGGGCTTCAGCAGCAACTTTTGTTCTGTGACTTTTTAATAATTTCGTTTTTTTACAAAATTACCGTTATTTTTAGGTTGTGGAAGAAAATTAAAATTATAACCTTCAAATTTCCAGAATTTTACCAAATAATGTTTGGCAACTTTATACAAAATCCTTCGGCGAGTATTTTTGCTGAACATATGAACTCATAATATTTGCAAATACATGGTGTTTTGATGTATTTTTAATAAAAAATGAATTTTTCACCATCTAGCGGCAATAATTTGTACTAACTATGTTCAGCAACTAGAAAGGTAATTTGAATACCTTTCCACCTGTTTTTTGAAAATCGGTTGAAAAATAACCGAAAATCAATAAAAAAAAAATGTTCTTAACAAAAATATTGATACAAAGAAAAACAATAACATTACAATTGTAAACAAGCGCGAATGTTGTATAAGAGGTTGGCGGAAAAGTTGGCGAACCACGCCTGTTTTTGTTTTCGAGTTTATATTTGTCCATGAAGTATTTGTACAAAATTTGTTTCCAAGTTTATATCGACCCATGAAAGTTTCGTTATCGTACATACTTTTGCTTAAGAGAAATATCAGCAGAAAAGTGTGAAATTAAGCTACAACGGACACCCTGTGTTTCTAGTATTTTGCTCATAACTTTTTTTCTTTAGCGATTTTGCTCATTTTCAATACCAAACAAACCTTATATAAGATAAATATTTGGGCAAAATTTCGTTCCCCTTCGTTGTGCCGTTAGAGCCCTATCCTGCTTTCAACAGACGGACATAGCTAGATCAACTCAGAATCTAACCAGCACCCTGAAAATATATACTTTATGGAGACTTAAATTAAAAACAGTGTCTATGGTCTCAATTACTAATGTATAATTCATTTCAGTAACATAAACTCCCGTTTTTTTTAAATATGTACTCTATTTTTGAAATGAATAAAATTTGCTGAAAATAGGCTTTATTGTTTTTTATACGGCACAAATTGGACTGAGTGTTATGCCTTCAAAGTCAAAATAGTTGTTTATGACTATAATATCTAAAATTCTGCGGTGGTGCTTGAATATTACATTCCTACTTCAAAAGTTATAAACGAAAAATTTTTGTTTTTATTGTTATTTTTCAAAAAAAAATGTAATATTTGAACTTAAATAAAATCTACATTAATTAACATGTCATTGTGAAATTTTAGTATAATATAAAAAATTTTATCCTTAAAAGAAGAGAATAGATAGATTCCCATTTTCTTATTCCGAAATGCCCAAAATTCCAGTTCGGGGAAAACTTGCTTCAAAAATTTACTTTTTTCACTAAAATGGTCACCCTGTCGGTATAAGAGGCGTGGCTTATTAAATATTTTTTGTGTGTTAAACTAAAATATGTAGGTAAGTTTTCAAGGTATTATTTTTTTAATTTCGGCATTGACATTTTTGAGCTCTACAAAAAACTAAACAAAAATTTAAATTAACAAAATTCTGATAGGGCTAGCGGGGAGACTGTTACCCCAACTCCCCTAGTATTTAATTTACATGCATTTGTGTTAAGTATTATTTTAGAAACATAAAAAAATGTATGGTCCGGAGGAAAACAACGGATTTTAAAGTGAAAAAATGTTACCACATTTTTTTAAAAAATTTCAATTTTTTTTTTCATATTTTTTATAGAGAATTATAGAATTATAAGTATATACACTATCTATGTGCAAAATTTTTTTTCAATCAAATCATAAATGCAATTTTGGCGATTTTTTAAAAAATTTTCATACTCGAGGTGACCAACTTTGAAGGTCCACCCCCCCGTCCCCTAAATTTGCTAAGAACCTGTCCTTCAAATCAATTGGCATACAGCTCAGGATTGTTCATGTGAAATTTCATTCAAATACATCCAGCAGTTCTAAAGTCAACAAAAAAAATCCTCCCCCAAAGACGAATAGTTGGACTTTGCGTATCTGGTCTGGATTTTTTTATGGGCGTGTCTAATATTTCGCCCATAGTAAGACCATTACTCTAGTATATTTTCTCGTAACTCAAGAACAGTGTGTACGATTAACATAAGTGATACATAATGTGACCAGAAGGTTTTTGTCAAAAAGCGGGACCCGAACGACTAAAAAGCGGGATTCTGAACAAAACTGCGTGGAAAAAGTGGGAATTTGAAAAATTTTGTAAAAAAAGAGGGATTTTCTTTCTATATCTCAATTATAAATCAGCTCGCAAGCTCTTGGTTAATGAGCCACTTGAGACGTTACAAATTGAGATCGACTTATTGAAATTTTATAACAACAAATTAAGTAAATACATATCCCTCCCTACAAACTGAAACATTAATACAAATTATAATTTTAAAGTACTTCTCGGAATGTTTTTAGAAAAAAATTCTAGTTAAATTTCAAGTGATACTTTTTCATTTCATAACAAAAGTTTTTCTTAAATAATTCTTAGGCCTGTTAAATATAGAAAAGTTAAACACTAACATTCAGTTAAAACAAAAAGTCTATCCGAAACAAAGACACAACGTTTATATGGTATATAACGAAAATATCCATATTAATTCTAGAATACTAACGTTATTTTGACGACTTTTTTATTTGCATCTGTACTAATCATTCGAACGACTCAAAATGTTATATTTTGCATTTATATGTATATGTAAAAACACCTGATGAAACTTCCTCTAAAATTTGGTCGCATTATATCTTCGGATGCCTGCGAAATAAGGTTTTAAAAAATAATTGTATACGTAAAATTTACGTACATTAGTATTGCAGGGTTAACTTTGAGATCAAAGTTCGGGTCAAAACATCTTTTTAAAATAGCACATTTTGATAAAAAAAATTGGTAAAAATTATTTAAATAGACCCCATAGAAATGTTCTCCCAGAATGAGTTTTTATATATAAAAGTCTCTCTGAAAGAACAGAACAGAATTGGGTTTTCTTTATAAAAAGCGGGAAAAATATTTTAGGCGGGATCAAAGTTTAAAAAGCGGGATAATACCGCCACGATATTTTTGTTACTAAAATTTCTTTTTAGAATTGAAAACATCAAAAATCTTTCAGTTTATCATCTTTATCTTAAAGCTGGTAATGCTGCGAATTACAAAAGGCATGTATCTTCAAAATTGATGCTCAAATCTTGATTATATTCAAAGTTAAGTAAAAATTCCTATATATACATACAATTGAGTAGAAATACAGTAGTGGGCAAACAATTTTTTTTAATTTTTTTTAACAAAAATATATGGACTAGATGGATTTTAACGAGTTAAACAAGAATCTGTTTTCAGTTTTTTTCTATCACGTACTGATTTTTTTTATGCCATGAATAATATTATCACCTTATTCAGCGGTCACACTATAAAATTCGAGAATGGTTTGTCAAATTTAGACTAGAACTCAAGAACCGTTTACACGATTTTGATAAATGATACACCACAAGATGCATACGAAAATTGTGATGAAGTAAATACACATTTGTTGGTATAATTAAGAATTGTTATTTAGTATTTAAAATGATAAAATATATTTCGATAAAAACATACTTGAGAACAGAGTTTAAAATTACTACTAAAATATTCAAAAAATTGCATAATTTTTCATATTTTTTGAAAGCAAATCATAAAAATATTGCATCAACAAAAGTTTATATTATAAAAATAATAAAAATATACCACAGTCAACGAGCGACATATATGTTTCACTTGTACACAGAAAAAACTAAATTTAATATTTTATTAATAAATTATTAAAACCAATTATTTTTTTAAATAAAATTGGACCTATCACAGAATTATTAAAATCAAACATTCAAATTCGTAAATGTTTTATTGAAAAAAAAATATTTTTTTTCTTATTAAAATATTTTTACTATTTATAAATTTGAATGTTTGAATATTTTAACAAAATTCTATAAACTTTTGTTTTTAAATCAATAAAACTAATATTAAATTTTCAGTGGATTTTCAAACAATATTTATTTTTGATTTTATAAATTTTTTTTAAAAATGATATTACAAATTATTTATCTACTTTTACAAATATTGCATTTTTTATAATAAATGTACAGAATTTTAATACAGTAGTTAACGGTACATATATATATAAATTTGATATTCAATAAATTATATTCGTGTAAATGTAAACTATGAAATGGAAAGTGTATGTAGATAAAGAGTATACTAATATCGTGTATAGTAAAGTTTATAAAGAATATAATTATGAGCCATACTTTAAAATATATGAAGTAAATAATGTTGCCACTTGTTTTTTGATACTTCTTCCAATCACAATGATGATACAATCGACCTAAAAAGGCAACCAGTCATTATTATAATATAATATAGTTCCAAGTGACTTAAACTTACCATCTTCAGTTTAGGAAGATTTTTAATAACGTATTTACGTATTCTTCAGTTAAGGACCTCAAAACTAACTAACGGGTAGCAAAATTTTGATAAAACTGCAATAGAATAAGAGAATGAAAAACTCGTTAGATATAAAAAATAAAAAATATTAAAAGTGATTGACCAATGGGGTGATTTTTACAATCAAGATTCATATAAAAACAGCTAGTCTTTCAATCAACAACGTTATAACTCAAAAATTCTATTTTTCAGGAAAAGCATTTTTAGCTCTTTAGTTGATATATTTTTTAAAAATCGTTAACAAAAATATTTTCATGGTAAACATTTTTCACTATTCTAGATAACTACACTATGTTGACTACGCAATGATAAATCCAAATCTGCGTTTTTTTAGTGGATAGTAAAAAAACATTACTTACATACATATTTTATGTGACATCCAGATTCTAGAACAATTGTTACGTTGTTTAGTAAATCCTCTAAAATGTTGATACATGGTCCAATTTAATATTTAATCACCCGCTAAAATTTCCATTCCTTCGAAAGCCCTTTCCCGCAACCTTTTAATGTTTGTGTGGCCCTTGAACTAATCCTTTTGCATTTTTAATCTTAAAAAAAATTAAGTAATTCCTTTTCAAGAAGATACATAAATGTTAAGAATTATAAATAGTACAAAAATCAGGTCGGAAATGAAGATAACTTACCTCTGAATACAATAAAATATTTTGGTTTTATATTTTTTTGTTTAATAATTTGTACAAATTAATTTTTATATTTTTATGAAATTGTCAAAACAAGAGAAATTATGTTTGTTTTTATATTGGTTTTGAAATTATTTAAAACCAATAAAACAAAATATTAAAATTTAATAATTATTTTAATAAAATTTAATTTAAAAACAAATAACGATTTGTTAAAAAATATTTTACTAATAATTTTTTCTGTGTACATTTAAATATTTTTATTTTCAAAATATATGTTGAACAAAAATTATACAAAACAAAAAATATGCAACATGACCAGTACGAACTGCGTAAAATATTTAGCTTGTGCATTTTTTACTGCGAAGTAAATGTGTACGAATAAAGAAAGACTTGCGAGGCTGACAAGTTGAATATATGCGTACGAAATATGTGAAAAAATATGTTGAAAAAATATGCAAAAAATATGCTTGTGCGTGGACATCATTAGTAATGTATAAACAGAAATAAACAAAAACAAAAATGTTTGTTTTTGGGTATTTCTGTATTGGGTATTGTGACATAGAAATAGAATAACGATGATTATAATAATCTTAAAAATTTAAATAGGAGCTCAATAAAGTGTTATGTAGGAAAAAATTGTTTTATACAAATTAACCAATGTATTTTTGCATGTGTTGTTTACAAAACAGCAAAGGATAACAACATACGATTAAAATCAGTGATCGATTTAAGGTTTATAACGTGAGTGGAAAAAAGGAAAATTATAATGCAAAATTTAGGATGACAAATTTACCAACAACATCATGTGTATGTTAGTATGGAAAACAAAGAGAAAACAAATAAATAACCACATTACAGTGCGAATTGTGTTGAGAATAACAAAATGTTTAAAATAAAAATTATATACTTTTGTGAAGCCTTTTTGCTTTTGATCACCTGCAATTTAATAATAAAATTCTTTCAGATAATTATTTCATTATATATAATACAATTCTGCACAAAATCAGCCACATTCAGAATGAAAATATATATAAGTTAGAGAGACGAAATTTGGAACGTAGGTAGGTCTCCCACCATATAGATCCACTAAGACGGGATTTTTGGAAATTCGAATGCTTAGGGGGTAAAAAAGGGTAAAAACGGGTAAAATCGGTAACTTCATATCTCCCAAACTAATAAAGATACAAAAAAAGTTGAACAGTTATCGTTATTCATTAAAAAAATAATTGGACAGGTGTCTGGTACTTTTTTGAAAATCGGCCGTTTTAGGGATAAAACGGGTAAAAACTGTATTTTGGTACTTTTTTGGCACCATATGTATCTTTGAAACCAATCAACATACAGATAAAATTTATATCGTATTCATAACTTATTAAAAAATGAGAAATACAAATTTGGTACTTTTTAGAAATTCAAACGTTTAAGGGGTAAAAATCGTACCTATTTTTGGTACTTTTTTCATAAAACCTTTTTTTATATTTATTGAAATATTTATACGAGTGCTTTTTTTCATTTTCAAATGTCTTCATTTTCACAGTCTAACGGAGATAAATTCAAATAATATATAAAATAAAATATTTTACATTTTGGTAGAAATTGTGGTTTAATTCATAATAGAGCCAATTATAATTCGTACGCGTACATTTGAGAGAAAGAATTATTATTCTTTTAGATTCACAATAAATTTTTCTATTAAATGGAGAAAAAAGTAATTATTTCTAACTAATTGTATATTTGACTAATTTGTTATACAAGTTTATATTACGAACTTTATACATTTGTATAATTTTAAATGATCATCTTAAGGCCTTCCAAATATTAAACACAATTAAACAATGAATTTTAAAGCATTATAAAACCTTATACTCGAAATAAATCTTTAGTATATCCCCGATACTTAAAAATATTGTACAAATACTTTGTATATAACTGAAAACATCTTTTGTACATAGGTTAGTATGTGTCCAAATTAAAAAGTGAGGTTATGAGACAAAATCGCAAATATACCAAAATGGATAAAAACTGTGATTAATTTTAATTTTTATTAATTTAACTATCACTGAATATATTAAATTTTCGCAATTCTTTCACAGTGAAAGAATTGCAAAATAAACAAATATTTACAAATATTTAAGCAAAATTTAATTATTCTATTATTTTGGAGAGACTATTTCTTATTTTAAGCTATATTTTTGTTTTATTTTATTGAAAAATCGAGTAAAATTTTATGGTATAAATTAATCGAATAACTCGGGTAACTTAAAATCTTTATTCGACTATTCGAGTAACTTAAAAACTGCATTTTCGAGTTATTTGATTATTCGAACAATTAAAAAGTCGAGTAAAATGAATACTCTAATGAGAATCCATAAGAGGGGACGTTGTGGTACTTCTTTTCTATTTTAATGGTACTTTTTGAATTTTCTATTATATTTAACCTAGAAATATGAAATTAAGGACGTGAAGTGCTAAGTGAATGAGAATCCATAAGAGAGAACTTTGTGGTACTTTTTCGTTCTTCTAATGGTACTTTTTTAATTTTCGGTAATATTTAACCTAGAAACATGAAATAAGGATATATGGTCCCAAATGAATGGGAATCCATAAGAAGGGACTTTGTGGTACTTTTTTCTTCTTCCTACGGTATTTTTTTAATTTTCTATAATTCTGAATCTAGAAACATGAAATTAAAGATATGTGGTCCTAAATGAATGAGAATCCATAAGAAGGGACTTTGTGGTATCTTTTTTCGTTCTTCTAATAGTACTTCTTGAATGTTCTGAAATTTTCATCCTTAGAAACATAAAATTGAAAATGTAAAGTCCTAAGTGAATCAGAAACCTTTAAATGGATTTTGTGGTCCTTTTTCTTTATTCTAATATACTTTTTCGTAATTCCGATATTTATTTTTCATTATTCTAAGATTATAAACCTTAAATTAAAGAGATATTGTTATTTATGGATGACATAACACCATTATTAAAAATGTTCCCAAGGGAGTTAAGAATCTTAGTTTAAATTTATTATATAGTATAGTTTTTATAAAAAATTTCCGCTGACGAAGTAGCGGGTTTACAGCTCGTATGAGATATACGAATCATTTTAATTAAAAAAAACAATCTACAGAATAAACTGATTACTATATGTTATACATCGATCAGGATTGTTTAGAAACTTCTAAAACACATTCGCTTATAGCAATTGTTTAATGCCGTGAATAAATGTTCAAGAGCAATTCTAGAATTCATATATAAAATAAAATATTATTAGCGAATTTCGATTGTCAAGTTTTTGTTTTAGAAATCAAGATAATTTTTCTGGAATGTAAAGTTAGATCATAATTCGAATCTGGCAACCGTAGCTAGGATTTGAAGTAGGCATAGCTTAATAAGAGAGCTTAATTTTAATTTTCCACCAAGTCTGGAAGTTTCACAAAGCTCTGGATAAATTAAACAAATTTTTGAAAATGACGCATAAATACGCATATCTCCGCTCACAGCCAAAAAATTCCAAATATGGCTCCGTAAGTAAACCAAATTTAAATTTTCTATGTCGCCTAAGATAAAGTTGCTACGGAAATTATACTTATGTAGAAGATATAGATTGAAATTAAAATAAAATTAAACATTTTAAGTAAGATCTTTTTTCAATAAAATGTTTAATACATTCAATCATCTTGACTTGATTTAATATATTTTTGTTTTTTTTTTTGTTTTTGAAAACATAGTATTTCTGTTTTTAATTTTTTAAAATTTTTAATAACAGAGTTGAAAATTAAAACAAAAAATTATTGAATTAATTATTTTCTAATATATTTGTTAATTGGTGGCTTTTATCTGTGAAACAATTTGTACATTAATTTCTCGCAGAAACAAATTTCACAATATAATAATTGATTTATTTTAACTAATAATTACGACTTAAATTATAAGTAATATATACATACTTACGTATGTAACTAAATTATGTTTTCAAAATTAATTCACAATTCTATAATTATTTTGCACACAGCTCTACAAATTTGATCATATATGCAAGAACAAATAACATATTAATAAAAAACAAAAACAATTTTTTTTGTTATTCTCAACACAATTCGTACTGTAATTTTTTAATTTATTTGTATCCTCTATGTTTTCCATATTAACATACACATAATGTTATTGGCAATTTTGTCATCCTAAAGTTTGTATTATAATTTTCCTTTTTCCTTATTTTTTCCACTCACGTTATAAAACTTAAACCGATCACTTTGATTTTAATTGTATGTACTGGTGCCATACCAAAAAATTATAACTCAGTGAGCTCGGATATTAATAGGAAAGTTCTAACAGGGATGGACCGTTATATTACCATCACTAAACGTAAGTCCAGTCCTAGGACATTAAACATGGAACCAAATCCTAAGCAACAAAAGAAAAATATGGTAAGTCAGAATCGTTTTACAATTCTTGATAACAAAGATAATGAAGATGAACCCACAGAGCCTGTTAAAGACTATAAGCCACCTCCACTCTACTTGCGCGAGCCAACTACTAACGCTCTTGTTAACAAATTGTCCCAATTTGTAGGCAAAGAAAATTTTTACGTAGTCTCTTTACGAAAAAGCAATGTTTACGAAACAAAAATTCAGACATTCACGGAAAAATTTTTCAGAACTATAGTTGATAGCTTCGATAGTGAAAACAAAAATTACTATACCTATCAATTAAAAAGCGCAAAGGGCTTAAAAGTAGTCATTAAAGGTATTGACAGTTCCGTTCCAATTGATGAAATAAAAGATGCTCTTGAGTCCGAAGGCTATGAAGTCAAGACCGTCAACAACATAATAAATAAAAATAAAATACCTCAACCCCTTTTTAGGGTTTATATTACATTTAACTCTTCCCAACTGAAGAAAAAATATGATAATCATCCCATTTACGGTTTAAGATACCTTCTAAATCGTAGAATAACAGTGGAGGAACCTATCAAACGCAAAGGTCCTCCACAGTGCTTGAACTGTCAGGAATTTGGACACACGAAGTCCTTCTGCAAGTTACCACCGGTTTATAGAGGTGGAGATATCCACAAAAGTCTGGAATGTCCATATTCAAAATCAGACATAACTGCCAGAAAGTGCAGTAATTGTGGCCAAAATCATACTGCAAACTACCGTGGTTGTCCTGTGTACATACAAATTAAGGACACATCAAGAGCAAGAAGACCTGTATATGCTCAATATCAGGATTCTAATTTCCCAAGCTTTCCCACCTTTAGTGCACAATATAGAGGTGATGTGAATAAAAACTATCAGCAACTATCGTATGCCCATACGGTAAAAAAAAAAAATTCAACTAGCCAAAAGAAATCAAACAAAGTGATGCTCTATCATTTCAAAAAAAACATATAACAAGAGTTCAGCAACTCCCAAGCAAACACAAAGAATGGGTTCAGTTTCCCAAACAAAATTCAGTAATGAAAATAATGTTCCATTATTTTCATATGCACACGCATTAAAAGAGGGTTCAGCAATTCCCAATACGAATTCTCAAAGTTCTATTGAAAATTTAATTCAAACCATGAATACCTTCATGACGAACACGCAAAATATGTTGCAACAATTAATGCAAAATCAAAGCATGTTCATGCAGGTTCTGCTAACTAAATATGAATTCACTAAAAACATGTTACTGGAAAGCTAACAGCTTAAGCTAACATAAAAATGAAGTACAACAATTTTTACAGATGCAAGAAATTGATGTGCTATTAATATCCGAAACTCACTTTACACAAAAGAATTGTTTCAGAGTAAATGGCTACTACACCTACGACACAAAAAATCCAAGTGTTGGTACTGCAATTTTAATCCGTAATGATATAAAGCACTTCCCAATGCCGGAATACAAAACGGAACATCCAATCTACTTCAATAAATATACCTGATAATAAAACAATTTCCTCAGTATATTGTCCTCCAAAATATAATATTAAAAAAGACCAGTTTCTTGATTATTTTTCCACCTTAGGCCCAAAATGTATAGCAGCGGGAGATTATAATGCTAAGCACACATTTTGGGGCTCTCGTCTTATAACACCCAGGGGTAGGCAACTATTCGAGGTAATGTCGCTTAACAAACTAGATACCATATCTAGTGATCAACCCACTTACTGGCCTGCAGACATCAATAAGATTCCTGATCTTATTGACTTTGCTGTAATCCGAAATATAAACCGCGATTGTATATCAGTGATTCCTTCACTAGATCTTTCGTCAGATCATTCACCAACGATCCTGACACTGATTAAAAGTCCAAGCCACTTTGAAACGCAAAGCTTTTGTTTCCCAAACAAGAAAACAAACTGGTTAAAATACAAAATGTACATAAGCTCCCACTTACCACAAAATATTCCACTGAAAAGCGAAAACGAAATACAATCTGCAGTAAATATTTTCACAGATATCCTGACTAATGCAGCTATAGTATCCACACCTTCTAGTTTCTCACGAAGGCCAAAATATATTAAATGTTGCTCAAATGTTGAATCTCTTATTATGGAAAAAAGGCAACTAAGACGTCAATGGCAAGATTCTCGATTACCAGCCGTCAAAACTAAACTTAATCAATGTATCAGAAGATTACGCTTCGCTCTGAAGAATCAAAAAGAATCCAAATTGAAAACATATCTGCAAAACTTAGACCCTACTAAGAAAACTGATTATAGTCTATGGAAGGCGGTGAAAAATATGCAATGCCCTATTGCATATGAGTCTCCCATACGCCTCCAAAATGGCCAATGGGCAAAAAGTTCTAATGAAAAAGTTGAAGCATTTGCTAGTCATTTAGAACACGTTTTCACTCCAAATAATACAGGTTCAACTCTAAGATCTGTAGTAGTTAGCGACCATATTCCCATTTCATTAAAGTTCCGGCTCTCTACCGTGAAATTAGCAGTAAAAGGTCTGAAGGCAGGAAAATCTCCTGGAACGGACAAAATTACCAGCACAATGATTTGTTTCTTGCCAAACTCGGCTCTGAAATTAATTTTATTCATTTTCAATGCCATTTTACGTACTGGCTAATTTGCAAGTACTTGGAAGTTGTCAGAGATAGTAATGATACCCAAACCCGGAAAAGACGTCACTCAAGTAACATCTTACCGTCCAATAAGCTTATTATCAATTTTTTCGAAATTGTTTGAGAAATTGCTCCTTGAGAGTCTATTATTGCATCTTAATAATAATAACAGTATACCTAACCATCAGTTTGGTTTTAGAAGAAAACATGGTACTATTGAACAAGTGCATCGAATTACAACTCTCATCAGAAGAGGTTTCGAGAGCAAGCAGTATTGCTCTGCGTTTTTTATTGACATATCTCAAGCTTTCGATAAAGTCTGGCACGACGGACTAATACATAAAATGACCACGTTACTTCCACAGAACGTTCATAAGTTACTAAAAAACTATATACACTAAATCTTTTCAAATAAGATCGAAAGATGTAATTTCTTCACGCAGAAAAATTTTCGCAGATGTACCTTAAGGAAGTATTTTAGGGCCTCTTCTTTATATACTATATACGGCAGAAATGCCCACGAGCCCTATGATCCATACATCAACTTTTGCAGATGATACTGCTTTTTTAAAGTGTGCATACAAATCTTTTGATTGCATCCGAAAAACTCCAATCCTATATCACTGAGCTGGAAAAATAGCTATATAAATGGAAGATCAATGTGAATGCTTCGAAATGTGTCCATATAACATTTACCTTACGCAGGGAAAGTTGTCCTCCCATTCGAATAAACAATGTCCAAATACCTGAACAGGACAAAATAAGGTATCTTGGTATTCACCTAGACCGGCGTTTAACATGGACTCGTCATATAGAATCCAAAGTTACTCAAATAAAACTAAAATCTGCCCAAATTCATTGGTTAATTGGTCCAAAGTCAGCCCTAGACTTGGACTATAAAGTACTGTTATATAAAGCAGTAATAAAACATATATGGTTATATGGCATACAACTCTGAGGAACAGCCTCTTCATCAAACATTGAAAAATTACAGAGAAGACAGTCCAAACTCCTAAGAATAATAACAGGTGCACCATGGTACGTCAGATATAGCATCATCCACAAGGATCTCAATATTCCTACAATTCGTGAGGAGATAAAGAACAGTAGCATCATATATATGAAAAAACTATCTGAACACCCAAACCCTCTCGCTAGGGAGCTGCTAACTTTTGAGGGTCACAGACGCCTAAGAAGAATGGAAACACTGGATATTGGAAGATAACACTACTAATGAAAACTCTACGTTGGATTTTGCAGTGGCAATATCAACAATAATTTAAGTTTAGGTTAAGATTTTAATACTTATTTTAAATTTCTGAAAAAGAAAGATTCAATAAAAAAATAATATATATGTAAAAAAAAAAAGATATGAAATGTTCATTAGATAAAGACATACATATTTTTTATTTACTGTTTATATTGTGAAACCATTATATAAGAAAAATTAATGATTAATTCCACCGAAGTCTTACTACATATTATGACATTTTTCTAATTTAAAAGCTATTTATTATGATACAATTGTAAACTTAAAAATAATTTTGAAAATATATCACCTTTTTGGGCAAAATTTATAAAGAAAATAAAAACCGAGTATTCGACGCAAAAACCCGGTTTATTTGATATTCGAAAAGCTATCATTTAAAAATAAAACCGACCCGAAATTTAAAAAAAAAACCGGTTAAAACCGGTCGAATAAAATCAGTTCGATCTCCTTAATACTTATGGTATTAACAGTAGGGGCGTTCAATGCAATTACTTATTACTAATATTAAATTCAATATTTTAGTATTAATTAATATTAAAAAACACAATGGAAAATAAAATAATACATTAAATAAATCAGGAAAAAATGTATGTGAAAAAAAATTATATAACAATTTTATTTATAAAAAGTCAGGTTAAATTACGATCTGGGGGGTTATTTTGTAACTAAATTCGAAAGGAAAATCTTTCGAATTTGTATACTTTATACATTGAAATTCGAAAGTGTTTTCTTTCGAATCGAATTACACAATAACCTCCCTGGTGCTATTTTTTCAAATATGACAATATGTTCTTTCGTCTTTTAATAATCGCGACAGCTCATAATTTTTATTCAATTATGACATTAATTTCATTGGAAAGGTAGAATTGACTTCTTCATCCATTAAAGATTTTTCGGCGAGTATTTCAACATTTGCCCTTCCATTTCAAATCACATTTCCATTTTACTGTTCCCAGCAAAAATTTTGGTTGCCATGTAATGAGTTAAGAAGCTATACTTACACATTAGCTTAATACCTCACTATTTTAACACGGTGATGACATTAGAGGCAACTACTTACCCTATTCATTACTTAGAAGTGATTACAATTTTTTTTTTCTTTTTTTGTAAAAAGATTTTATGAATTTTAATTTAAAAAACTTAAGAAAAACCTAAAATGTCATAAAAATAAACTCTTTTAGATTACAAATTAAATAATTGTTTCCACTCGGGTTATAAAAAATAATTTACTAAACAACTTCTATATAATGCAGACTGTAAGTTGTTGTCATTACAAAGTTACTACATCCATAACTACATGCCATTACCAAGTTTTTGCGGGGGTTAATACTAACGATACGTAAATTTTACGTAGTAACTTTTTTGTGTTTGCATTCAGAACATGTAAACGTCTAAAAATTATTATTTTCTTTTAGATATATGTTTAAAAAAAATTGAAGAAAGAACTTCGGTAATTTCATACACGAGTTAAAGACTTTTTCAGTAATTTATTTTAATTTTATGTTAATTTTATCATCTGTAATTATAAAACAGAATTGATTGTATAAACAGAAGAAAATAATGGTATGAAATAAATAAAATAATACTTAAAATTAGTTGCTAGATCAAAAAGGTCAAGCAACCGTGTTGAATCCTAACCCAATCCAAAAGATGAATTCTATAAACATCTAAGTCAAAGATGTTATAATAGTGGGTAATGGAAAATTATGTATTCTACCACTTACTCTTCCTTAACAAAATCGTGTAAACTATTGTCAGCAGCTTTACCGTTGGGCGACTTTTTTGGCTTCATTTTGAAAATAGAACTAAATGGCGCCTTTTTAAGAATATGTGCAAAAATTACGAGAAACTATGTTAGATGTATAAAATATCTTGACCCATTATATATAATTCCCAACAAATAAATAAATTGTTTTAAGCTTGTTTCACAATATATAAAAATCCCCCGGAAATTGTTTAAGCTAAAGCTAATAATAAGGTTATTTAAAATTTAAAACATCAAATGCCGAATCATTTTGGAGCGGATTGGGAAAAAAAAAAAACAATAATAAATAAATGCTTATATCTTAATTTATATTTTTACTTTGCCTCATTGTAGTGCCTCAGGGGAACGTCTTTTTTCTAAATTATCACTAATAAAAAATAAATTGACCAACAGACTTAAGGTCAACACTAGAGAATTCATAGTTTCAGTCTTAAATTTGTTAGACACCGATTTTACAGACTGAAGTCCGAGTGAAAAAGTTTAATTAATAAAAAGATAAATTTATGTTAAATACTTTTATGAATACAACTTTATGTTTGCAATAATAAAAATTATGAAAAATAAATTAATCTGTTATTAATAAAATTGAATTTAGTAGTTTTTCTTAAAATACATTTTTTGTTTTTTATCAAATAAACAAAATTTGAGGAGCTTTTTACGTTTTGAAAAAGTCGCCTTTTATTAAAACAATCCCCTTTATGGCGACTTTTTATTTTAAAATCCCCTTTTTTGGACACGTTTTTTAAATTCTCAACAGCAACGCTAATGGTCAGTTCTCTTCAAGGTCCATTCCTTTAATAACGAAGTTTATTTTATAATAATATCTATATATTTGTTTGGGATCAAAATCCATTCGAAAGAAGCATATTTTAAGATTTTTAAAATATTTATTAAATTAAAAATTTGTATATTTATTTCAGAAATGATTTAAATGAATTTAATACTATAATGTTCTATACTTACGTTTTTAATTATATTGTGAAAATAACTGATTGATACTAATTTTCATTCTTTAATGTCTACATTATGATCGTTCATTCTAAAATTAATATTTCTACTAGCATTTAAATAATTAATTACGTGATTACAAACCATTAATGCGCATAGAGAATAATCATGGAATCATATTATTGACAAAAATTACACTTGATATAAAAATCAGGCTTTAATTTTTAAATTTTGTTCTCATTATGAAAAATCCTTAAAATGCTAAATATATGTATTTTTGAAAAATGTAGTTTGGAAAATAATGTAAATTTATAAATGTGAAAGTATGAAGCCATACTTTAAGGCGCAAAATTGATTATTTGTCGGTAAAGTGGTGAAGGATATAAAAGATTGAGCACAGCCGAATATAGCGCTTTAGATCTCGTTAATTATTAACATTATTTGAAAAGTTTCTTTTAATCTTAAATGTGAAAAATACATCATCGAATTAAAAGCAAATAAAAAAACTGAAAAAAATCAATCACTAATATAAAACTTATCGAACCTTCTTTAACTTGTACACCTTTGTATGCACATTTATTTTTGACATCGGACTTTTAACGTAATATTTACAATATATTTGGATTTCTAATTTTTAACTACCAAAACATAAACGGTAATTTCTTGTTACCGTTTCTTATATATATACATATCAACAAATTTTTAAAATCCAAAAGAAAAATATAATCTAATTTTTTTAATTATAATTATGAACGCGATTAGCATCAACTATATCGTATCAAATTTAATTTGTATTTTTCTTTTTAAGTCATGTACAAATGTATTATAAGCCAGTCTACTTAGTTTATAATAAAAACAATTTAATTACAATGAAAGTCATACGAAGGTGCAATTGTGCCTCCTCGTAATGTTAAACATTTCCTCCGCACGACGAGATGTTAATTAAAAATTTAAAAAATATTTAAGGCTATAAAAAGAGATGTTTTAATAGTTATTACAGATTAACACAACTAAAAATGATTACCTCTTTTCTCTAACATAAAACATAATTTCGGAGGCTCAAAGCTTATACAATAAAATGTTTGCAAAAAGTTTATACAAAATAGAGTATATTAAAGTGCATATTAATTTCAACGTTTTTGACAATTGTTTTAGAATAAAATCGTATTTTATTTTGTATTTTAAAATATGAATTCATATTTACGTTCATTAAAGTTTAACGCCATCTTGCCATTCGTATATAAAATATGTGAATTCCATACACCCACCGTCCAAATTAATTCCATAGTACAGTATACTGCAGTATAGAATAAAACTACGCATAGTGGTCAATATGGCCTTTGCCATATTTGAATTAAAAACTGCACAAAACGTGGTTGCATGTCAGTAGAAAACGACCTCTGTCCAAATTTATATGTATAAATACAAACAAATCTGCAACGAAGGGTTGAAAATAATCAACCCTTTTTGAGAAATGTTTTGCGATTAGTTTTTTTTTTATACAAATTGTATGTTTTACAAGTCTATAGACAAACATCCATTCATACATGTTTTATATGAATAATATTTGCAAATTAGAAAAACAAAATATCACCCTTATGAAACTTGTGAGTTTTGAAGTTTTAAGATTTGAATGTATTTTTATTAAAATGTGTATAAGTATGGAAATAGAAGACAAATCCATAAATTATGAAAATGATTTTATAATAAGATGTAAGTAGGTACCCTATGCAGCCATTTAATATGTATTCTATTTATTTTTTTTATATTGAAAAACTCGCGGTTTTATTTTCGTATACAAGATAAATATATCCTCTTTAATCGGAATAATTTTAACATAATATTATCACTAAAAATGCATCTTAAAATTGCATTTTGGAAAAAATTGTACCCTTTCAATGTTTGGCTTCTTTTGATATTTTAAAATTGATTATGTTTTCTAAAAATTTAAAAATAAATTGTTCTGGGACAAGATAGTCCACTATTTTTAGTAATTTTTAGAAGGTATTATTCCTATTTTTCAAAAATAACATATCTTTTTAATAATATTTGTGTTTTTGTGAGTTTATAATTAATTGAGGTGTCGCAGAAGAAAACGTACTATTTTTCATTTTTTCAGAAATTTATTTTTTGTTATTCTTGTATTCAATGGGTTGAACTCTACCAGAAAAATCTTTAATAGCAACGGTTCTCAAATGGGGGTCCACGATCCACAAGGCGTCGTGGAGGGTCGCGAAGAGATTCTGAAAAATTTTCTTGAACACACAATTTTTTTATATAAATATTATATAGAAGTTTAAATAAAAATTCCAATGAAAACATGAAACTATTTAAATATGGAAATATATTTTTATACCAAAAATCCCCAAATACAGAACAGAAGTAATGATTTTTTAATTTTTCTTTAAAAGGGAACGAAAAAATTAATTCTCAATTTCCCAACAAACTCAAATAATGAAAAAAGTGCGTTTTGATCTGCGACTCCTCAATTGTAGTTGTCACCAGAGAAACCACAAATATGCTCTAAAAAAGGGGTTTTATATGCATTAAATATACAGTAAAAAGAACACTACAACCTAAAAACGCAAAAACATGCGCTTAAAAATCTATAATTTAAGTCAAAATATATGTATTTTTCATTAAAACAATGTGTTTTATTAATATTTCAATATTATAAAATAAGAACGAGAGAGAAACTATAGTCGGTCAAGACCGACCACATAATACCATACACCATTAGACCTGTGGCTAATTGTAGACCAACACTTTTACTCAATGTAAAATAAATTATACAATGCATTGATACTAACATCTATAAGATTTTATGCCCTATAGGGCGATTCCCGAAAGTGGGTTTATATGGGAACTATGGTAAATTATGAACCGATTCTCATACATTTTGGCAATGTTGATTCTACCTATATTTAACTTATTTTTATCGAATAATAACTTAATACTATCATTCGTATGGGATTTATGCACATTAAAGTGAATTTCGGAAAAGGGGTTTATATGGGAACTATGGTCAATTATAGACCTTGATGAAATTTAGAACTACGGTAGATACTTTTACAAAACTCCTTTGTACCGAGTTTCATTAAAATATTACTATATTTATGATCGTTAAACCTCTATTCCGGGAGGACATTTGTATGGGGGCTAGGTGAAATAATGGACCGGTCATAACCAATTTCAATAGGCTTCGTCCTTGTGTCAAAATAATTATTTGTGTCAAATTCCATCAAGATATCTTTAAAATTGCGACCTGTACTTTATTCACAAGGTTTACATGGACAGCCAACCAGCCGACCCTACGGACGGACGGATATCGTTAAATCGACTAAGAAAGTGATTCTGAGTCGAACGGTATACTTTAAGGTGGGGGTTCGATAATTATTTCTGTGCGTTACAAACATCAGCACAAACGCATAATACCCCAACCACCCATGGTGGTGTAGGGTATAAAAACAGAAATTTATCAAGTATGTCCAATTAGATATTTAATTTCAAAATTAGTTTTAATGAATTTCTAATAAAAAATGACTTAGATAAGATTTATTAATTTATTCTTAAATCTACAATATTGTTGCTTCTCAGCGATAAAATGGTTTCCATTAAATTTAAATACTAAATATTTTTGGATTTTTCTTTTTTATTTTTAGTAAAATCAAATTTGAAAAAATATTCTCTTACAGGACGCCGAAATACTTTATTTGTTCTGAAACGTATAAATATTCACCCCTATCGTGAATAACAAATAGAATTTTTGTTCCCATGAAATTTTTATTCCCCTCGAAGGGAAAAATGCTATCGTGAATCTCCCGTAAAAAATTTTTCCCGCTATCAGTTCTCAGTGAATGTAAAAAAAAAGAAAATTAAAATAAAAATCAAAGTTTTTTTTTTTTTTTTAAATATACACGTACATATTAATATTTTTCGGCTAGATCTAGCGATTTTTTCCATCTAGCTATAAAAAAAATGGCTAGATATAATCTAGCCGAAAGATTTAGCTATATTATTTCTGGTTTAGCCAGTATTAATTTTATTTTTTAACACATTTGTGTGTTTGTTTTCAAAAATAGTTAATAAATTAGAAACTAAATTATATTGCCCACTATTGACATTACCATCAATATCATATTTTTTTATGAAATGCAATATCTTTGCACCTTTTGTTGCAAAAATTATTAAAATTTGTTTTTATAATTTTTTAACTTTTTATACTTTTAAATGGCGATTTTTATAAATCTTTTCAATTGAACAAAAGCTGAAAAAATTGGTTATTATGGAAATAGTTATTTAGTGTAGTGCCGATTTTATTTAAAGAAAGTTATATACCTAATGTACACATTTTTTAATTTCGTTACACTATAAGTATTATATATTTATGATTAATATATGCTATATAAATATTAAAATAAAATAGCAATTTAAAATTATTTTATTTATAGTAAAGTTTTTTTTAATTTATATGTAAAAAAATTTTAAGGCCGTGTTTCTTACATAGCGTCTACATTAGACAAGTTTTTATCAATAGGGTAATTCCATCTTAAATTTTAAAAATTTGACCTCTCTGAAATTTTGTCTATAGTAAGTATACCGATAGAGGTTCATACAAAAAAAAAAAAATATATATATCGTCCATTCCATGAAAGAACGCCCAAAAATATACCAAGTGTTCTCCGATTTTTATAAAATTTTATTCGTATAAGGTGTATGGGTGTCTATAATTATTTCCGTTTTCAGATTCGCTAAATTCAGAAAATTCGCGATTTTATTTCGCTTTTTCACTTTTGAAAAAATCTAAAAAATCTCAAAAGTATACAACTTTAAATACAAATATTTCTGGGAAGGCTTTGGAGAAATTCGTCGTTTGAAATTTAAACGTCGTTTGAATTGTAATTATGTTAGTTTAAACATGAATATTTTACAAATAAAAAATATTTTTTAAAAATGCATTTTAATGCAATTGCATTTTTTAAATGCATTATTCTTTAAATATGCTATTCAAATTTGTTAATTTTTTAACATAAATGAAAAGTTTGGAATCTTTACATTAAAATAAAAATCTCAAATTTTTGGGACGCACACATGTGCTATGCATAATTTCCCCTTTTCTTCTTCTAGTTTAAATTTTTTCATATAAAAATTATATTTTTCCGGTATTATGAGTATCTTTACGTATTTTGTTAAAAAAAAAAAATTATTGTGTTATTTTTTTAAAAAATCCTGAAAAATAGTAAAACTTTATGTATCAGACTATTTATTGTTTTAAGTTATAATAACCAAAGCATTTTTAAATACACTTTTGAAAAATAAAAATTTAATAAATTCGCAACTAACAAAAATGCATCTAAAAACTGCATTTATATTTTTAAAATATTATGGATCGAAGACGTGGTTTTTGAAATTCTGACTAAATTACACAAAAAAATATACAATGGCCTTTTAAATACTTTTTAAATTACAGAAATCCATCAATAACTTCAAGAGATATGAACATTTAAAATTGCATACTTTTTATATTTTGTTAACTTTTATAAAAATGTTAAAAGAAAATTTCAAAAACAAGAAAAAATTTTAATTTTATATGAAAAATTTGAAACATGTTTTTATAAAAATTGGATTATGCATATAAGATTTTCGCGTCCCAAAAATTTGACACTTTTATTTTAATGTAAAGATTCCAAACTTTTCATTTATGTTAAAAAATTAAAAAATTTGAATAGCATATTTAAAGAAAAATGCATTTGAAAAATGCAATTGCATTAAAATGCATTTTTAAAAAATCTTTCTTATTTTTAAAACATTCGTCATAAAGCCGCCATATTCGAAATTTTAAGGCCGTTTAAATCATTAAAATTCACAAAGTCTTTCCAGAGATATTGCTATTCAAAGTTACATACTTTTAAAATTTGTTTGGTTTTTGAGAAAATTTAAAAGCAAAATTAAATCGCGAGTTTTTGCAATTTCACAAAATTGAAAACTGAAATTAATAAAAGGCCTAATGGAGTTTATGTATACAAATTTTTATCGAAATTGAAAGCCATCAAGTAAAAAAATATACTTTTTCGGGCGTTCTTTCCTGGAATGGTCGATATATAAAAAAAATTGAAGATGGACTTTTTAAAATAAACGTTTTTAAAGATAATTTTTAGAAAAAAATGTGTTCAAAAAAATGTTTATTACATTTTTATATGACATCTTAAAATACAAGCTTTGACAAATTTTTTGCAGAAAAAATTATTTTGATATCTTTTATACGACAAAAGTTTCAGGCATTTTTAATAAATAAATTAATAAAATTTATATTACATGATTATGCATGCTACATATGCACCGAATTTTATCCAAATTGGCAATCAAGGTGCAAAATTTTTTAAATTTAAAATGGAATTACTCAATGCAAACGTCAAAATTAAATTGAATCTATGGAAGGTGGCAACAGTTGCACATAAACAGCATGGCGAATTCATTATTGTTTTTTATATATGCAGTTTGACAGCTGTAACAACCAAAAATAATAATCAGCTGTTTAACTAAGGACTGTAGACACTATGTTATAATTTTAAAGAGTTGGTAATATGCGTTTGTGCTGATGTTTGTAACACACAGAAAAATTAAACCTTAAAGTATACCGTTCGACCCAGAATCACTTTCTGAGACGATTTAATATTTCAATGAAATTCGGCACAAAGAAGTTTTGTATAAGTGTCAATCTTTATGCCAAATTTCATCAAGATCGGTCCTTAATTGACCATAGCTCCCATATAAATCCCCTCTTCGGAAAATCACTTTAACGTGCATAAATCCCATACGAATGGTAGTATCAAGTTAATATTCGACACAAATAAGTTTTATATAAGTAGAAACAACATTGCCAAAATTTATGAGAATCGGTCTATAATATATCATAGCTCCCATATAAACTCACTTCCGGGAATCGCCCTAAAGGGCATAAAATCAAATAGATGTTAGTATCAATGTATTGTTCTGTATTTGTATAATTTATGCCCCTAGAGAATAAAAGAGATAACCTACATATGTGAGCGTATTTTTTGTAGAGATTTACAATATATAAAATTTCTTTTCTGTCATATCATAAATGCATTTTTGGCGATTTTTTAAAAAAATTACATACCCGAGATGGGCAACTTTGGAGGACCACCCACTTCCCCCCTGACCGACTAGGGGACTGCACTCCTCCTCTAACCATGTGAAATTTTATTGAAATACCTCTAACGGTTCTTTAGTTACTGAATTATTTCCAAAAGAAGCGTTTTGGAACCACTGTGCAACGTTCATTGAGGCGAATAGTTAAAAGAAGTAAAATTACCTTTAAAATGATACTTGAAGCATTTTTTTATGTTGAATTTTATTAGTAAATCTCCAAAAATGGCATTTTTATAATCGTGAAATATATGTATGTAGAGGATGGAGCCATTTTGATTGTTCCCTGTAAGTATCGTGCTGGGACTCAATAGTTTCTGAGTTATTAAAAGATTCCCAGAATACCACTTACCACAGTTATAGAAATCATTTTCACCATCAACATATTTTTTTTTTTTTTAGGTTTAAAAATACCATTTTTCTCTATACTTACCCGCGAACTAAAAATCGCGAGATATGGACCATTTTGATATGACATTTCAATAATTCTTATATCATAAATACATTGAAAGATATATGTAATTTTGTGTATACAACTTTGTACATTTTTTAAGCTATTTTGCACTTTACAAAAAAATACGTCAAAATAAAGAGTCGATAATTCGGATTGGAGTCTGCAATCAATTATCCGGATTATCGAGTTTATACTTTTTATGAAAACATCTGTATAGCACATAAATTAGTACGTTACTAAAGTAAAAATTGAGGTTATGAGACAAAACCGCAAATTATTCCAATGTGGATAAAAACTCAACATTTTTTGGGTCAAAAGTAAAAATAATCACCTTTAATTCATTAAAGTTTCCATAGTATTAAAACCTGTAATTTTATAACGTTTCAGAAATGACAAAAAGCACTTCGGACTCTTTATATTAACTTTCTTAATATTTTATAACTTTTTTATGAGATAAATTCCGCATGTTGTTTATATTACTGACTAATTTATAATATACATAAGTATGAGATGTCTACATGATTGTTTCAAACAAATATACTTTTTCACTGCTTCGTTTTAGTACCGATATTTTATTAAGATATTAAATTGAATTCATGCTATAGAATCATTCCATAAAAATCATCTAATGAATTGTATATAAAACCATATTAATGACATTGTGGTTAAGATATAGTTCCGACATTGATTTTTAGCTTTATCTTCTTTAAAACATTACTCAAATTTATAAGTTCTTGTTAAAATTCATGCTGTTTTTTTCCATTTAAGTGACAATAAAATTTCCAGGAATCCCATTCGAAATTCCCGAGAAAGCGGGACAAGATGAATAGCAAATAGAATCCCTGGACGGGATATCCTGGGTTGCAATCTCTAATTATAAGACATGAGTAATAATATGATATTATTTTAGAAGTTTCAGAAACACTTTAAGACAACTTTAACATACTTTTACCCACCTTTTAAAATCCGACCAATTTTTTGTGACGATTTTCATTAAAATGTTGCCATATGTAAGGCATTTAAACCCTTATTTCAGGAGGACATTTGTATGAGGGCTTGGTGAAAAAATGAACCGATCGTAACGAATTTCAATACGCTTCGTCCTTTTGCTAAAATAACTATTCGCGCCAAATGGCATATCATTAAATCGACTAAGAAAGTGATTCTGAGTCGAACGGTACACCAAATCGATTTTTTTAAATAATTCTGGAACTTGTGAACCCTTGGAAATATCTAAATAAAATTTAGCATGGTCAGAGCTGATTTGGAGGGGTAAAGGCTCTTAACGGGTCACGGGGATAGAGGGAAGACCTCCAAAATAGTTCATCTCGGGTATGTATTTTTTTTTTTTTAATTCGCTAAAAATCTATTTATGGCTTGAATGTAAAAAAAATTTACATGTGGATAGTCCTTGTAAATCTCTATAAAAAAATTATCTTTTAGTTTAAGAGATATTTGGGTCAAAGCCTCATTTTTTGCATCTTTTTTTAAATTTTTTAAACTTGGGGGCCTTGATTTGGACCCTAAACTTTTTTAAAAATAATCACTAGACTTTTTACAAAATTCTAAATAATCATATAAATACATCTTGCCAATAAAAATTTATATTAATCTGAAGTTGAAACTTTTAACAAAAATTTACATTTTTGGGGTTATTTTCCAAAAAAAGTGGCAATATTCTTTCACTTCTAAAATATATATAATTTTTTTTTTTTTTGTTCTGGACTACATAAATTTGGAAATCTTAACGCAAATGCGTGTAAAACAAAATTGGAGCCTCTTTGGGAAAAAGTATTTTAATTTATTTTCTTAAATTCTAGAATGTCAAAGTAGAGATTAAGAAAAAATATATTGACAATATAGCCCCATTTGTTAAAAAATTTATGAAAATTCAGAAATTTTTAAGAATTTATAAGCGTTTGACCCATTTCCGGGAAACAAATTTATATGGGGGCTCAGTAAAATAATGGTGCGATCACAACCAATTTAAATATGTTGTGGCATTAGCCTAAGAAAAGCTCACGTACCGAATTTAGATTATCTTTAAAACGGCGAACTACAGACTATCTCAAATGTTGATTATTGATGTACAGAAACGATCTTGAATCCTTATATCTGAACCTATTTGAAAAATTTTTATATAGGAGGATTTTGCTACAAAACATCGTCGTATGCATATATTATCTCTCTTAGTTTAAGAGATATTAAGCTTCAAAGATTAAAATTTTTACTTTTTAGCCTGGTGAAGTTTTTTCGCTACCGCGGGTCCAACTTTCAACCGATTTTTTTAATTTTTGTTATTTAATTAACAACAAATAGAAAAATTGTGCAAAGAAAGAATTTAAAAAAAAAATATTTATGGAGCCAAAAGTTACAGGCATTTAAAGTTGAACTTTGAAAAAAGTCGATTTTTTCCGTTTTTTTGCCAAAAAAGTGGTCATATTCTTTTTCTGTTGTATAAAAAATTTCTGAAATAACATATATAATAATTATATTTTCTGAAAGATAACTAAACACAGAATAACTTAAAATAAAAAAGAAAAAAAACTTTTTGAAATTGTTTTTTGCGAGAACCAGGGTTTCTCATATTTGACCTATTTTTCCAACAAATTTAGAATTTTCTGCTTGATTTCTCAAATCGCAAAGCTGGAATCAAAATAAAAATGTACTTTTTACATAGTCTAAAGTGTTTTTAATAGAAATTTTTGCTCCCCGATATCGGTTGGAAAGATATAGCAAAAAAAGTAAAAAATCCCTTTTTTGAAAATTTTTTAAAGTTTTTTGGGAATTACGCTTTGAATTAAAAAAATCTACTTAGGTGTAAAATATCATTCAACCCTATTAACTAACAAGAATTTTATTGCATAATTAAGAATGAAAAATATGCAAAAAATCACAAATCCATCCCTTCATCCATTCAACAAATTTTCGTATTGTAAAAATGATTATACATATTTGAAAAGAAGACAAAATTTCCTAAACAATGATATGTACTACGTATTTTTTACCTGTCTGACGGATCTAATAGAAGGATCGAATCGACTTTTTTTCAAAGTTCAACTTTAAATGTTTGTAACTTGATTCCGTAAATATTTTTTTCAAATTCTTTCTTTGCACAATTTTTCTATTTGTTGTTAATTAAATAAAAAAAAAATTAAAAAAATCGGTTGGAAGTTGGACCCGCGGTAGCGAAAAAACTTCACCAAGACAGGCTAAAAAGTAAAAATTTTAATCTTTGAAGCCTAATATCTCTTAAACTAACAGAGATAATATATGCATATGTTTTTAAAAAATTGTATACCCGAGCTGTCCAACTTTGAGACCCTGTGGACTCGTCCCCTGTAGGTCGATATAGTCCAAGTTCAAAACTTAAACTCGCATATACCTCTACTATCATTTCCATTTCATGGAAATCGGAACAGCTGTTCCGAAGTTCCATAATTATTTCCATTTCAGTTTTTGAAACGCACACTGTGCACTGTAACAAAATTAAAAACAAATTAAAACACATAGTTATATTTTTGGAAACAACTGCAATTTATGGTACCCCACAGTGGGCCCAAACGCAAAATTTTGGTAATAAATCTGTATCTCTTAAACTTCTAGTCGGATTGTATTGAAATATATGGAAGAGTTGTGGAAAAGTATCTATGATTTCAGAAAAATAATCTTGTAGTAACCCTGTGATAAAACGAGATATGCTGCATGGTATCGAGTAAGTAAAAGTTTCAAAAAGTCGTAACTTCCAGAAATTAAATCTGATTTAAAAGATTTTTATCTTTTTGATTGGCAAAATAAAAAAATAAGCTTACAATTTTCTAAATTGTCTAAGTAATATCTTACAATTAAAAGGATCGTAAAAAAAAAGGAGCGTAAATACGCTTGAATTTTTATTTTTTGCCACGACTTTATTTCGTTTTTTCGGGAATAAGGCATGAGGTATATCAGACAATTTTTTTAAATTCTGTAATTAGTAATATATTTCGAAATAATATGCTGAAAAAATGTATGATTAACTCAATTCGTCTAGACGTGAAAAATGTTAAAAGTCAGCATTCTGAAATTAGTATGAAAAATTACTTCTTTTTTTAACAAAATATAGTACGTACTATTTCACTTTCACTTTTTTCTAAAAGCTTTTTAATAAACAATTTTTCTTTACATATTTCAAAATTACGGACTTCATAAATGACTAATAAGGAAATTTTAAATTGATTTAGGTCTGCACCCTACATTATGCTCTAGTCGAAAATGGTGAATATTACAAAAAAGTTTAATTTTTATCGATTAATAAAAAAATGTTGGCGAATCTTTTCATTTAATGACGATAATAACGATCAACTTATAATTATTTTTGATTTTTTGCTAAAAAATAATATTTGCACAGGGAATTATTGATTCTGTGGCACATGATTTCTCAGTCAATTCCGGTGCACGTTCTTATGAAGAAAACAACTTGTCCGATTTGGCTCCGTAAAATATCAAAAAATTAGAATAAAAATTGTCTTTAAGTTGTACATTATTTGTTAGTACGTTCAACAGTTATGGGGATATTAAGCCTATTATGTGAAAAAATAAATTTCGTACAAAAAAAAAAAAAAAAAAAAAATTCAAAAAATTATACAAATTCAAAATTTACAGATTTTTTGCAAATAAAACAAGACATATTTTAATTAAATCAATGCAAAAGGTTTGATATTATTTACAAATTAGTGAAGATATGTATGCCATTAACAACCTATTCAAAAATATTAAAAAAAGCAAGTAAGAAAAATATAGTCGGTCAAGCCCGAACATATGAATCCCTACATGTGCACCAAAATCGGGTAGGGATCTTATATTAGAACTATGGCCAATTGTAGACCGATATTTATATTAACAGTGCTATTCTCAACCCAGTGACAAGCAAATTAATTGTGATAGTAAAACAAAATTGTGACAATAAGGAAAATTTTTCTATTCTGACTTTTAAAATTTTTTTTTTTTTTTGGTGATAGTTATCACATTCATAAAAAAACAATGAATGACAATTGTCATCAATTCTAGAATTGCACTGTAAGTATAAAACAAAATATATGAATACAGAATATTACGTTGATATTAATAGTTATACTAACTTATGCACTTTTAGTTGATTCTTTTTGTGATATCTGCTTTTATAAAACTTTTATCTGTCAAATATTAACTTGATACTAACATTTGTAAGGGATTTATTCACGTTAAAGTGATTTTCAAAAGAGGTTTATATGGGAACTATGGTGAATTATGGATTATAAAATTTGCCACAAAGATTGATACTAATACTCAGAATGTGATTATGAGTCGAACGTTATACTTTAAGGTGGGCGTAGAACTATATTTTATAATATTGTGAAGAAATTAAATTAATATGTAAATTAGGGTGGCCCTTATTACTAAAAGTGTCCAGATTTTGGTTCTCACCCCCTGGAAATGTTCGGATAGTCGAAAAACTAAATCATGCCAAGTTTCAAGCTGATTGAAAAAAATTTAGAAGTGGCTCAAAATGATCAAAATCATAAAAATGATGACTTCTAAAAATTTTTTTCTTTCATGGATCATCAAAAATTTATTTTAAATGCAATGAGCTTTCTGAAATTCCTAAGATCAAGAAGATTGGATAACTAATAACATAATAGTTATTAAAATAAAATTACAGTAAAATACATGATTTTTGGGCAAATAGACCCCGAAAAATAAAATTTCTACCTGTATTTAAAGGAGAGTTTCCTATTGACGTTTTATATATTCTGTCAATAATTTTATTATCCAAAATTATTGTAATAACAACAAAATACGTAGGTGAATTATATGCAAAACAAGAGATTTTTGTGAACTTTGATCGTGAATATCTTAGGCAGATCAAAAGTGATTATCGAAAAATTTAGACATGACATATAAGATGACGAAACCATATACCGAATTTCGTTTCTCTCCCTATAGTTTTGGGTGAAATCTTATATTACTGGGGTGTATTTGGTCGGAAATGACGCGTTTTACGTAAATTGATTTTAATAATTAGTTGTTCAATTTTCTTTATTTTGGTCATTTTAGAAAGGTAATAAATTGAGGAATTCAAATATATGAAACCGAGGGAAATTCTAATTCTAATTCTAATGAATTTTATTTACGGTTGAACAGACCAAAAAACTAAAATTTTTGAAATTTCAATCGCTCAATCGCCTCTAAATTTATTCCAATCATTCTGAAACTTTGTATTTTATTGTTTTTGGGCTATTCGAACATTTCTAGGGGGTGAGACTAAGAATTGAAAAACCTTTATTTTCTTCCATATAAAAGAGGGCCACCCTAATGTACATTTGGGCAATTCTCCTTTTACGTTTACCTTTTTGAAACCTAAAACCTAAAATATTTTTTTAACTTCTGATCTTTCTAAATAACTTTTGATGCAATTATGTTAACAACACTTGATGATGTAACAGAACAAAAATCCAAGACCTGAAACGATTCCATGTGTTGGCGGTAAGAAGCCTATTGAAATTGGTTATGATCGGTCCATTATTTCACCTAGACCCCATATAAATGTCCTTCCGGAAGAATGGTTTAACGATTATAAATGCCTTAAATATAACAATATTTTAATGAAATTCGGCACAAAGATTGACGCTTATACAAAACTTCTTTGTGCCGAATTTCATTGAGATATTGCTATATTTAAGGCATCCATATGTCAAAATAATTATTCGTGCCAAATTTCATCAAGATATCTTTAAAATTGCCACCTGTACTTTATTCACAAGGTTTACATGGACAGCCATCCAGCCGTTAAATCGACTCATCAAGATCGGTTTGTTATTGACCATAACTCCCATATAAATCCCCTCTTCGGAAAATCACTTTAACGTGCATAAATCACATACGAATAATAGTATCAAGTTAATATTCGACACAAATAAGTTTTATATAAGTAGAAACAACATTGCCAAAATTTATGAGAATCGGTCAATAATTTAACGTAGCTCCCATATAATCCCACTTCCGGAAATCGCCCTAAAGGGCATAAAATCATATAGATGTGAGTATCAATGTATTGTTCTGGATTTGTATAATTTATCTAACATTTAGTAAAAGTGTTGATCTACAATTGGCCACAAGTCTAATTTTTAGCTCATACAGAATGGTGTAGGGTATCATATGGTCGGTCTTGACCGACTATAGTTTCTCTCTCGTTTTAATTTGTATTTTAGATACACCATTGTATAGTACATAAATGCAATAATTTTTGATTTAGGAATACTTATAAATAGAATTTTGGCAATTTTTTTACAAATTTTAATCTTAAACCGCCATAACATTAAGCCGTTCGGTAAAAGTCATTCACGCGAACAGATTTGTGTTCCACTACAGCCAAGGAATATTTGTACTAAATATGTTGATGTGCTATTAAAAAATTTAAAAAAATTTTTTGAACACCAAAAGTAAACTAGTTTGAAGAATATGTATTATTCGAAATTCAAAGTTATAATGAAAATTTTTACAATCAAAAATGTTTCATAAAATCTAAGGTAATTAAATTTAAAATATTAACATCCTTATTCGTAATTATTTTGAACAATATATAAAAGGTTTTATTAAAGGTTAATAAGAAATTTTGAAATTTTATTATTCATAATTACTTTTTTGTTTTATAAGCTTTTAATAAAACTGTATAAAATTTTAAAATTTTATTGTTGGTGAGAACCTACTTTAACAGTTTGATAAAACAAATTTTTAGAAATATATTACTTTTTTAGATAATTTAATGCATTTACAAAAAAGTTTTGCATAGTTTTAAATATATTACATTATATTTAGGTCTTATTGCACAGTTTATAACTGCATTAAAATCTTTTTCACAGACTTACGATAGTAATTAGATATACAACTGTTATACCTTTTTGTTGCATAAAATACATATGGAACTATATTTTGCAAACAAATTTGAAGTATATATATTCTATATTTGCAATATTAATTACTATCGTAAGTCTTTTTCACAGACTTACGATAGTAATTAGATATACAACTGTTATACCTTTTTGTTGCATAAAATACATATGGAACTATATTTTGCAAACAAATTTTAAGTATATATATTCTATATTTGCAAACATTTCGTTAAAAAAAAATGCACAGTATATTTGTGCGAACAAAACATCAACGTTCTTTCAGTTTGTTAAGTGTAAGACCAATGGACTTGTGCTTTTCCTGTTGATAAAGCCGAAAAGGTTCGGATTATTTTAAACCAACCACCAAAAAGATCTAGCTACTATCTGGCCAAATACTATAAAATTAAGTGACCGTGATATTTCTAGTTGATACTTTTCCGCTGAAATCTCTTAAACAACAGCCATTGAGATTTTGAATAAATATATAGTAGTAAATAATTATCAAAATGAAGAGTGGATGTGATCCGCCTACCTTCCATATAATTCTTCATTGAGTTCTAATTGTTATTGGATCTATTAAAATTGTATATATTAATTGGTAAAAGTGTTAGTAAAAATGCTTATAATCTAAACAGACTCGTAATAAAATATTCAATCAGCTTCCATAAATTTTAAAGGTGTTTATTATTTGCCAGTTTAATATCTATTTTGTACAATAAACCTAAAATAAGAATTTATTATGAATAAGACCATAAATGTTTAGAACAATAAATAAAAGTTGATGTATTATCTATCACCTACACTTTATGTATGATATCCTACATCAGCACAAATGTATTACAATATTTTTGTATAATTTTTAAATGAGTTATACTACTGCTTTTTCCGGTGTACTTCGATGCGATAACTAATATTTAATTTATATGAGGGCTACGACTAGGGTTTGGGGTCCGGGAATTCCCAGGCGGGAAATCCCGGGAATTCCCGTAAATTTTTCATCGGGAATTCCCGGGAATTTTTTTAAATTTTCCCGGGAAAACGGGAAATTTAATATTCACGTAGTTTTATAATTCCATAGCAAAAATGTTACTGTTAGTATCGCCTCAGTGAAAATTTTACATTAATATAAAGTTTATATCCCAGCAATAACTTGGTAATGGTATGTAGTTACGGATGTAGTTACTTTGCAATCATAACAACATACTTTCTGCATTACATGAGTAGATTAGTAACTACTTACTTTTAACTTGATATGTAATCAGTTACATATTTTAGAAATGTTACTTTTTATCTATCTCTTCATTTATATTATAAAAATTATATATTTTAAAAGTGGGTAAAATATGAGAACGCATTAATTATTTGTTAAAATGACGAAGACTAAAACAAATAATTAATCGTAAACACACCAGTCTCCGGTGAAGTAGAAACCACGACGTAAGCAGACAGAATAGCTTATTGTTAACAAATCCATTAGACCACTTCATGTACATGAATTCATTCATGAACTCTGTAATTTGAGTTTATGTAAAATACTACATCAAACATAAAATACGGTATAACTCTTAAACGAATAAAGGGGTATAAAAATCTCTAGTACATTTTTGTAGCAAATTTTATTATCTATAAATGTTGTATTAACATCAAAATACGTACTATGCTCAATAAGCTAGTTATATGCAAAAAGTGTTGTTGTTCATTTAATTTTACTGTCTTGTGTACTAAATAAATTTTGTGTCTGAAAAAATGTTTGTCAAATTTTTCAAAATTAAAAATTCTTGACATAAAAAAATAAATTCAAGAAAATAAAATTTTTTTGTTAATGTTTACAAAAATCAACTTCTTACTTCAAAAGGCTATTGGTAAATTATTAGTGTTTAAAAGTGGTAAGTATCTGAATATTACTAAAAAATATCCACTAATTTTTTTAAGTTTCTCTTAGGTATGAAACAGAATGTCAAATTCTGATTTCCGCATATTTTCAAATAAATAAATTTCAAAAAAAAAAAAAATAAATTATCTGCTTTTTATTTTCAATACTTCAGTACTTACTTGTAACCGATAATGTAACTAGTTACTATTCATTTTACTATTCATTACTTCTGTAATACTTTGAAACTAATGAGTGATTGAATAGCTACAAAGTAATTAGTTCTTGTAACGACATCTAAGTAATGACTTTCTGAAATGCCTACCTGTAATAATATAGAGTAAGTAGTTGCATCTAATGACATCACCGTGTTAAAATAATGAGTTATTCATCTAATGTGAAAGTAGTGTAGAGCCATTATATTAGCTTCTTATCTCATTACATGGCAAGCAAAGTTTTTGCTGGGATTATAAACGCATTACTTACTAAAGCAATTTTTGATGTAAACACAAAATATACATACATGAAATTCGATACAAGTGATATTTGATATTATTCAAAAACATTTAATCGGTGCGCTGATGAAAATTCCTATTTGATGACTTTTCAATGGGAAAAACGATTTATTTTGTCAATTCACATTTCAAGTACACGAGTTTTTAACTACATATTGCTATAATCTTTTAAACATTTTAATGATGATGTACCATTTTCAAACTTCATTTAAATCTCTTGGCTCTGAAAGGTTTTTTCATATCTTTTTTGCCAATATCGACATATTAAAGTCCAGTTTGCATCACATGATTTTATACTATCTTAAAAGCACGATTTTGGACTATTTTTGGCAATAATAAATATAAATTATTAATTTTGAAATATGTAAAAATTTTCAAATGAAAAATCGACAACAACTTTTCTTTTACCATCAGATATACATACCGTTACTTTTTCAAAATTTAAAATACACGTTTTAAAATTTTTTAAGAGTAGAATTGTTACTACTTTTGAAAAATTTTAAAACGTGTAAATATATTAGACTACGAATGTATTTTATTTTTCAAAAATATTCGTCTTGAAATGATTAACAATATCTTTCAAATGAAAACAAATTTTTATCAGATTTTCGAACACTATATCAATTGACCACAAAATATTGTTGAGATCCAACTTTAAAAGTTTTCAGATTTATGTTTTAGTACGAATTAAAACGATAAGAAAAACTATTTATACTGAAATTTATGCCACAGATGCTTTAAGTTAAAAATCTGAAGTATACAGTTTTTAATTAAATATTAGAAATACTAGTTTTTTTATCCATAACGCTATTCTAAAAATCATAGTTCTACTGAATCATTTTATAAAGAAATTATTGAATTTTTGTTAAATCAAATCTTCTGCAAATTTAATGGAAATATTTATATTTTTTAAATATTTTTTCTTTAATTCGTAAAAGATTTAAATAGAAGAAAATTGTAATGATTCAAAATATTTTTTAAGCTTGAATTGTATAATTTGTAGTGCATTCTTTAAGCAATTATTGCGAAGTCAAAGAATTTAAATCTATGAATTTAATTGTTATGAATGCTTCAAAGAAATGACTGAGATAATAAATTCGATTTTGAAAAGTGAATTAAGGAATTAAATCTTTGGAACCTTTGCTTACAATAGGCACTTATTTTATTTGCATGAAATATTTAAAATTTTTTAAATTTTAAATTGGAAGTCATACTACAATATTGTTTTATTTTGTGTTAATTAATCATGAATGTGATTTATAATGTTGTATTATAGTATTGAATAGAAAAAATAACATTCTTTATAAAAAATCATTGCTTTTTTCTGGGATTCCCGGGAATTCCCGGGAAATTGAATTTTTCATTCCCGTTTCCCGGGAAACAAAATATCACGGAAAACCCCAAACCCTAGCTACGACTCATCATTGAACTCTCCACCCTATTATAAATATGATATTACATTTCGTCAATGAAATATGATAAGAAAGTAATTCTCACAAAGTTTTGAAGGCTCTCACTGTAATAATTTTTTAGATATTCCATAATGAATATTTGCTTTGTATAGGTGGTACCACTGTTTCCATCGAAAAATACAATATTTTGTAATGATTAAATTTTAAATTAAAAACAAATACATTTAATTTACCTATATGAAAGTCTATCAATGTGTTGCATTAGTATCAGTTTTCATATTATGTATCAAGCACCGGTTTCATTTTTGAAAAGGTTAAGGTTAAGATTTTCAAGCTTTTCACTTGAGTAATTCCATATCAAAACAGACAAAAAAAAACAGCATTTTCGGATTTGATATCTCCGATTTCAATGAAATTCGCTAGTTATTGCCTATTGCAAATGTTGCTCAAATTACAGACATTCACACTGAAGACCCTTTCCGGTCCAAAATATATGACATTTCAAAAATTAAGAATTACTTTATTTCTTATAACTTCTAAACTATACATAATAAAATTCTAATTTGTATTTCATTTAATCGAAAAAGATATTGACTTTATAACGACGTTTATAAAATTGATTTACTTTGAAAGTTCAAGGGTCAAAATCTATAATATAATGATCAAAGCTGAATATCTCGAAAAACGGTATTTCAAAATTCTTGACATGGAATCACTCTTTTGCATATTTCACAAGAATTTTCCAAAAAAAAAAAAATACTTTTCTAACATTTTTGAATAAATCTGTGTATACAAATAGTATACAAATAAGTATTTTTAGCATAAACTTTTTTTTTGGGTTTAATTAACTAAATTGCCGTGTGTGAACTCCGTCTATTTTTTGAACACCAAAGATTGCTTTTTGATTGAAATAAAAACTATTTTTTAATTAATATCCGGTCTCTGATTTTTACTATTTAATCCGGATTATAAAGTTATGGATTAAAAAGTTAGGAAAAGATGTCCGGATTTAAAAAAAAATCCGGATTATCGAGTTTATTTTGAATGAACCAATACTAATTTTTATTGAAATTCAAATTTTTAACTAAGTTAATGATATTAAAATAATTCTATCTAAATAAACAGACTTTTACCCAAAAACCAATATTTAACAAAATATAAAATTCTCAAATACGTAACAAAATACCCAATAAATATTTTAATTTTCAAGAAGATTAGAAATAAAATAAAATTTTTCTTTTATTTAAATTTATGACATCGATTCAGTTACTTTCATAACTAAAGTCGTTTTTTGAGATAAATATATACGTATTAAAAATTCTCTTTATTTTGACAAAAATTAAAATTCTCTCCGTCTTTCCCTTCACTCAAAAAGGGAAAATTTCCTCCATCTGACATTACTGTTGGTGATGTATATAAAATCAGAAGAAATTATATTTTTTGATTTTAAAGTATTTCACAAATTAAAATGAAAACTGTCGTAATCCTTAAGTATATCAGAAAAAGAATTTCAAATTAATACAAAAAAAAAATATATAGTGGAACTACCTTCTATTCTTTATACCATGATAAAAACTGTTTAATAGTTATTGAACTGTTTTTAATAGTACATTATGAATATAGTTATTGTTTATAAGTTAATAAGGTTTAATATCTATCTGGTACAATAAACCTAAAATAAGAATTTATTATGAATAAGTCCGTTAGTTTTGACAACTATTATAATTAATATGAACAAAATTTAAATTTCGTTTATTTCTTTTGCCATTTGCGGACGCCAAAAAATATGGATTTTTTTGTTATATAAAATTAAATTTAAAAAAATCCAGAAGTGACAAAATAAAAACGGTATTTGTATTCTCCTGAAAAGTAATCAAAAACATATAAAATTTTTGGTCAGCGCACCGACGAAATATTTATTTTAATTAAGTTTCACTTAATGTAAGAAAATTAGAAAATTAAACTTTTATATGTGAATATAATAAAAAGATTTAATATTGATGGTCAGCTGTAAACTTAATTTAGTAAAATCTAAGTTTGACGACAAATTATATATACCTACATGGATCGTAGAGTTACATTTTTATGAAATAAATATATATGTACATATGTAGAATGTACCTAAAAATATATAACGTAAGCATATAAATAAGGGTGTACAATGTACATGAGCTGCTCAAAGAAAATGTATTCGTATTTAAATAAACCGGATTTATACCAAAACCGGACACAGATGTCGAAAGCAGAGACATAACTGGTTCTTTTAAATTTGTAATATATGTGAATATAAGTAAATATTTTAGAACATTTTAAAGGAGAAATAAAGGTAGAATCATCCAATGTTAGATTAAAAGGTTATTTAATACGACCTAAGGGTTTAAATGAAGCACACGCATTTGTGAAATGTTTTTTAAACACGCGGCTGCCCTTGCCTTCGCGAATTTATTACTAGATAAATTTACATTTGTACATACATATGCATGACTGTATAGTATATATTCATAAAATAAACTGTAATGTGCATGCACATCTTCACTAAATTTTAGTTTCTCTATTTCGATGGCAAATTTGCTAACAAAGAAAAATTTACAGTTTTTTTTAAAGTAAGAAAAATAAAATCCTTATTTGTTGAATTATTTAATTAAGGAGCAAATATTATTTAATTTATTTTGTTTTCAACGTTATAAGCCTTTTTCAGTACATCCTAAATCAGTTTTAAAATTTTGCAAAACGCTGTCAAAATTTCAAGTTATTAGCGAAAAACTGTTCGAATTTATTCACGATTTTGATTTGTGTAACTTTAAACATCAATATCTTTAAAAGTTTTTAACTAATTTTAATGTTTTAAATAACATACATATATGAGAATAATAAGTTCACTATAAATTTAGTAATATAAAAATAATATTCTCATTCAAAAATGCATTCATAATGCAAATGCAATTTCAGGATGCACTTTTGAAAAATGTCTACCCTTTAATTTGTTTTCCTTTTTTGATATAAAAAACATTATTATGTTTGCTAAAAATTGCAATATAAATTCTGTGACAAAAAAGAAAAACTACATAATTCATTTTTACTACTTTTCAGGTGAGCGTTTTTAAGGTTTAAAATTTAAATTAAAGGTCATAGGTATACAATTTTAAATTACTTTCCGTGTAAATATATCCGCAATTCGTATAAAAAATATTTAATATATTTTTGGAACCGATGTGTATACTGGTAATCGAATAATATAGCAATAAAGTAAAATATAAAATATAAATTTTGTTTAAATAATATCTCAAGTTATACATTTATTCCAAAGTGGAATTTTAAAATATATTATGAATATGTTGAATTATGTACTTATTCCATTTCCAAAATATTAAAAAAATTAAATTTTTGTCTTGAAAAATAATATATTTCAAATAAGTATGTTAAATTCCATCATGAATTTTAATTTATTAAATATGGAAAAATAGCTTATCTTATTTTATACATTTTTTACATTTCGAAAAAAGGAAAATCAACCGAATTATGTCGTTTTTCAGACTATTATCTCCTAAAATAATGGACAAATTTCTCTAAAAAATTTACAGCAATTCTAAAAATTAAAAAAAACTAAAAACATAACTCAAGTTAAGTATTTTTTCCTTTTGACCACAGAATTGTCCTGGGACAAAATGATCCACTATTTTAAAGATTTTTTTTTTTTTAATATTTTTTAAAATTTTTTCGTACAAATTTTTTTTTTTTTTCATTTTTGTATTATTTTTTTGTGAGTTTATTGTAAAATTAATTATAATTATCCAAAAAAGAAAATTTTCACCACTTCAAAAGTGGAACATAGTGCATATTTTAAACTTTTTTGAAAGTTCTTAATAATTACTTCCAAAAAAAATTAAAATAAATTAATTTTTAGCTGAATTTCTAAGAAAATTTAAATTTTACAAAATTTAAAGCATTTTTATTATCTTTTAATAAGACAAAAGCAGAATTTTTGTTAAAAATTTTATAAACATAGTTTTAAGGGAAGTACTTCAAATGAAATGAACAAGAAGTGTAAAAGGAGAACATCCTACCAGTGACAACCATGGGATAAAAAAAGAACTTCTGCTGCTCTTTTTCACAACTAATTACTTCCTTTCAATGACAACACAATGTCATGAATTTAGACTTTTTCAGCACTTTTTCAGTTCCTTTTTTCTGGATATATATAATTATAAAATTTAATATAATATTTCATAATTTGTTATTTGCAGCATAATACCTATTTGTTCCAGATTAAATGCTGATGTATTATATAATAAACATATTTGTCTTCAATATTAAGCAAAAATATTTAAAATCAAAAGGGTAGAAATTCCTTAAAATTGCATTCGAAAATTGAATTAATTTTGATTCATACAATATAATTTACAATATTTAAATCAATGAAATCCGACGTATAGTTAAGGAGATATAAAAATTATAATTACATATTACTAAATCACCCCATAGACATATACTGCATAACCCAGCAGGACACATGTCCATTAACGACACTTTCAACGATGATGTCGTCGAAATTTGTCGTCAAGAAAATGCATGTAGAGGACAAGTTTGATTAAAAGCCACCTATATTGTCGTACATATATAGTTCGATGACAACATGAGTTAAATGTCCAGCGAGAATGTCATGATTTAAACCAAACACATGATATGCTGCATGACAATGTCATCAACAACTATTTTTAACTATCAGATAAATAAAAGTATTTATAAAATCAATAAAAAATAGAGAATGTTGTAGCTGAAGTGGTTAGTGCGCTTGACTATTCAATAAGGAAAAGAGAAATTGGTGGCCTGGTACAAATCTCAGCAGAACTCAACTTTTTTCATTTATTTTCTTAATACGGTTGACGACAATATGCATGACGCGTCGCTCAGGTTATCGTTGATGACCTTTGTTCGAAAATGTCACCAATGTTTGTTCGGAGCTGTCGTACATGTGTCATCGAAGACTGTGTCAAATCATCAAGACATCGTCGATATTTTCTACAAGACAGGGCCTGCTGGGAAACTACTGCAATAAATATGTATTAGTAAAATTGAGAGAGCTTTTGAAGTGTGCGTCACACCGACAATGCAGTATGAAAAATCAAAATCATTTTGATTTTAAAAAGAATTCATACTGCAGACATTTTTTTCGAATGAATTTGATTATTTTTTTATTATTTATGAAATTTTAATTCAATCATCGGCAGTATTTCTTTGCTGTATGTGTCTGTGGGCGTATATAAGAGTATAACCAAAAAAAAAAAAAAATTTATAATGTAAATTTTTTTAAATATATAAATTTTTTTTATTTTCAGATTTAAAAAAAAATTCGATTTATTCGATGTTATCAAAAAGTTTATTAAGGAAGATATTACTATACGTCATATTTTTATTTTCTTTTTCAAAAGATTAAAAACGAAAAATTGAATTATACAAATATAATTATAAATAAAAAAGTGTGCCAAAATCAGCTTTAAAAATTTTAAGATTTCAATACACAAAGTATTGAAAATATTTACAACATAATACATTAGAAAATATTTTTGGCATTAATACAAGGAATTATAGTGTAAAACCCCTTTTATGAACAACTTACTAAAACTCAATATATTTTTAATTTTTTCTTCAAAAAATATAACAAATACTTTTAGCCAGTTTCTCTATGTTGGTTTCTCTATTTTCTTATCATTCATTCGCATTAGGTTACGTGTTTTTACATTGTTTTTGTTGTATTTTGTTTTCAAAGTAGTGCCAAATGGGAAAATTTCGTTTTGTTACGGCTCCGTTACTGTACCGTAAATGTAAATGTAAAAACGTAAATGTAAACGGAACGTAAGTGGATGGTTACTCAAAAAATTTAAATGTAGCCTGTACTTTGTTGTTTTGTACACATGAACATCAGTGATGCATATTACACATATTTCCAGTAGATCAAATTCAAATTTATTGGTTTGTATTTCAGCGATTTGTATACAAAACGAAATTTGTGCTTTATGACAAAAATTTTAAACTTTAAATTAATGATTCAACTCTACGTCTTATTTAAATTATTTCAAAAATTTTTTAGTGAAGAAAACAGCAAAACAAATTGTCCAATTGATAAACCTTTTACAACGATTTTTTACACAGATTTAGTATATTGAAATAAAAAGCTGTCAACACTGTTCTTACAGCTGTCACATAAAAACGTAATTTGATTAGATTGCTACGTAAGATCATAGTATAATAATAAAGTACTCGCATATCTACAAAAACAAAAATTGCTTGTATTTTGTTAGTGTAAAACTACTGCCCACAATGTCAAAATGCTTTGAACGAAAAAAATGAGAGAACGAAAGAGAGCAAGAGAAAAAAACTCAAAAAAAATTTTACATGTGAATACAAAAACAATTTGACAGTACCGCGAGGTTTGCCAATGAAAAAATTGTAAAACAGCTGGGTTTACGAGTATACTTTATTATTATACTATGCGTAAGATTTACATTTTTGAGTACACATATACATATAACTGTCATAAGCAAAACACGTCAGCTGATTCGCTACATTTACGGTAGATTAACGGAGCCTTTATTCATTTTTTTCTTAAAGTTTAAGAAATTTAATAATAATTTCAAAAATTGAGAAAAAATAAATAAATAAAAGTCTTAGAGTTTAACAAAATTATATTAATTTAAAAAAGGGCCTTTAGAAAATGGCTTATTATAAAAAAAAATAAAAGCGTTCTGAAATGGCTCGCTAGGGCTTCTGTAGAACTAGTGAACTGAATGTGACAATTTTGAACAAAATCTTTGATTTAAAAACAAGTTCTAGTACCCTTCCATAGAATGGGTACTGGCTTGGTAACACTTTTACAGAACTAGTAAAATTTTAAACAAAATTTATTGTCCGTAACGCAAAAGTAGAACAAGTACAAGCTATTTCCATGCGTCCTGGAACTAGTTGCAAAACTCTAATTTTTTCCTAGATTTCGAAAGGAATATCAAACATTATTGAGGTACATTTGGAGTGTCATGGTAAGTGATTTTTGCATTATTCATTAAGAAATGAAAAATTTCGAAGAAGAAGAAAATATAAATTAAAGAGTGTTGAATAAATAACAATGGTAAACAAAAAAATCCTCCTCCATAGACGAATAGTTGGACTTGATGTATTTTGATGTGCTAAACACGAATCTGCTTTCAGTTTTTTTTTCCATCAGGTCTGGATTTTTTTATGGGCGTGTCTAATATTTCGCCCATATTAAGGCCATTTCTCTAGAATATTTCCTCATAACTCAAGAACGGTGTGTACGATTGATCAAAGTGATACCAAAAGATGCGGACTAAAAATATCTTCAAATTATCCAAACAAACTTTTTTTATGTGCTCAATAGTTTCGATGTTATTTTGAAATAAGTGTCCGAAAAAAATAATTTTCATTTCTTTTAATAAATGAAAACATAAAAAATGCTTCAGTTTATTATCTTTATTTTAAAGCTGGTAATGCTGCGAATAAAATAAGGCATGTATCCTCAAAATTGATGCAGAAATCTAAATTTTATTCACAGTTAAGTAAAAATACCCATTTTACATACAATTGAGTAGAAATACAGTGGTGGCCAAAAAACATTTTTTTTTCTTGAAACAAAAATAGGTGGACTAGGTAGATTTTGACGAGTTAAACAAGAATCTGCATTCACTTTTCGTCTATCGGGTAAGGATTGTTTTTTATGTGCATAACTAATATATTCAACGGATATACTATAAAATTCGAGAATGGTTTGTCAAACTTAGGCTATAACTCAAGAACCCTTTACACGATTTTGATAAGTGATACATCAAAAGATGCATACGTAAATTGTCTTCAAGGTATGTCAACAATATTTTTCATTCGCTCAAGAACTTGATAGTTATGGATCAAAATTTTCACCACTTTTTGAAAAAATAAATTTTTAATTACCGAATAACTACGGAAATATTAACTGGACAAAAAATTATGTAAATTCAGCTCAAAGACAATTTAAGTCGCTATATATTAAAGTTCAATTTATTTTAATTGGCCAAACTGTTCTCGAGTTATACAAGTGTGACTGCCTAAAGGCGGGGTTATAGTAGTCATGCCCATTAAAAAAAATCAATGCGTGATAGAAAAAAAGTAAAAGCTGATTCTTATTTAGCACGTTGAATTACATCTAATCCACCTATTTTTTTTTTATTAAAGACGAAAAAATTTTTTTTGCCGACTAGTTTATTTCTACTTAACTGTAGGTATGCATGAGTATCCCAACTTAACTGTGAATCCAATCAGGATTTGTGCATCAATTTTTATGATACGTGGCTTTATTTACTCATAGTGTTGCCAGCTTTAAGATAAAGGTGATAAATATTTTTGATGTTTTCACTTAAAAAAAAAAAGTTTTAGTGAAAAAATAAATCTTGAATTTAGCATGAAATTTTTTTTCCGACTGATTTAAAGTTAATTTTATTCCGCATATCTTGGTATATCATTTATATAAATCGTGCATACCGTTCTCAAGTAATAGTAAAATATACTCAAGTAATCGGCATATTTAGGATACAATATTAGACACTCCCATAAAAAAAATCCCGATCAGATGGAAAAAAAACTAAAAGCAGATTCGAGTTTAGGATGCGGAATTCCATCTAGTCTACACATTTTTTGAAGGAGCTCAAAAAAAATTTTTTTGTCGACCAGTGTAATTAGTAAATAATAATAATTATTAAAAAGCAACTTCATTCTGCTTTCCAATTTAAAAATCTTTAACTGACTTAAAATTTATGAAGCTAAGAGTTCTATAGTGCAAAAACTACCCTAAAAACGCTTTTATTTTTTCGAAATATCTCAAAATTTGAGTGACGTTTCTAATTTTTTAAAATTTGTTTGTAATTTTTTTGTAAATGCATTTGTTATTTCCGATTTTTAAAATAAAAAAACTAAAATGGCTTACAAATTTGAATTATTCCAAAGGATTTCGATACGGTTCAGATTTTGACCATCATAGCTTTTAATGAAATTCAGAACATACAATTTATTCTTCTATGCTCTTCACATGACGTATTAAGCTGTAACATATCGCCAGCGGTCCGTATTCAATGAATCAATAAACTTAGTCACTGAAAAGGGCTGAGATTCTTCTTTATCACTAAGTGATGGATATCCTCAAAAAGGGCTTTTAATTTCATTATTTTTTTCCACGATGTTTACAATTAATTTTTCGTCATGGTGTAAAAATTTCTGGGATCCCAATGGAATAAGAAGTCACAACAATTTTCATTTACTACCACATTGTCTTTGTAGTCCCATGAACTAAATTTGAGTAAATAATCTTGAAAATTGTCACAAATAATTCGGTGGATATTGTAAAGTGAGTTACAGTGCTTTAATGTGTTTCTAAAATATCAAATTATTTTTTTCGGCGATTTATCTCGAGAACTAGAGTCAATTCCAAAAAAATGGTATTAGAAGCTTAGTACTTATTAATACCGTGTATCCGAATTGACTGAAAAATCCCGTGCCGCAGAATCACTGTTTCCCTATGTAATAAATCATGATTTATTTTCAATGATTAAAAAGAATAAACTTTTCGTAAGTCAGTATAAAACACATATACATATGTATTCTATGTACAAAAATTTGTTTATAAGTAAAAGTACATTTAAAGAATAACGCAAACACACCCAAAGACGCAACCGCAGACCTAAGCCTAGGGCTGAGTAAATATTTGTGGTTACCAAAGGATACTCTACTCGATATGTGCGTAAACTCAAGAAGGCAATTGGCAACAGGGTCTTCTGGCCGCAAGTGTAAATATTGGGATGAGGGACACATATCTTTTGGCAGTATGTATGTACATATATATACGCGAACAAGAAAGTTACATACATACATGTACATACATACATACATATGTACATACATATGTGCAAAAAATCTGTGCTTTAGTGTATGGTCATATGTACATATTTACTGCATACATATCTACATTAGGGCTATAACTAAATTTTGAACCTAGTGCTACGCGATACCGAATTTTGTGTTATTTACTAAAACAATTTTTTCGGGTCATTTGGAATAAAAACCTCATCTACAAAAACGATTTTTTTTTAAATCTCCAAAAAAAAAAGTACATAAATTTTAAATAAAAGATTTTAAATATTTTATTAATAAAGTTAAATAGTAATGTGACAGATGTTGTGTAATTATTAAAAGACATACAGCCGTATTCAAAATAAACGAGTTACTAACTTAGCATACATACATTATTTATTTCGAATACGGCTGATAAATTTCAAATTTAACGTGCGCGTTGTTTTTCATAATGGATAAATGTTCTGTTTGACTTTAATACCAATGCAATAGAGAAGCAACATATGTACACCGTTGGATTGGGATTATTAATTTCTAAACTTTAACCCGTTTTGAGTGTGAACTCTTTTGACAACATCGAAAACGTAATATAATTTTTTTAAATAACTTTCAATGACATATTCGACTATGCTAGGGCCAATTTGATATTTGCAAAAAATGCAAAAAAGTTATAGCCCTAATGTACCCAGAAGATTTAAAATGTGACAATGTACCCTATCCTAACAATGTCAAATTACTTATCATGCTCACCAAGAAATATAGAACAATTATATTCATACAAATGTCATTATCATGTGTTTACTTGTAATTAAAATGAAGGTTATTATATGTTTCTCTCATAACAATTGACTTCAACATCAAGTGATTTCCACACAAAATATATCTATCGGAATATGATTTAGTTATTCAAATACTTCTAATTCTAAATATTTTAAGATCGGTGTAAAAGTGCATACTGTTCATCGACTATTTTGAAGTCACAACTACACTGCACTCGCGAAAACGTGAACACTTGAAAACGTGAACGACTCTGAAATGTGAAAGAATTTTTTTACACAAACTATTCTAAAACGTGAACAATTATTTTTTTTTTAATTTTTGGTGTTTAAAAATTGGGAAAACCCCGAATAAAATGTCTTTATTTCTAATCCTAGAAGAATATAATATCTGTTTTTGTTCGTTAAAACAAAAAAGTTTTATATTTATGTATACAATTCGAAAACGTGAACAGTCTCGAAAACGTGAAAATCCTTGGTAAAAATTAGTTCACGTTTCCGCGAGTCTACTGTACTTATAACCTAGACTTTGACTAAGTTACTACTTCGGGAGCAGTCCCATATTTGTATTTACAACATTCAACCTTTTGAAAAGAAAATACAGTGCTGTCCAAAATTAAAATTTAATATTTATATAAAAGTTTTTATATTTAAGTTATTTTTATTTTTTAATGAGAATATGAAATAAGTATTGTAGCAGTATATTGTATATATGTATTATTAAATGATCATTATACATTATATCATTTGTTTTTGTAAATACTTTGAATTCCTAACAGTAGTGTAACGATTTTTGAATACCATTCTTATTTTTTTTATACTTAAGCATTTATTTTTGTTTTATGTAAATACGTTTAGTCATAGGGATCTCAACAGCATTGTTTTTGCACTCTCGACTTTATTTTTATACCCTACACCACCATAGGTGGGGGAAATCACAGAAAATCACTTTAACGGGCATAAATCCCACTAAAATGTTAGTATCAAGTTAATATTCGACACAAATACGTTTTATATGAACATAAATGATAGTGCCAAATTTTACAAAGATCGGTCCATAATTTACCATAGCTCCCATATAAGGCCCTCTTTCGGGAATCACCCAAAAGTGAATAAATTCATATAAATGTCAGCATCAACGTAATATTCTGTATTAGTATGTTTTATTTTACACTTATGAGTATCGGTCCACATCTGACTTCAAGTCAAGACTCCTCCCCGAATTATAATGTACACAATGGTGTAGGGTATCATATGGTCGGGCTTGACCGACTATACCTTTTTCTCTCGTTTATATATAGTTTTTGCCATAAGTACTTTTTAGTGAGCATTGTTGTTGTACATGGTACTTTATTTTTGTTTTTTATGTATAGGTATTCTCGTAAGAACTTTATTATTATTTTTTATGCAGAGGTTTTCACGTAAGTTGTGTAACTATTTTAAATTAGTTTTAACACTTAAGCATACGAGAACTTTATGTTGTTGTTATACATACGAATTGTTATTGTACTTAAGTAATGATAGTATAAGGAAGTTATTTTATAAAATAAAGTCTGTCTGGTTATGACATTTAAGAAGAAAAGTTGTTCTTACTTCTAAAGTATATAATGAAAAATAGTTAAAGAAACATTTTCGTATAAAAATTATTTTCATCCATCAAATTTTCCAATCATAAAACTTTTATTTAATCAACTTGGGAGTTGAGGTCATTATTTAGGAGAAAAATGGAAACTATGTAAGTATTTATTTAGTATTATCTTATACAGTGCTATTCACTTATAATGAAAATATATTACATAATATTCTAGGTATTATGTTTTTACTTGAGACTTTCCTAAAATTGATATAATTTTGTTTATTAGTAAATATTTAAAAATTTGGACAATTATAAAAAAGAATACTTTCAGGTGTTGTTTTAAAGATAATTTTATAACCATTTGATTTTTTGAAGTATAGGTTCTTAGCTGATCTGAGGGACGGGGGTCACCTCGGGTATGAAAATTTTTTAGAAAATCGCCAAAAATTTTTTTATGATTTGATTGAAAAAAAAAAAAAAATTCCACATAGCTAATCCTTATAATTCTCCACAAAAAATATGCTTACATGTGTGGAATATCGCTTTCACTTTAAAAGATATTTGGACCAAAGTAAAATTTTGACCCGTGTTTGGACATGTCTTTATTCAGTTTTTTTTTTAACTTTTCGGGCTCGATTTGAGTCTTAAAATTTTTCTAAAATATTTCCTGGATTCTGTACAAAATTTCAAATAATGTTTGTGCATGTTTGTTTAAGAGTGATTGCCACGCCCACAGATAACAAATTAAAAGTTTTACGACAATTTTTTATACAAAACACCTTTGTTAAGGAATTCATAAAAAATTAGAAAGCTATGTGTATGCTCTCTATGTAAAAAATTTCAAAAATGCCTGGCCAGGACCTGGTGTTCACTTAAGGGTTAAGTTTAAATCTGAGAGCTGAATATTATTAAGATCAATCCATAATTGACCATAACTTCCATATAAATTCATATAATATTACATATGTTTTTGTATATTTAATTGTACATTTAATACAAGTATCGGTACACAATTTAACAGGTCTAGAAAAAAAACACCCATCCCCCAATTTTAATACACACAATGGTTTGGGTATTGTAGGGCTTGACCGACTATATCTTTCTTTCTCGTTCTTAATGGGGTTCTTTCCAAAAATAATTATTTTTAATAAATTTTAACTTGAACATTAAAAGATTTATTGATTTTTTTTTAAAGAAATGTCTTTTGATAGAAATATTAACTTCTGCAAAAAAAAAAAAATCGGTTAATCTGTTTTTTTCTAAATCTAAAAAAAAAAAACAAATGAAGAAATATTAATTTCTTTATTTGTTACAAAATTTTTCCATTCATATGCTTTTATTTTTTAAATTTTATCATTCTTTTTTTTTAAATTTTAAATAGCTTTCTTATTTTGTGACATTTGTATGGGGGCTAATTGACCGATCCTAACCAATTTCAATAGGATTCATGCTTATACCAAAATAATTATCAAGATATCTTTAAAACTGCGACCTGTACTTGTTCACAAGATTTACATGTACAGCCAATAAGCCAGCCAGATGGACTTCGTGAGCCACCAGTGATAATGTATGAGTATATTTAATGGTGGGACTAACACTAATATTTTTGTGCCTTACAAACATTATCACGAACGCATAACAACTTCCTATGGTGATGTAGAGTATTAATATCCACATATATGTATTTTTTAAGAATTTGAAAATACCGTTTTTTGAGATATTGAGCTTTAATCTTTATATTATCGATTTCGACCTTTGAACTTTCGAAGTAAATAAATGTTTTACTTGTCGTTTTAAAGTCAATGTGTTGTTCTATTAAATGAAAAAAATAAAAAAAAAGAATTGTACAATGTATATTTTAGAAGTTATGAGCAATAAAGTGTGATTGCTTTTGGAAAAAATTCAACACCTTTTGGATTTTGGAAACGTCATATTTTTGGACCGGGAGGATTCTTTACTCAGAAAAATTGTGATTTAAGAAACATTTGCAATACTTAATATCTGTAGCGAATTTCATTGAAATCGGAGATATCAAATCCAAAAATGTCTGTATTTAGTCAGTTTTGATATGGAATCACTTTATGGTCGTATATATTTGACTAAAATCTAATGATTTTGATTTTTTTTTTATAAAAATTTTAATATAAAATTAAAGAACAAAAAAATATTGACTTATTGGTTTATAATTTTTATAAGCCATTTTTATAAGCTGAATTTTTTTTTATACGAATTATTGTATGCATTTATATTTATGAATATGAAAGTGCAAATTTTATTTTTCATTCAACAATGTATTGTATATATCGACCATTCCAGGAAAGAACGCCCGAAAAAGTATATTTTTTTACTTGATGGCTTTCAATTTCGATAAAAATTTGTATATATAAATAAGCCTTTTATTAATTTCAGTTTTCAGTTTTGTGAAATTGCAAAAACTCGCGATTTAATTTCGCTTTTAAATTTTCTCAAAAACCAAAAAATTTTCAAAAGTATTTAACTTTGAAAAGCAATATCTCTGGAAAGACTTTGTGAATTTTAATGATTTAAACGGCCTTAAAATTTCGCATATGGCGGCTTTACGAGGAACATTTTAAAAATTAAAAAAGATTTTTTAAAAATGCATTTTAATGCAATTGCATTTTTCAAATGCATTTTCTTTAAATATGCTATAAAATTTTTTAAATTTTTTAACATAAATGAAAAGTTTGGAATCTTTACATTAAAATAAAAGTGACAAATTTTTGGGACGCGAAAACCTTATATGCATAATCCAATTTTTATAAAAACATGTTTAAAATTTTTCATATAAAATTAAAATTTTTTCTTGTTTTTTAAATTTCCTTAAAATGTTTATAAAAGTTAACAAAATATAAAAAGTATGCAATTTTAAATATTCATATCTCTTGAAGTTATTGATGGATTTCTGTAATTTAAAAAGTATTTAAAAGGCCATTGCATATTTTTTGTGTAATTTAGTCAGCATTTCAAAAACCACGTCTTCGATCCATAATATTTTAAAAATATAAATGCAGTTTTTAGATGCATTTTTGTTAGTGGCGAATTTATTAAATTTTAATTTTTCAAAAGTGTTTTTAAAATGCTTTGTTTATTTTAACTTAAAACAATAAATAGTCTGATACATAAAATTTTACTATTTTTCAGGATTTTTTAAAAAATAACACAATTTTTTTTTTTTTTTAACAAAATACGTAAAGATACTCATAATACCAGAAAAATATAATTTTTATATGAACAAATTTAAACAAGTTGAAGAAAAGGTGAAATTATGCACAGTGCATGTGTGCGTCCCCGAAATTTTAATTTTTATTTTAATGTAAAGATTCTAAAATTTTCATGTATGTTAAAAAATTAACAAATTTGAATAGCATATTTAAAGAAAAATGCATTTAAAAAATGCAATTGCATTAAAATGCATTTTTAAAAAATATTTTTTATTTATAAAATATTCATGTTTAAACTAACATAATTACAATTCAAACGCCGTTTAAATCACAAATTTCTGCAAAGCCTTCCCAGAAATATTTGTATTTAAAGTTATATACTTTTGAGATTTTTTAGATTTTTTCAAAAGTGAAAAAGTGAAATAAAATCGCGAATTTTTTGAATTTAGAGAATCTGAAAACGGAAATATTTATAGACACCCATAGACCTTATATGTATAAAATTTTATAAAAATCGGAGGACACTTGGTATATTTTTGGGCGTTCTTTCATGGAATGGACGATATACATACTATTTATTTTTATACCACACTGTATCTACTTCCATGTTTATAATACAAATGCATATGTACATGTAAATATTTATGTATGTGTTCGAATATTGAATTTTGTCCCTTCTGACACTTTTCACGTTCCAAACCAAATTAATTAATTAAAGAACGAAAGGGCTTCAGTTAAATTTCTTCTCAGATAAACTAAAGTCATTTGCTCATTAAACTACAAAAGTATAAAATAAATACAAAATAAACTACATTCAACAAAAATAACCCTACAGCATCAAATCTACGGGTAAGCAGACACCACCTTAGTGACACTTATGTATTCAAATACAGTAATAAACATATTGTGTGTTCGTTTTGCCATCGAGTTTGTAGAGTTTCGATGATCTTTTTTTTTAATATAAAAAACCAGATTTTCAACATTTTGTGTTAAAAAAAATAATGATGCGATAAATTGAGATAAAATTATATAATTTGAAGTGTTTTATTGTTTGTTTGATAGGATGCTGTGACCCTTTGCTACGTAATTGTTGAACTTTCTGCAAACAATTGTCAAAAGCGCAAGGTCGGAGTTCAATTTGTTGTCTTACTACATTTGATATACATTGGTATATATATAGTAGAATTTCTGACATTAATCCTTTAAAATATTTACTTTGGAATAATTAAATTTATGTATTTACAAATTAAAATAATACATATCGATTGTTAAATGTAGAAAAAGCGTATCTAGATTTTTCGAATAAATTAGTTGTTTATTCAAGACCTATAAGGTGCGCGGAAAATTTATAAGATAACTTTTCTTTGTTCCTTTTTTTTGAAGTCCAAGGGGTATTTAATGGTACTGATAGCTAAAATACTTATTACTGAAAGGATTTCTTCCATTCACCATATGGTATCATTTATTTGACATTTGATCTTTTTATAGACGAAAACGCAAATGAGTCAAAAATATAGGGTCAGTCAAGTTCTTTCCCACTAAATCATATTTTTTTTTTTTTAATTTATTCCTTGGAAATTTTTTTTTTTATTGATTTATGAAAGCTATTAGGAACGTTTTCCGATTTTAATATGTTTAATGTTAGTAACAAATTAACAAAAAAATAATAATAAAATAAAATTATAACAAAAAAAAAATAAATAAATTAAAAAAAAATTTAAATTTGATTTAAAAAACACTGAATACATTTTGTGCTGATCAATTAATTAGTCAGCTAATTTTATTAAAAAAAACTCGAAATTAGTTTCTGCACTTTCGCCAATCCACCAAAAGTGTTGAAATTTTTAACAGAGAGTATGTATACATAAAAAGGCGTAATACTCGCTTGACAATTGAAAAAAAAAACTGTTGTTTTGTTGTCTTGATGTTATGTTATGTTATTGTTATCGTTTTAATATTTTTTCTTATACAGAGGAAACAGATTCGTTGTGACAACCGTATGTTTTTGAAAATCGAATTTTGTCGGTTCCCAGTACTACCTTATTCGATCAAGGTTACTGAATGAATACGGTACTTGTAACTAATTTAAAAATTAATTCGATAATAATATAAAAAACTATTGTGACCCAGCAAAAAACGATGAAGTTCTTCCAAAAAAGAAAATTCACAACTTTAAAAGTGAAACAAAGTGCATATTTTAAATTTTTTGGAAGTTCTTAATAATTACTTCCAAAAAAGTGATAAATGAATTTTTAGCGGGAATTACCATTTTATAATATGTAACAAAATTTAAATTTTACAAATTTTGAAGCATTTTTATTATTATTTAATAGGGCTAAAACATAATTTGTATTAAAATATTGTATAAACATAGTTTTAAGAGAAATGCTTCAAAAACAGTGAACAAGAAGTACAAAAAAATAACATCCTACCAATGACAACCCTGGGTTAAAAAAAGAACTTCTGCAGCTCTTTTTTACCACTAAGTACTTCCTTCAAATGACAACACAATGTTAAAATCATGACTTTTTCAGTTCTTTTTTGCTAGGGAATTAAATGGGAACAATTTGTATTTTTTTAACTCTATTATTTATTTTCGCAGATTTATACACATGAGTTATTCCATTTAAAACCAACACAAAAAATTACAATTTGAGATGGTTTTGTATGGGATCTATGGTTAATCGTTAACCGATCTTCATAAGATTGATACTTGTAGAGAACTTCTTTGTACCGAATTTTATTAAAATATTCTTATTTTTAAGGCATTTTTCAGTGTTGGGGGACTAGCTGCAATAATGGACCGATCATAACCAATTTCAATAGGTTTTGTCCTTGTACTTTGTGCGCAAGTTTTACATGGACATCCAGATGGACGGACATCGTTAGATCGATTTAAGAGCCCATATACAACCAAGCGGATTTTTTTTATGAATCCGCTGAAATTATTTGACTAAAAAAAGTTTGTTAAATTAACGAAATTTATTCAATTCTAATTACCTTTAGTAAATTTTAAGAAATTTCGTCAAATTGATGAACTTTATTCAATATTAGTCAATTTTAAAATTTACGATAAATATTAGTTAAATTAACAGATAATTTATTCAAATTAACTTCTTTTTGGGACGTTAAATTTAATATAATTGTATGTTGTTTTACTTACTGTTAATTATTTAAGAGTTACTGCCAATTAAACAAAATTTGTGTTGATTTAACATATTGACAAAAAAATATTTTTCAACAAATTTTTTTAGTTAATTTGAAGAAAATTTGTTGATTAAAAAAAATCTATTGATTTAAGGAAAAATCTGTTAATTTAAATATATTTTTTCGTTAAAATTCTACGAACAATTTTCGTCAATATTACCTACGAGATTTGGTTCAGTGTTGGAAAACCTAAAAACAAGCCTACTATATTTACTTACATTTGTAAATAGTTCATTTACAAATGTAAGTGAATATTTTTTATACTTTGTATATGTACTTTTCTATTTATATTTTCCTTTTATCACATTTTTATACGTTGTTATAGATCATCAAGAAATAATCGTTAAAAATAGTATTGAGGTAACATTGAGTTATAAATCTACATGGTCAGAAATTGAGAGCCATTGATAGGCAACCAGTGCATTCCTAATGTACGTAATAAATGGTAAGGAAATTTTATATTAAGTTGAATGAAATTATAAATAAATATATTAAACACTTATATTAAAATGTGGGTTGTCTCTATTCGAATTAATGATCATATCAAGGATTTTGCAAACAAACTTTTGTTACAAAATTTGAAACAAATGGGAAAATATAACTGAAGGTAATATATTACAACTGACTTATAAAATAATAGAATTTGTTATTTCTTAAATATATTTTTTATATTTCAGACGGTAGTTTATTTTCCCTTATTTAAAATGTATCAGACCCTTCCTCATAAAATTACTTATAATTAAAACTTTCGCTACGTAAGTTTGTACTAAATTAAATACAAATATATTTTTATATGCTTATTTCTAATATGAAGTTATTAATTCTTTTTTTATAAAATAAACATTAATAAAGTGTTTAAAATTTCTTTTTTGTTTTATTTTTGATGATAATTTGATGATTCACAAAATTTTGTCAAATTGAATAAAATTCAAATGTTAAAATGGATAAACATTCTTTAATTTGAGAAAAAAATTTATTAATTTTAATAAATTTTGTATTCTATTCAGCAAAAATTAGTAAAATTAAATAAAAAAAATTAGTTAAATCGAATAAAAATTGTTCAATATGAATAAAAAAATTAGTTAAAATTAGTTAATTTGAATATTTTCTTCAGTTGGACTAAAAATTTGTCAAATTAATTACCTTTTAATTATCTAATGGAATTAGTCATATTGACGAATTTTCGGCGATTAAACTAATTTACGAAAAATTAACAAAAATTTCTGTTGAATTGAATAACAATTTTAATGGTTCAATTCTACACCCCATTTTACCGTATTTACTGCTATTTTTTTGGTTCAGTGTACATTTCCTCCAGAAATATGTAGACAATGTTGAGTTAAATCTTTTACTGTTTCTTTTATTAATAAAACAATAATAGGAAAGTTTAAATATGCACTTGAAAAAGCAAAAAAAAAAAAAAAGGTATAATATGCACATAAATATGAAAAAATAGCTTGAATATGAAAGAAAACCAATTTTAGTATTCATTTTGATTTTAAAAACATGCATTTTTGTGAAATACTTTTGAAATATGCAAATGCTTACTTTTCAAACGAAAAGCTTGAAAAACTTGCCCTGATTATAATAAATATTGGAGTCAATTAAATACAATAAACTTTTACAACAATTTAATTTTTTTTTGTCTTTATTTGCTAAGTTTATTATTAGTAAATACTTAGTAAAAGCAAATAATTTAGGGACACTTGTTTCATTTTTGACATTTACGAATTTTTATGATTTTTTAAATATAACTCTTTTGGAAATTTTGTAGGAAATTTAATTTTTTTTTTTTCAGAAAACAGGCTCAATATCTCTATAATTGTTGTGCGTATAATTTTGTTCGAGCTTTTTGAAAAAAAAAAAAAAAAAAATCAGACAATTCGTTTTCGAAACATGTTTCAATATATGTTGCAACCTCCTTAATTTTACAAATTGTGATTGATATAGAGAACTAGAGTCAATTCCATAAAATTGGTTTAGAGGCTTAGTAATTAATAATACCGTGCATCAGAATTGATTGCGTTATCCCTTTCCGCAGATTTTTTTGTCAACCTGTGTTACCATTGTTATTTAAATAATTGTGTATTAGTGTTTTTCTTCTTTTAATTATTTTAGCTATAAACACTTGTACGTTTTAAGTGTTCGATCTGCAATTAATAACTTATATAACGTATTATCTATTCGACCAAGAATAAGATCTAAACATTTTGCTTATACATACATGAATTTATAATGGTGAAATAATTTTAATTAAAAAAAAACGGAAGTGATATATAACTAGGCGGTACACATTTTAGAATTTATTTTTATTATGGTTAGAAATTCGAATTCTCATATCCGCAATAGATTTCCAAAACAATTTCCTTTAATACATATACATACTTAGTTAATTTCGAGTGAACCTTATTTGTTGATTAAGTAATGTACTAAGATATGTACATTTATATATGTATGTATATATCTTGAACATACACTGAATTTAAGTATGTATAAGCTTTGCGTTAACGTTTGTGTTTATGTTCAAATTGCATAAATAAGTACAAAGATTATTTACTATAAGATTAGAGCAATTCTTCAACAAATAAAACAATACAAAAACAACAGCTATTTTTTCTCTCAATTGCTGGTCATAAATGTCAAATTTTATTCATTGAAACATTAACAAAGATAAAATAGAAAATGTTAACAAACACACAAAGATGAAAACACTGTAAGAAAACAACATTTGACAGTTTTTTTATATTTCATAATTACACTGGTCGACAAAAAAAATCCTCCCCTCAACACGAATTTGCTTTCAGTTTTTTTCCATCACGTTTGGATTTTTTTTATGGGCGTGTCTAATATTTCGCCCATAGTAAGGCCATTACTATAGTATATTTCCTCATTTTTTTTCTATCACGTCCTGATTTTTTTTATGGGCATTACTAATATCATCACCTTATTCAGCTGTCAGACTTTAAAACACGAGAATGGTATGTACAATTTGAACTATAACTCAAAAACCGTTTACACGATTTTCATAAATGATACACCAAAAGATGCTCACGTCATCTTGGTTTGTCAACATATTTGTTTTATTAATTAAAGAATTTCAGAGTTATGGATCAAAATTTTCATGATTTTTAAATTTTTTTCTAAATTTTTTTTGCTACTAATTACCGAATAACTACTGAAATATTAACTGAACAAAAAATTATGTAAATTCGGCTCAAAGATAATTTAAATAGCTATCTACTGGAGTTTAATTCAAGGTTGGAAACAGAAACGAATAACGGTATCGGTATTAAATTTATTTTTATTTCGGTAACGGTATCGATTACGGTATTTTAAATTATATCGGTATCGGTCTACCGGTACCGAAACAAAAATACCGGTAAATGCCGTTATTATTAAAAAACTGGAAAAAATCTTAAAAAAGTAAAATTTTTTAATAATTTTTAATTAAATTTCGCGAAAAAGTGATTAAATTACATATTTGTATATTTAATTTAATATTCTCTTGAAATGTTTGAAATATAAATATTTTTCGTTAACGAACGTCATACAATTTTTACAATTGCTTATTTTATGGCAACAAAGTATTTAGGACTATTAAACTCGACTTCTTAAAAACAAATTGGTATGAATTTTTGCAGTACAGTGAAGTTAAAAATTTGGATAAAATTTGTATTTACTTGTATTCATTCAATTAATTTTGCAAACATTTTTCAAAAAAAGCTAATTTTATTGTACAAATTGCAAAATGTAAAATTATGCAAACAAAAAAAAAAAAAAAAGCATAAAAAGGAACTTTCGGATATCCTTCCAATCACCATAAAATTAGTAAAGAAAATATGGTTCCCCAAAGAGTTTTTAGGTTATGTAACTGTTTTTAAAGTTGCAGGATTAACCCATTAATACCCACTGTTACGTATATGTAACGCGACAATGTCTAAGTTTTAAACTAAATTTAAAAAAAAAAAAAAAAAAAAAAAAAAAAACGGAATAATATAAATAGCAATATGCCAAAAAAAAAGTACTTTTTCATTTTCAAGCTATGAATGCCAAATGATTTTTAATTCTTCGGGGGTAGAGTCAGCTACCTTAATATCTAATTAGGGTGTCCCTCACTTGTCCTAAAACGGAAATATAGGGTGGCCTTTAAAACTTGAATTTTTTACTTTTTATGAATTTAACACTTTATTTATGTTAACAGCTACAAATTCAATGTTTTTATTAGTTGGATAGTTAGTATGGGTAGTGATCTTCCATTTTCCGAACAATACACTGAGAAAAACAAAGTGGTAACAACTAAACAGGGAAATAAGAAAATACTACTGCTACCATTTAACGTGGCACAAATTGGACTGAATGTTACGGCTTGAAAGTCAACATAGTTGTTGATGACAATAATATCTAAAATTCTGCGGTGGTGCGTGACGATCGCATTTTTCGCTTATGAGAAAATTTGAAAAATGTTAAAAAAAAAAAAATCGAAAAAATTTAAAAAAATGCGTTTTTTTCACCTTCATTCATATATAACTTTTGAAGACGTAATCTTCAAGCACCACCGCAGAATTTTAGATATTATTGTCATCAACAAATATGTTGACTTTCAAGGCATAACATTCAGTCCAATTTGTGCCGCATAAAAAGCAATAAAGCCTATTTTCGGAAAATTTTACTCATTAATTTGAGAAATATAGTGCATATTTAAAAAAACGAGAGTTTATGTTACTGAAATGAATTATACAGTAGTAATTAAGACCATACACAATATTTTTAATTTAAAACAACATAAAGTATATGTTTTCTGTGTCCTGGTTAGTTTCTGAGTCGATCTAGCTATGTCCGTCTGTCCGAGGAAAAAATTTGGCACAAATATTTTTCTTATATAAGGTTGAGCAAAATCTGTAAATAAACAAAAAAGTTATGAGCAAAATACTAAAAAAACAGGGTGCATGTACTATAAAAACATTTTTATGGGTCAATATAAACTTGGAAACAAAAAATGGGCGTGGTCCACCCACTTTACCGCACACCTCCCATATAAGGTGAAAGGTCAAAGAAATTTTGTACAAATACTTTATGGACAAATGTAAACACGAAAACTAAAATAGGCATGGTTCACCCACTTTACCGCCCACCTCTTATACAACATTTGCGCTTGTTTACATCTGTAATGTTATTGTTTTTTTGTTGTTTTTCTTTGTATCAATGTTTTTGTTTAGAAAATTTTTTACTCATTTTCGGTTATTTTTCAACCGATTTTCAAAACAAAACTTTTTTTGGAAAGGTATTCAAATTACCTTTATAATTACTGAACATAGTTAGTACAAATTATTGCCGCTAGATGGCGTAAAATTCATTTTTTATTAAAAATGCGTCAAAACACCCTGTATTAGCAAATATTATTAGTTCATATGTTTAGCAAAAATATTCGCCGGAGGATTTTGTACAAAGTTGACAAACATCATTTGGTCGAGTTCTGGAAATTTGAAGGTCAAAATTGTGATTTTCTTCAATAACCTAAAAATAACGGTAATTGTAAAGAACGGAATTATGAAAAAGTCGCAGAACAAATGTTGCTGCTGAAGCCCTAAAGAACCATTTTCAACAATAAAAAAGTTCTTTTTCGCAAAAAGTCGATTTTTGCATATTGCTAAATATAAACTATGATTTTGTCATGAATTGTGTATATTAATATTCGTACTGCATTCTCAAATGATTTTTTCTTCACTTTCTCTCCTGTTATTGCGGCAAAATGTGATTTTGGTTTGATAAATATTGTCGGTATGAATAATAATTTGCCCTAGGCACTATAATCGCATACAGGTCAGATTTATTTTTGTATATTCTTATTCTTGTGCCACATATCAGTATGAAAACGCAGATCATGAGGAAGATACGATCCTAAATCAAGCACAGCAAGGCATTTCCGGTAACCGGATGTAGCCACTATCATATATGTATTTAGGAAAGTTTTCCAATGATGAATTAGTACAAATACATATTGTAAAGCTTATTAAATATATCAATTTTGTTGTGCCTTTTTTCAAAAAATTTAACAATTTTTAAGTTTGACTTATACGAAATTTATATAGAAGATACAAGGTCCAGAAATGCCCACTGTTACGTATATGTAACGGCTTATAACTTCAACTTTATATTTTTCAACGTCAGTGGATTTATATGCCTCATTTGACATGATGTTCAAAATTTTAAAGGTCTAAGGTGGCTAGATCGCCGTGGGCATTAATGAGTTAAAACGACGCGCCATAACCATGATTGAATGAGAGCAAGAAATTCAAATGTAATTCATACTCTGAAAATGCTCAGGATAAAATTTTCCAGACTTTTTGATCTCCCCGGGATCGCGGATTAAATACTTTAATTATCTCTCCAAACATTAGTTTAAAAACTGAAACCAAATAAGAGATGAAACTTTCCAATATCAGGTTAAAAAAGGGTTGTAAATGTACAGAGAAAAAGAAATTTAAAAAATTGTTATTGTAGTGATTTTTCAAATTAAATGAATTCTGACTTATACATTGTGAAACACGTTTTTGGATATCCGCACAATCGTTATTCATACATATATCAATAAGACAATGAAATTCATTTCGTATACTTTTTTTAAACATTTTTACACAAGCTTCGAAAATCTCTTTGAAAATGAATATATTAAAAATTCACTTAAAATTGTAGAATTTAAGAATTATTAAAGTAGTGACTGATGAACGTCTTTACTGAAACCTGAAACCGTTTGAGGTAATTTAAATGTTAGTTCAAATGGTATAAAATTGTTTGAAGATTCAATAGGGTGTTCCATCAACATTATTGAAAATAATTAAAGTGTATCACATATTTAAACGTACCTACCTAAATTATGAAAGTGATCGAATAAAATATTTTCGAAAAATGTCAACTTCTTAAAATAATTGGAACAATGCTATAAGGCATTGTTTTGACTATCTTTTTCTCTTTCTAAATGTTTTTTACTAATTTTTTGAGATTAATTCCGAATGTTGTCCATACCAATGACAAATTTATATCGTATATTTAAGATGCCTACAAGATCTTTTCAATAAATTTTAGTTTTTTTCTTGCTGCTTCTTAGTGTTTTTTTGAATTCATACCTAAGATTCATCCTATACAAGCAACTCAAAGAATAATGAAATTATAAGTATACGTAGTTCCCAGCTGGATTTAGCATATTAAATTATATTCGTTAAACAAATTTCGAAAATATATAACCTATTGTTGAAATTCATGCAGTTTTCTTTCATTTAAATGCTTTTAAAATTCCCGGAAATCACAGACAAAATTATCGGGGAAAGGGACATGAAAAATCGCAAAGTTCCCGGGAAATCCTGGTATCCATTCTTCAAAGATACTCCAAGTTGTAACCTTCTGAAAGACATCTGTCGGTCTTTTGGAGAAACCAAAATTAAGGAATGAATCTTCATAGAATCAAATATCAAGAACCTATCAATTATTTCAACAGTACGTTCAAATGATAGTTAATTGAGAGCATATAAATAAATAATAATAAAGCATTTTTGTGTTCGCAGTAAGATTTTTTATCAAATAGAATTCGCATTTTAGGTTTAAGGCATTGGAACCTATTTACAAATATATTTATTGTTATCATATAACAAAGAAGTAAACAATAAAAGTCCTCTTTAAAACAAAATTCTATAAATATTACATTAAATAAACTGTTATTATTAAGAATTATTTTATATTTCTTATTTCCTCAAGTATTATATTATATTATGTTGAAAATTTTTAAAATACCGAAACTGAAACACCGGTATATACCGGTACAGAGGGAAACTCTATTTGAATACCGGTATTTTTAACAAAATAATAATTTCGGTATCTTGAATTTAGCATGAAAAAAATTTTTCGGGCCCTTATTTCGAAATATCGCCTAAACTATTGAGCGGATAAAAATTTGATAGTAGAACGACTAAATGAATCATTTATTTTTGATTTTAATTCGTTACGAATTAGCTATTTTTGAATTAATTCATTTCGCACAAAAAAATGAATTGAATTAAATTTGAGTCAATTCAAATGAATTTGGTAAAAATGAATTGATGTTGATTTAATTCAAATGAATTGCAATTCAAATGAATGATATTAAAATATTTAAAACAATTACTAATCCTAATGGTCAAAAACTATTCCGAACTGATTTAAATTGTTTTTTCAAATGGTGTGACGAAAACTTAATGGAATTAAACCTCACAAATTGCAAACACATGGTTTATTATAGGCGTAACCCTAATGTATTTGCTTATAATCTTATGGGAGTTGAGTTAAGTACGGTTAATATTTTCACAGAATTGGGAGTACTTTTTGATATGCTAACAAAGGAAGTGGCGTACTTTGTTAAGCGCTTTTTGTTAAGCGCTGGGCAAAAAATTCAAAGATCTTTATGTCACCAAACGTCTGTATACATCCTTAGAAAGGCCAATTTTGGAATATGCATCCGTTATCAGGGATCCTTACTACAACATTTATATAAATAAACTGGAATCTGTTCAAAAACAATTTTTATTGTTTTGTCTTCGTGGATTAAAGTGGAATCCGAATATTCGCTTTCCACCGTACCGGAGGCTGCCAATGCTGAAAAGTAGAAGAAAGTTTTCTAATATATCATTTATAATAGACCTTTTTCAAGGAAAAATTGATTCAGAATTTCTTCTAGGTAAAATGTCCATTAATGTTCCTAATTGGATGTTGAGATCCTACCATCCGTTAACCATTCCATTCAATAGATCCAATTTTACAAACCTTGATCCGTTTTATAAAATACAATTATGTAGACTTTTCAGACTCACCTTATAATATAAAAATGAACTCCAACAATGCCTAGTATAAGTATCTTTAGTATAAGTATTCTAACTTTTGTAGTAGTAACTGTTTGTAATATATGCAGCTGAAGTAAATAAATAAAAAATAAAAAAATCCCATATTACTACATAAAAGTTTAAGAACATTTACTTACGTTTTAAAAATTTTCTTTTTTGATATTATTGAAATTATGATATTATTAACAATAAAACACTTATGTAATTATCTGAAACATTTTTCTTTTTATGTATGTTTAATATTGCAGCCAAACTGTAACAGTTAAATTACACTGGTCAACAAAGAGATCCTCCCCCATAGACGAATAGTTGGACTTGATGTATTTTGATGTACTAAACACGAATCTTCTTTCAGTTTTTTTTCCATCAGATCTGGATTTTTTTATGGGCGTGACTAATATTTCGCCCATAGTAAGGCCATTACTCTAGTATATTTCCTCATAACTCAAGAACGGTGTGTACGATAATTTTTATGCAAAATTTTAGATTTTTTTGTTACTAAAATTTTGTTTAATAAATGAAAACATCTAAAATGTTAAACAAGAATCTTTTTATGTTCATGACTAATATCATCACTTTATTCAGCGGTCACACTATAAAATTCCAGAATGGATTGTCAAACTTAGGCTATAACTTAAGAACCCATTACACGATTTTGATAAGTGATATATCAAATTGTCTTCAAGGTGTACCAACAATATTTTTCATTTTCATTTCATTTCACCACTTTTCAAAAAAAATAAATTTTAAAATTTTCGGTACTAATTACCGAATAACTACGGAAATATTTACTGGACAAAAAATTATATAAATTTAGCTCAAAGACAATTTAGGTCGCTATATATTAAAGTTCAATTTATCTTTATTGGACAAACTATTCTCGAGTTACACAAGTGTGACTGCCTAAAGGCGGGGTCGTAGTAGCCATGCCCATAAAAAAAATTAATGCGTGATAGAAAAAAAGTAAAAGCTGATTCTTATTTAGCACGTTGAATTACATCTAATCGAAATATCTCCTGAACATTTATTTATCATTTATATAAATCGTGCATACCGTTCTCATGAGAACTTGCAAGTAATAGTGAACTATACTCGAGTAATCGGCATATTTAGGGCACAATATTAGACACGCCCATAAAAAAATCCCGACCTGATGGAAAAAAACTGAAAGCAGATTCGAGTTTAGCATGCGGAATTCCATGTAGTCTACATATTTTTTTTGAAGGAGCTCGAATTTTTTTTTTTTTTTCCACCAGTGTTATTACTGAAATGTATAATTTGATATGCTTCTTTATTGTGTTGTTTTCTTCTTATAAAAAACTTACAATCTTCCCAAAACACTCCAAGACACTGTTGCCAGATTTGACGATTTATCGTCATTTTGACGATTTTTGGGTCTAAAAATGGCCTGTTGACGATTTTTAACTCTAATTTGACGATTTTTCCTAAAAGAAAATTCAGAACTATTATTACAATTTTTTATATATTGTTCATTAAAAGTTGATTAGTTGGTACAAAAATATTAACAATATAAATAAAAATCTTCTTAAATTTGCTAATGTAAATGGTTCATTTATTAGGAAGGATTTATTTGAACCAATATAATATTATTTTATTACGAAATGGCGAATAAACCCTACAAATGGCCTAAATACTTAAATAGTCGAAGTAAGAATCCAAAGACATTTTTGATGAATTCATTCCAAATTAAATTTTGTATATATTGTAGATAGGTTCACAAAGGAGCCTATGTGTTTTTTTTTTATAACAAGGTAAGATAAATAACTTATTTTGGTTCGAAAGTCATGCAAAATTACATACAAGTAACCCTCGATTTACGCGATACTTCATTTACGAAATTTCTTTATAACGCGATTCTATTATTGACCATTTTTTGAAATACAAGTTTTTATTTAAGGCGAACGCGTATAAACAATAGTGACAAACTTTAAATTGCGAAAATTACGGTAGCGTATTGGAAAGAATTTATTAAAAAAAAATATATTATTTAATGAAATAATGGCTTCAAAATAAAAAATGTAAATTATAAGCGAAGTGTTGCACAATTGCTTAAATATTTTTTGTAAGATTAAAAAAGGGGAAACGGCAAAATATATAACAAGATTATAAAACTTTCATAAAAGTACAATAAGAACAATCCCAAAAATATGTATATTTAAATAAGTATGCATAAGTATCTATACGTATAATAAGACTTAATAGGTAATGTGTACTTGATTTTCATAATATGCTACCAATATAAAATTAATGTAATTTTTATTAATATATTTTCAATTAAAATTTTAATTTTTCATCAGAAAAAGCATAAAAACTTCTCATTAACATATAAAATACGTATTTTTTCATGACGATTTTTTGACGATTTCAAATAGTTGATTTGACGATTTTGACGATTTTTTTCTCTAAATTTGACGATTTTTGACCAAATTTATCTGGCAACTATGCTCCAAGGAGATTATTGCGCAATAAAAATGTATTTTAATTTTAACCTAAGTGAGAATAATTAAAGTAAAAAAAAAAAAAAAAGTTTGATTATTTTAAAAGTGAAATTTATTGTTGTGGGGATAAGCTGATTTCTATGCGCATTTCACTGGTTGCGCATGGCAGATCATCAGGAAACCTTTCCCAGTTTTTAGAAAAACTTTAGCTTTTCTAATATACATATAAAAACTTTTGTAAACTCAATGAGAGTTCATAAAAGCTAAATGTATGAAACAACAAAGCTTTAACAAAGCACAACAATAAATTACAATTTTTATTTTTCTTTACATTCTATTTACATTAGGCCATGATTTTCTGACATTCATTTGGGAGTAAATAAAAATAAAAACAAATATAAGCTTTTGTTATTGGCTCGGGCACTCGCTAATTGTTATTGTAATTTTAACCTGAGTGAGAATAATTAAAGTTTATTAAATTGGATACTTCGTGCTTAATTTTGTATTTGTTTTTGGTAAATTCTAATTATCAACTTATTATATTCTGGAAGTGACTTTAGAGTATACTATTGGTAAATCAAAGGACGATAGTAATGCATTTTGTTTTTGTAAATTTCGTACACTATTCTGACAAACATCTGGAAGTTTCTAAGAAGTAACGTCTGAACGATTAATGTGCAATAGCAATGTATTTTGTTTTTGTATTTTTCTAACAATCATCTAGAAATCACTAAGATTCTAGACGTCTGGAAGATTGGCAAAAAATTCATTATTTTTAATAATAAATTTGTGAATTAAATCAAAACTTAGACATTGATTTTAATGAAATATGTCTTGTTTTATTTGCAACAAATTTATCTCCATGAATAATTAATAAAAATTTTAATTTTTGACACTTTCGAATTTTTATGCTTTTTTTTTTTTTTTTAAATTCTCGAAATTTTATGTAAAATTTCATTTTTTCTCAAAAGATTTGAACGGGAAATGTAAGAACGACTTGAAGATAATTTTAATTGGAATTTAAAATAAAATAAGACAAGTCATTATCGAGATATGCTTCAATATATAGTCCAGCCTCCATAATTTTACAAATCGCGATTTATCGTGAGAACTAGATTCAATTATAAAAAAAGTGAATTAGAGGCATAGTAATTATTAATACCGTGTATCCAAATTGACTGAGAAACCCCGTGCCGCAGAACAGTGTTTCCCTGTGTAATCTATGAATCAAATATGTATTGGAGTCCCCTCTAATGTTTTTCTTGTAAAATAGTCGCAAAAGTTTTTACAATCCTAATTTCTTGTCTCCTGCTCTTCTTCGGATAATTTACCAATTGGAACAATACATTATTCGGTGATATTTTTTCCGTGGAATTTAATCGTATGTATGAAGGCTCGATATTCCCGTAACACGCATATCTAGCCTAAATAAAGAAAATCTAAAACTCGAAATCGTCAATATTTCATCAATATATTTAGACTTATAGCTTAAGCAATTTTATCGTAAGTGATGTTTTTCTTTATCATTTTAAAATGATTTTATTGATTCAATATCAACATTTTTAATTGAAATTGTACTAATAAGGAGTGAGATCGAAAAATTCTTAACATACATAATATTCAATAACTTGGAAACGGTTGACCTTAGAGTTTTCATTATTTTTTTAATCATTTGATAATTTAGCACAGATCACAGAAATATAAAATTTTTATGGTTCTAACCACTAATTATAAAATTGTGGACCATTTTTGAAAACCCTTTCTTTGGAGATTTGATAGTTGCTTCAGTCACTTTTTTGGAACAGTGTGTACATTTTTTGTTGCGGTTTGCCGCAACTGCAAAAAGCTTGTCATACCATGAATTTTGTAAGAAATTTTTGCTGCTTTTGGGTCTTAAACTTATCTCCAACATTGCTTCGAGCATTACCAATAAAAATTTTTGAGAGACAATCTGCGAAGATTCTGCCAACACCTATGTTTCTTCGTCAATTATACAGCTTGAGTATTTTTGTATGAAATATGGTTTTAAATTCCGAGTCCTATTTTTGGCTTGTAATTTTTTTTGCAGAATTCCAGTTTGGAATTTTTTGAACTTTATATGTTATCAACTTTCCCATTAGCTTTAAATTTTCGCACCAAATAGTCGAAGCACTGAGAAAACTGAGCTCATTCTCTACCAGATGTGTTTGGAGTTCCTCTCATTATGCCTTCAATTTTCTGGCCTTCCCAATATCATGAGGTCCTTTTTTCTTACCGAACTAAGTTTCACATCAATAGTCAAATTTTCTGATACTGTTTAATAGCATTAGAAACGGTTTTACGGACGACATTTAATTCTGTGGTCAATTATTTGTAAGACCTATTTGGATTTTTTGAAATTTTTTAATAACTTGTAGGACGTAAATCTTTTTCGTCACTTATTTTGATGTAAATAAGGACAAATTAACATGGTTGTTATTAAAAATAATAACTGAAGTATTTTTCCATGATAACTAGATCAAAAAAATTTTTGAATATTGATTCCGAAAAAAGTTATGAGGCAAAATGTGTGTTAAGATTTTTTCGATCTCACTCCTTATATCTAGAAATAAACTCAAAATACTAAAACTTTTCATGTTCTTTGATGCAAGCAACCAAATATGAAAAGTTTTTTTGGTGAGAAATACTGATTTTGGAAGACCACCTATCAGCAACTACAAAAGCGCTACTGATATAACGGGACTTTGTGGGACTTTTTAGTTTTTGTCCAATAAAAATTAATATAAAAACAAAAAAATACCAAAAAAAGTTGAAGACGCAAAAATCCTGAAGACTTTTTTTCAATCCTTCAATCAAAAAACTATTCATAAAGATCTTGCTTAAAACTAAAAGTTACAACTATTCAAAATTAAACTTTTCGCAAAAAATAGTTTGTATTTGTCTTCAACAACAGTGCTGTTCAAGGTTCCATTACTTAATAACGGTTAACAGTTATTTAATATTTACTTAATTTTTGACTTACACTGGAAAAAGTAATTTTAATCAATGAAGTAAATGAAATCAAATTCATTAATTTTTCTCAATAATTTATTAATTTAATGTACTAATTTATTGCTTTAATGAAAAAAAATCATTAAAATTCAATGAAAAACCTATCGCTATTATGAACATTACATTTATTTAATTAATGTAGTCGGTTAGGTAACTTGTACACAACTGTCACCATTGGCTGCAGGGAAGCGATCGCCACACTCATACATTCACATTTATGTTTGTGTCTGTTTGTTTTACTATACCAGTTGGCAAAATTGTCTTAGACGACAATGTCTTTGACGATTTATGGAAGACATGTCCCCTATTTTCTTAGTTTTCTTAACGACAGCTCAAAGACAAGATAAGAGTCAAGGTCTTGCATTTTGTCATAAACATAGGTGACAATATACAATATTAAAGACAAGAAGAGCGACAACATCTTACATGTTGTCTTCTATTATTTCTATTTTACTAACGACAAGATGGGCGACATTGTCTCTCTTTTAATCGTGCACGATTTTCGCGACACTTGTTTGAAAAAGTCGTCGACGAATTGCTCTAGCTGTCCTACAAATATCGTCAAGGACTTAACATGGTCGTGCACCCATCCTCGAGGATGTCTTAAAGACAGGGCCAACTGGTATCCTATTCTGAAATTATACACCAAAAAAAACTTCATTGTGGTTTTATTAACGACTACTTATTTATTTAAAATTTTTAAATTTATTTTTTGCACAATTTCGTAAATAGCAAAAGAATAATATTGGTTTAAATTAAAATTTTTAGTAATGAAGGACATATCTTGGGATCATTTGCTAAAAAAATTAAGCGAATATCGGTTTTAGTTTGGCAAATATAGTCATTAGTACTCATAATAATATTCCTTACAAAAGGCGCGATTTTAATTTATTTAGAAGTGAATTTTAGCAAAATTTTTAACTTGTTTCTTATTTGATGATAATATTTACATCCAAAATTTATTTTATTATTAAAAAAAAAAGGAACCATAACGCGAAATATGTGGGGTTGATTTTTGGGGTTAAGACATAATTTTTGGTCCACACAATTGTAAGTACTTGAAATATTTTGACGCCATCTGAATTTTAGTATGAAGCAAATAAAATGCTTTTTATTTGCTTCATACTAAAATTGCATATAATTTTTGCATTTCAAAAATTTTTAACGCCATTTTGACTTCCTGACATCAACGAGATATACATTAAACTACAGGTAATCACTTCGTCTTTAAAATTCTGCCCTCTAAATTTTAAATTTACTAAATGGCGAAAATTTTCTTTACAAAAAACTACAAAATTTTAAAAATTTTTAATTTTTGGTTTAATTTTTTATCTTCAACGGATTGTAAACAGGATACTTATATACAGGAAATTAATACCCAAAGACTTGTCTTTCGCCTGGTTAATGGTTTAAAATTTAAACTAATATTCCCGAAAAATCCTGGGATTTTCGGGATTGACATCCCTAAACAAAACCCATTATTAAATTTTATGATAGATTTATTATTTCCAGAGAAGAGAATCGATCGATTCGTAATTGGCTACAATCCCAATAAAATTAGCTGTTTTCTGCATTCATGCATTAAAATTTTCACTCAGAAGACCTTCTCAATAAGCAAAAATATTCATTTTTTGTTTATTTTTTCTTAATTTATTTAACATTTTTCAAAACCACTTTATTTATTGTACCTTAAGCGCCATCTATTAGTACGTAGATTTATTTAAAATGTTCGATTCATACGTGTTGTATTTAACATTTACCACTGCAAATGCATATACACATGTGTATGTACATTCTGTTTTATTTCACACATTCAACAGAGAACTGCGCCGATCGGCTGTAAGCCGGCTGAGTCAAGCCGCCGGAGGTTTTTTAAGAGCCGCCACCGCCGATAAAATTTCGGCTAAAACACGACTCAATTACAGCCGCTGATTTCGGTCAAGCTTAATGAATTTAATATAAAACCTTTAGTAAATTCATTATATTCTTGAAATTTTAAATTTTAATATTATTTTTTTAAATAAATTGTTCATAAATTTCCTTATAATGTCGGCGACATTTTTTGCATTGCTGTCGACTCATGAATTTCTGCGGCAAATTTGCTACCCAAATGGCAACGATATTTGCTGAATTTGATGGATGAAGCTGCGCTGCACTGATGTATGATCATACGTAGGATCCTACAAGTTAACACGGGAGCTTATGAGTCGTGTAGGACAACATAATTTAGCCAGGTTTGTGCAACTCATCATACCATTTGATTTACATGTAAATCGTGTATGATGAGTGTATGAAGGCAAGTACAACATCGTCGATGCTGTGACACAGTCAGCAGAGATTCTGCTGCTTCAGAAAATAGTAAATACAAATGTCAAAAACTTGAAAAATAACATAATTTAATTGAATTTCTTTTTATAAAAATTAAATTTAAACAAATTTAAAGAATATAATGAAAAATAAAATAGGTATTGTCGACTATAAGCCTTTTATATTTTTTGTAATACAAATTGTTCCGAAATCAATGATTTTTATGTTCTATTTTTCCAGATTTCGAGATGTTGTTTTGATGATGCTTTGACTATTTTTTTTAAGAAAACGAAATTTATTTTTTCAACAACATACAATGGCTAACAGCTACTACTTCTTTTTGGAAAAGTACTTCCATGCTGAGTCCACGCACTGTGCGTTCTATATAAAGGAGTATTGGTTACAAACCATTTTAAAATGGTCACTTTAAATGGTTAAAATATATGCTTCTAATACAAGAAATCATTATGAGTTTTTTTTTTCATGAAAATCGGTTGGACAATAAAAGGCATTGATGAAGTTCCGAATAAACATTTATACAATCGCAGTCTGCGACAACCTTCGGATCTCAGCACAAAAACTGACATCCGGAGTTCAAACAACGCATTGCGTCAAAACTTTTTGCCATACATTGCAAATACTCGTCTTCATGGCGTATCACTGCCGGATTCTGGAGTGATACCCAAACATAACATTCGTAAGTGTATTCGTATTACAAATGTATTGGAATATTTATTTATTATATTAATATATTCAATTAATTTTGGTAAATAGAAAAAGTTCTTATTGGACGGGAATACGGAGGACCGGTTCGTAGAAAACTTCTAGTCCCTACAAGTCTTAAAAGGTAGTAAAACTAAACTTCTTCGTAGAACTGTGGGTCATTTGTCGTCAGTTTATTGTGTTCTATTTGATCGTACATCTGGATATCGGTCTACAATTTACAATAGTTCCTATTCTTCCGAAAACCACTTTAACGTCCATAAATCCCATAAAAATTTTAATATTAAGTACATTAATTTTTTCCTAGAATTTATTGATTATTGACAGATATTCATTAAAATTCAATGAAAAACTTACGCTTTTATGAAAATTACATTGAAACCCCCATACAAATGTCCTCCCGGAATAGGAGTTTAACAATCATAAATGCCTTAAATATAGCAATATTTCATTGAAACTCGGTACAAAGGAGTGTCAATTTGAAATTTGGTCAATATTTGTGCCAAATTTCATCAAGATCGGTCCATAATTGACCATAGCTCTCATATACATAAATCTCCTCTTCCGAAAATCACTTTAACGTGCATAAATCCCATACGAATGATAGTATCAAGTTAATATTCGAGACAAATAAGTTTTATGTAAGTAGAAATAACATTGGCAAAATTTATGAGAATCGGTCCATAATTTACCATGGCTCCCATGTAAACCCACTTCCGGGAATCGCCCTAAAGTGCATAAAATCATATAGAAGTTAGTATCAATGCATTGCTCTGTACTTGTATATTTTATTTTACATTTAATAAAAGTGTTGGTCTACAATTAGCCACAGGTAAAATTTTTTACTCATACACAATGGTGTAGGGTATCATATGGTCGGTCTTGACCGACAATAGTTACTCTCTCGTTTTTGTTTGATTTTTCAAAAATCAAAAAAAGAAATTAATTGAAAATGATTTATTTATGTGGAAAAATCGACGAATTTAGTGTAGCTTTACTTACTAAAACCGAATGAAGCAAAAAACTACAAGTTTTTGTTCGGTGTAAATGGCATATAAATAAGAAAATAATTTAATATTTTCTATACATAGAAATCGATCCAATATTTTCACTAAATTAAATATAATTCTACATTTTCTATAAATAGAAAAAATATTGAAAATTAATTTTTATAAATAGGATATTTAACGAAACAATTTTACATATTTAATTTATCGGAATAATCTACAAAATGTTTCTTTAAAAACTAAAATTTATAGAAAATTATCTATAAATTGAATAAATATATTATTTAATAAAGAATCCCCAATTTGGGGACAAATTCCATCATCTGACAACACTGTAAAGCAAATCAGTCTCGCACGAGCATTCAAACAATGATACGCTTGTTGCTTGAAATACACACATGAAAAATGTTTGATATCACGTAGGACTAATTTTAAGTTTTTTATTTGGGTAAAATATGATTTTTTATTTCTTAATTAAGAAAAAACTATTATTTTGTATTATATTCTTGCTAAGAAATTATGTACATTTTATTTACTCTCTTTACTAAAATTTATTTTCGTTCATTTTTTATTATAAACCAAACATAAAAATTTTAAATAGTCGTTCGTGTTGAGTTACTAACCGATACATTTTAATAAAAATGAAAAGCCTGAAATAATAGCTATACATATTTTGTACAAAAAACAAATGTTAATCGTTATATCATAATCAAAGAATAGAAAAATATAAGATATTTTTTTGGTGTATAATTTCTTAATGGGAGAGTAAAAAAACAAAACATACATAAACATAATTGTGATTGTATGAGTGTGCCGATCGCAGGTCTAGGGTATCATATGGTCGGGCTTGACCGACTATAACTTTTTTCTTTTTTTTTTTTAATTTGGAGAGACCAAACTTTGTTATTTACGACGGTATATGAATGGGATACATCACAAACGAAACAGAATTAACTAACTTATATGATATCATTTTGCACCTTTATACAGGGGCGCATTTATAGTGACCAAAACGTAGAAACATATTAAAATAACTAAAATTTTAGTTTCAAAATTTGTCATCGCATCGCTTTTGACCAAATAGCGACATATCAAAAAATATTAATGCTCTTTTCCGGAAAGCAAATCTTTTTCAAAAATTCTAAAACAAAAGAAAGAAAGTATGAAAAATCAAATTTTTCTGATTTTTCGACTGTGAGGAACTGTAGCTAATAACGATTAAGACCGAAGAACACTAAGTTTTATAATTTGATTGATTGTAATGTTACTAAGGCAATATTATTGGCCATTTTGCCAAAAAAAAAAAAAAAAACCTTATTCGAAATTATTGTAACATTAAAGCGATTTCGTTGATTCTAAAATGTTTATGTTTTTACCCACAGACAAGATTTATTTTAATAACATAAAATATAATATAGAATTATATACTTATTTATTTTAATGAATAATAAATATTCTTAAAATGTATAAAAGAACTTTTTTCTTCCAAAATTTGGAATATCGATATTTATATTTTTTTAAGATTAATAAGTATTATTTTTAAGAATTTTGCAAATAAGGAATGCGCACGAAAAAATCCGTGCGAATTTTTTTTAAATTCTATTTTTATTAATGACTGTTATGTTCAAGTTCTAAACATAAGAGAATAAATTATTTTATGTTGATTTTTAAGGAAATATCTGATATTTTCCAGAATTCTTCCAATTAAAGGTTTTATTTTGTTTCGGTCACTTTTTTGCTCGAATAACTCCACTTATTTTTAAACTTCGTTTCTTTTAAAGCTGAGCTTTTAAAGTTCTTTAAATAATTTTTTACTAGAGTCCAATATCTTTCAACTGCTCGGAGTTCCGGACAATTTTATGGATTAGCGTCATTCGGTACAAACACTAACAATTTCTTTATTACCACACACAGAAAATAAATCAGTTAGAAATCGATTCTGATTCTAAATATTTAGTAAGTAGATTCGAAATTTTATTACTTTTATTAAAATATTATAAGCTCAAACTTCTTTCCATATCTGAAATCGTTACAATGTAATTATAATTAAATTATGTTTTATACAATCATAAAATTCAGTATCGCAACTGATTTGTTCGTCTACTAATTTTCTTCAATTAATTCGGCAAAAGTAACCAAGATATACAGTTTTCCGTATTACAAATATTGGTCGGTGCTATCGATAAATTATTAAAAAATAATTTTATAATAAAAAATTATTTTCAGTCATCGTAATCAATATTTGATTTCAGGAATATAGAAAAAATCAATTAACATATAGAAATATTGGTACTCGCAACTAATGGAAAGTAAAACATTTTAGTTTCCTTCTGACATTTTTAATATTATTTTAAAATAAAATTAGTTTTTTCATCAAAATAAGTGTGTATATAAACAGCTATCGGATGAAATATGTATAAAGAACTTATGGTTTAAATAAATACCACAGTTATTAGCTAACCATCATTGGGTAAGAAATCAATATAATTTTTAGATTATGTACAATTAAAATTTAATATCTTTCATTACATTTCATAGATGATGATGTTCCAACAAGAGTTGGTGCATGTAAGTAATATGAAACCACGTGGCTTTTTCTCCGTAAGCAGCGAGAAATTTAGAAGTGGACATTGTTTTACAACATCGCTATGAAGTGTCCTTTCTATACAAATTCTGTGGAACATACTTAGTTCAATGATGTGATTATTGCCATGGAAGTTAAGAGAGTCAAACTATTTGAGGAATTTGAATGAGGTAAAAACAATCGTTGAACTAGAAATTGGACTAAAATGCGAAAAAGAATTTTAATTATTTACTTTACATATCATGTTTTGTATTAACTTATACATATAAATTAACGTATGTACTCATTTTTTATTTTATTTTTTTATTTAAATAAAATATATAAAAAAAGTCAAATTGTTTTTCATTATAATAATTCACAATAGAAAACAAATCTTTCGAACGAATTGATTTTTGAAACATTTGTGAGCACCATTTAAATTCAGTTATTGTAATCGAATGAACAGATAGTACATACAACCGACCAAATTCGATTGGCTAAAAATTCGGTTGCACTAACGAATCTGTTTTCTGTGTGCACTCAATTGTTTTGTTGCTGTTATGAGAACAAGCGGGTACAGTCCAAAAAAAAATGTGGATACACTGTATTTTCTTAGGAAAGGGAGAAATCTTTTCCAAAGGCACTCATTCACGTATATTTCTGTGTTAATGGAACCATTTTTTATGAATGAATTGCTTCTTTTCCACATATGCATATGGCTTCCCAAAACAAAAACCTTTCTTGGGAATTTTGATTTCTTTGGTACACGATATTTTTCTGCCATATTCCCTCTAGCATCTGCAACATAGAATTCCTGGCCAGGAAGTTGAAAGAAGTTAGCCTGTACGAACGTTTCATCGTCTATTATACACTAATTGGTCTGAAGAAATTTCTCGTTATTTTTTTACCTCTAAATTCTTGTTTTGAGTTTCTATTAGGATTTTTTTGTACTTTATACGTCTTCAGGCTAGAATTCCTTTCAACTTTTCTTATAAAAATTCAAAGCAATTAACTTTTTGTGACACTTTTCTTCCAGAGATGAGGAGATTTTCTCTGAAAATCCTTTCTATTTTGTCGGAGTCCTACAGTCTGAACATACTATTTTTCTTCCATTACCAGGTTTTCATTCAGTGACCATGACTTCTTTTGTATAATATTAGGACCCAAGAAACTGTATTTTTTAACACAACTGCCTTCTTAGCAATTGTTTTATATGACCGATGTAAGATTTCATGAAAATTTTCAATTATGTGTTTTGGTGTTTTTTGTTCAATTTCCATTTTAAGAAAAACTAGATTTGCTATAACCATGAAACTTAACACATGGCTAGTGAGCATAATGGCAAATGTAAATCAGTTAACAGAATTATTTATTTTTCACCACATCAAAAATTTTAAACCCAAGAGCATGCACGGATTTTTCCGTGCGCAATCCTTACATATAAATTTTGAAATTATTCTTTTAAATTAAGGTGACCATTTGAGAAAAAAACAATTTGTGCTAAAAGTGATCCTCCCAATTCCAATTAGAATTAACTGCACCAATCACGTTCAACTCATACAATCGACTGTTATTCTTTTTAACAATTGATCAAACTGAAAACTGTTAGTTTACTGTCATCCCCTAAATAAATAACATTACGCTTCAAATGGGGATGATAACGGTTATAATTGTTGGTTTACAAATCCTATGTTTTGTTTATTGAACGCATAGTTTGAATGAACGTACATGACTATGTATGTATGTACTTACTTATTCGCAAATGGACATACATACATATGTATGTACATCCATACACATATATTTATTTATATTAGACCAGCTTACTGTCCACACAAAAATAAAAATGTTGTTATTCACCCCCTAAAAATAATTTAAGTACATCCATACAAACTTACATATACATACATACATATATAATTTTGATGATTTTAGAATTGGCCTTTGATAAAATGTTTTTCTTTTTAGCATTCACTATAAGAAAAATTTGTTGTTTGGGTTATGTTGAGAATTCTTAAAACAAAGTGTTGGGTTTTTTCTTTTTTTGACAGCAACTTGGACTTCTAGTTAATTTCTTTGGTTTATGACCACTTATTATTTTAAATTTGAATTTTAAACTTTAGACAAAAATATATATCAACCCAATATGGTGTGTCATATGTACACAGAAAAATGTAAAAAATGATTTTAATTATCAAAATGATTCATTCAATTTAAAAAAATAATTAAAGTTGCACCTGTCACCAAAATGATTATATCAATTACTAATAATTGTAAAAATATAAAAACAAAATTTTTTCCAATTAAACACTTTTATGATTTTAATTAAATAAATAATTTCATAAAATACAAATTTTAAATAACGCAATAATTGAATACATCAAAAAGTTTATTGGTAAAAGCAATTTTTATTAGTTAAATTAATTAAGTCGATAATTGCATGAATTCTGTTTGTTAATTAAAAAAATATTTTTTTTTTAATTTTTATTTTTTCCTTTATTTTTTCTTTCTATTTTGCATCCTATATATATATAAAGGAGACGGTTTGTTTGTTTGTTATTCTTTCACGGCAAAACTACTGGACCGATTGTCATGAAATTTGGCACACAGATTGTTCGTTTTCGGGAAGGAACTATAGGCTATGTTGGATCCAGATTGGAAGCCACGCCCTTTTTTACGCCCACTTTTTGTAAAAATGATATATATTTTAATTTATCTTAGTTTTTAACTCATCACCTCATTGATTCGTGTAAAATTTGACACACCAAAAATAGTTCCTAAAAAACCTACATAAATGACCTATTTTCTGGATGCCACTCCCATTTCCTACGCCCATTTTTTTGTTAAGGAGACTGTTTGTTTATTTTTTTTGTTATTATTACACGGCAAAACTACTAGACGGATTTTCATGAAATTTGGCAAATAGGCTATATGGGATCCAAATAGGACGCCACGCCCCTTTTTACGCCCACTTTTTGTAAAAATTATATTTGATTTAGTTTTTTACCGTTTCCCTGGATTGATTCACGCAAAATTTGGCACACAAAAATAGTTCCCAAGAAAAATATTAACTGACCTATTTACGGGATGCCACGCCCCTTTTCACGCCCACTTTTTGCAAAAATTATAATTTAGTTTACATATAAAGGACACTTTTTGTTTTTTTTTCCACGACAAAATTGATGGATGGATTTTACTCTAAATGTCGGATCCTGATTGGAAGCCACGCCCCTTTTAACGCTCACTTTTTGTGAAAATTATATTTGATTTCATTTAAATTCATTCGTTACATATTCCTTTAACTCATTTACGTAAATTTTGTACACTTATAATTAAGAAATAAGATATACTTTAAAGACCTATTTATTGGATCCCACTCCCTTTCTTATGCCTACTTTTTGTAAATAATTACTTAATTTTGCTAAACTGCTTTACATGAAATTTAGTAAAAAAAATAGTTCTGAATCAGCTACAACTTATACGATTTATTTATTTTATACCACGCTTCTTTTTATGCCCACATTTTCCAACAATTTATTTGGCTTGATTTTTATTATTTTTAAATCAATGGACTTACCTGAAATTTGACACGCATACCATTCAATCTTATAAGATTTATCTGTTGGATGTCACGCACTTTTTACGCCCACTTTTTTACATATTATACTTGATTTTTCTAAATTTTTGACTAAACCATTTTATAGGTTCTAAATTTAGGACACATATAGTTCGGAAAGGAATAACTCACACAGCTTATGATACTCATAAAGTACTGAAGTAGTACATGTTCGAACTATTTCATAAAATGCCAAGCATCCTTTTCCGCCGTATAGTTCTGCCATTTATTTGCCACATTTGAGACATCACGCCAAAACTACTGAAGAAATGCACATTATATTTAACACAAATATATTACTCTTAGGCGATACCAAATCCTGTTTATTTAAGCACTTTTTTTAAAAGAAATGTTTTATTTAAATTTTAACAGAATATCTACTTCAATTCACAAAAATGTATACAACTTTTCTTTTGGATGTCATGTCCTTTTTTTATTAACGTTACTGATCCGATACATATGAAATTTATCACATTAATAGTAGATTTCGCTAGTGATTATATATGCTGTTCTCGATCATGTGCCATATTCACTTTTACACACAATCTTAACGCCACTTTTCATACAAACTATATTATTTTCAAGTATGATATTATTTCAAGTCAATTTATTCCTATTGTTAATACACATTAGGATAGGAAAAAAGTTATGGTGTATTACAAACAACATTTTTGCTAATTTAAAAATTTTCTCAATAAGATGAAAAAATGCATTTAATGAACTTTATTTCATTTGGGTCTTGGATATAATGACACTTTTGAAAGTTACACTATGACATTTTTTTTTTGTGTGTTATAATATCCTAGGACATTATAACATTGGATATTATGATATACTTCTGAAATTTGACGTGATTTACTTATATCAAGCGTTCATGCTTTACATGTATTAATTATATTGTCTACAAAAGTTAAATGAACTTAATAAATCTATAATATCTAATCAGCAGTCTTAAAAACGTAAAAATTTGCACAACAGTAGCAGTCTTTTTATATTACACAGACCACTCAGGAACGGATATATGGATACTCACCTTTGACATGAAAGTTTAAATCGTTGCTAATTTTCTGTTCTCACCCGGCATTAATATTTTTTAACTTCATTAATAAATGTAGCTTTTTCATTTTTCTGAAAGCTATATTATAGAAGACTACTCCTAAGGAGAAATTAATTGTAATTTCTTAATATTAGCCAATTTAGATTATAAATTTTAACTATTCAATATAAAAATTATGCGTTTTCAAAAACGCATTTTCCGAGGCAAGCTTTATGGCAAAATTAAAAACAAAAGTTTTTATTTTACGTATTTTTTGGAATTATGAGATCTGCTTTTATCAAAATCTAAAATTTGTTTGCACTTTATTATTCCAAATAATAAATAATAAGGAAAGGATATCTCAACTTACAGAGAATATTGGATATCTAAACTAGCAGAGAATATATCATAGATACAATATTCAACTACAACGAAAACCAACTTTTTGAAATAACTAAGATTTTTTAATGAACAGTAGTTTCATACTTAGAGATGCCATTTGCTGTGCCAAGAGTATGATGGAAATTACAACATTCAGAAAAAAAAAAATATCAATCACGTTATCCATGCTTATAGAAAATGATTAAGAGAACAATTTATTCGCTATTGTGATATAATTCTTAAACACGATATTATTTGCTTAAGTTTTAATTAAAGTAATAAGAATTTTAAAGAAGAAGACTATCATTGAAATAATTGCCTTGATATATAATAATCTAATATAATAATTCATTGCAGCTTAGTATTTTGAAAAAAATTTTCCACAAAGATTTGACACTTTCAATATAATAATTCTGCAGATACTAATACCTCCTCACATATTTGACTATTTTTACCATCTCAAATAAAAACTTCATAGGTAATTACTTATATCACTCACAGGACCATAAGGCTATGCGGTTCAAAGTAATAATTGTATATATTTAGGAATATTTTTTAAGTGATTTAAACTCTGTTTTTAACTCGAAATATGAAATCCAACTACGCAATTAGATAGAGTAATTTCTTAAAACCGTAAGTGTTTTTAATATAATGCTTTCTAAATTTACGATTTGTCTTTGATTCCAAGGGACAACTACTAAAATTTAATGTAATTTTTTTAATATATCGGAAAACCCGGGCAATGCCGGGAACAAACAGCTAGTTTTAATATAAGAAACGAATGTCAATTATATTTACATATATATTTTTTTTAATTAATTTCCTTACCCCACCTTGTGTAAATTCCATTGTGCCATGTTATTGGGGGTCCAATACAAGAAGTATCAGTTTTATATTGCATTAATACTTTGCGCCTTTGGAAGTGATGACAGTTGATCGCAAAAGTTATGGTTTCAAATTATAAAAGTACGATTTAGTTCCTTGTGTGCCCTAAGATGACATGCAATGTAGTACATGAAGTGTTAAATGTAATGAATAGTACTTACAGGATAATACCATACACATTTTTATTTAAATGCCATTCCTTTAATATTTTGACATTCTCCCAGGCAGTTGTTTACTTTTTCTATAGTCTACCAAGTCTTTAATTCTTCTGTTGAATAAATACCTAGAAAATCACAGAAATACAATAAATGCAATAAATAAATAACAATATACATATGTATATACGTAAACATGTACACTAGGAAGCAGAAGTCTGCGTACGAACATATGAAAGACATTATTGACGCAAGTTTTCTATATATCCTTTAAGATTTTTGGAATTTTTACAGCTCTATATGATATCTTAAATCTTTAATAATATTTAAGTAAAACAACAACTTTAGAAAAGTGAATAGATTCGCGGTTATCCAAAAATATTAAAATAAAATTATATAATTATACAGTAAAAGTCTGCGTACATTATTGAAAAATCGAAATTTTTCACGTATTTTTTAGTTTTAGATTATTAAATTTGTTGCATTTTAAATTGCTGTTGTTTATTTAATTGTAGTTACAAATTTTCCAATATAATTAAATAAAGATGATTTCGTAATAAATCAAGGAAGAAATTAATTTATTCTTACTGAAAGTATGAAATGCGGTCATGGTATACGTGAAAAAATTGGGACAAACAGCTATAAAATTTACAAAAATATTAAATTCGAATAAAGTACGAGCATTCCAGATAAAATTAATTAGAAATATTGTTTGCATTCTTGATTCTCGCGGTATAGTTGTACCTAGAAAACATTTTTATATATTATAAATAAATAGAAAATAAGCAGGTTTTCTTATAATGGGACTATTTCATTAATAGCATGATCCGATTTTATTACTAGTATGTTGTGTAATGGCCTTATTTAGAGAGAACCACATTTAGCATCATCTTAGAATACACATTTTTTAGAAATTCTATTGATTTTTTTGCTTTTATGCAGTGAGCATATTTTTGTTTTATTTTTTAATAAAGCATGAGTCTATATTAGTGTCACTATAGCATAAAGTATAATATTTAATGATATCTTTTTTACAATCACAACAAAAATACACTTCAATTTAAATAGATCTTCATAATTTAGTAAATTTTATAGCGGTTTGTTCCGATTTTTGACGTATAACATGACCTGAATTTTTATTTTTTTATTCATCTTTGTCATAAATTCTTTCAAAACGTGATTTAAGTAAAATGGATTCTATTATTTTGATAAGTACTCATTTCTCTTTAAGCAGATGAATGGTTTTATATAATTATTTCCCAAACTTTCATTTAGCATCCCTACAAAAATTAGGGTAAGGATAAATTAATTTCTTCTTTCATTTATTACGAAAAACATCTTGAATTATATTGCAAAATTTTTAATAATAATTAAGTAATCAATAGAAATTTAAAACCCAACAAATTCAATCATGTAAAATAAAAAAATCCACGAAAACATAAAATTTTTAATAATGTTATATATTTATAGAACCTTTATTTAAATATTCTTGAAAAACTTATTGTTTAATAGTTCGTACCTAAAGATGTTTAATCTGTAAAATATTCTTGATTTCTGTCCACAAAAAAAGTTTTTAGAACATTTTTTTCAAATATAGAAAATTTTTAAAAATTTTACAATTTTATTTTAGTTATTTTTATTAGACTTTATATTTTTTGTTTACTTTTTCGTAAACTTTTGAAACCAACAAAGAAATTATTGAATAAATTAATACTCTAATTCAATTTTGAAATAAAATCAAACAACAGCGTTAATTGAAAAATTTTGTGTAATAATTTTTTCTGTGTAAGGATCCCTGCAATATAATAAAATTTTCTATTTAAATATTGCTCAAACTAAATATTATAGTTTATAAAGTATTCGAACCATTCTATATGTATTTGAAAGTTTAGTAAAAATTTCAAAAGGTTATTTTCTTAACTGAAATTAGTTTTTTCTATTAATAGGAACACTAATTCAAAAAAATTGATACACGCTTTTTTCATACTAAGCCATACATTAAACTTACATGCCACAATTTTAGTATGACTGAAAGTCATGATTATTCTTGTAAATGGCAGATAACTTCATATTTTGTTATGCTTAAATAAAAAAGTACAAGTAAAATATTTTGTAAAAAAATTAATACATATATTTAGAGAAGAATGGAAACTTTGTAAGAAAAAGCATCAATATCCGATGAAAATCTACATAAAATGCGGTTAAAAATTTAACTGCATTTTCGCTTCTTGACCCTCAAAGATTTCAAATATGAATTTATGCATTGTTTTTTCCAAAACAATTTTTTATATTTTCATCAAAACTCTTGTGACTGTGTACAAACTACATACATACATACATACATACATACATACATACATACATACATACATACATACATGTATGTAAAAGGGTAAAAATTTTTCAAAAATGCATACAAAAATTGTATGCATACAATACATACAATGTATTTTTAAATGATAATATTATTTTTAAACTACTACATTTATAGTGGACTTATTCTTCTAAAATATGCAATTTAAATCGTTAAAATCCGTTAAAAACTTTTAGAGATATTAGTGTTTAAAATTATACACTTTTGTAATTTTTTTCACTTTTTGAAAAATTAAAATCGCGAATAAATCCGCGAATTTTTCAAAATTCAAAAAAATAAAAATGGAGATATTTAAATGGCTCTATAGGGTATGCGTATGCCAAATATTATTAAAATCGGAAGACATACAAAATATTCTTGGGCGTTCTTTCATGGAATGGACGATATATATATTTTTAAATATCAGTATGGAAATTACATTATTACATGATAATAATGAAATTTCAAATGATTGTTTTTTTATTCATACTTTTGCTTCAAAAATAATTAATTTTTTTTTTTTTATTCAATGAAAATGTTGTTCTTCAGAAGTATTTTCATCCGATGAAAAAAGTTAAATATAGTTTTAATCACAAATGATATTTATATTTTTTATTTCAATCATAAGGAACAAAATTAAACTACAAATGAAAATAAAAAAATTATGATGGATTTTTATTACGATATTAAAGATTGTTATTCTATTGAAATAAAAATAAAAAGTGGTTTTTTATGATTAAAATTCTGTTTCTTAAAATAATTAAATTTTATTCTTATTATTCTAATTGTCAATAAAGTAACCACTGAAGAAGTTTGGAAAAAAAAAAAAGAAAACTAATTTTTTTACAGTTAAATACCACGTGGAACATGCATACCATAGATTAACAACTAGATATTTATGTGAGAGAAAAAATCCTAATTCAATTGTCAAAAACCTAATTCATACAACAATAAAATACATGTAGTCACATTTATTTTGTTTTTGCATTTAAAAAAAAAATGAGTAAATTTTTTGAAAATTTAGTAAAGGGTGGCTCTCACATAAACTTCTAGTTCTATTCTATGATGCATACCCAGGGTTGTCAGATTTTTTTGAGCCTCTGTCGCCAAATTCTTAATCAGAAATCGCCAAAAATCGCCAAAATTAAATTTTATATATTTTTTTAAGAAAAACTAAAAACAACTAAAATATTTAGTGCTTCAAATCTTATATAATTTTAAAATGTAAATTCAGCATCAACAAAGTCAATAATAATTTCATTAGCTAATAATAATTGAATAAAAAAATATTAATTTCAATACACTTTTCTGACATACATAGCTCAATTTAGGTCAACAATTTTAAAAATTTATTATATTTTTTACAGAATAATTCTAAAATTATATAATGAAAATTTGTCCTATTAAACTTATAAATTGTTTTGAAGAATTAATTTACTCATGAACGTTTTCTTTTCATTATTGCCCATAAAATCTTAATATTCATATATGAAAGATGATAGAAAACAAATTGTCAAACATTTATTGAAGATATTTATAAATTAAGGATCTTTATTTTGTTAGTCGGGGTTCATAAACAGAAATTTTTCTTACTGCAATTCTGAGCTCGTAGACGAGAGAGGTAAATGTAAATGTTTAGTATTCCCTTCTCTACTCTCTCCTACGAAATCAGAATTGCAGCAGGAAAACTTGCTGTGTGTGATCCCCGACTTAGATCAGGGGTTTTCATAAACTCTTTCTTCGTGCCTTTAAATTTGATAATTTAAAGGTATTTCTGAAAATTCGAAAGTTAAATTTCAAGTTTGAATAAAAATGAATATACATTTGAAAAAAGGTGATACTTTTTCAATTTCGGACCTGTGTGAAACGGTAGGAAAGTTCTATGGTAAAAAATATTTTTACTATGGTGAGAAAAATTTTTATTTCTGCTGTGTAAAATGAAAGCTTTGTAAAATATTGACAAATTAAATTTTTATTATTAAAAAAATAAAAAAATAAAAGAATAAATGTACAAACAGAAAACAAAAAATAAAATACAATTGCAAAACAAAATGATTCATTTCCATTTCTAATCCTTTTTGAAAGCAGAATTCCTATTTGGGGTCATTTTATGTCTATTTAATATATAATGTATATACACGCAAAGAAAAAACATGGTTGGTCAAACCATAATCGGTAACTATCATTAATGTTTAGGTTTATGATTCCCTCAATCATATCAGTTATTATACCCTTTTGTGAACATAATATTGTCCTATCCAATATTAATATAATATGGACCTCATAATCATAACATTTATGTGTGATAGTCCTCACAACCATACTGCATAAATATAACATGATCCCTATATTAAATATTATAATACCCCCAATCATAATACTATGCATACGGTTAAAATGTATTTTTATTTATTATTATTTTTTAATTTAAATTTTGTGAATAGAAAATAATTAAAAAACAAATACCACAGCCTTCACTGGACGATTTCGTTCAAGAAAATTCATCTTCACATTCACACACCTAAAAGAAAATTGTAGAAATACATTTTTTTTATTATTATTTTTATATTTGACCGCACTGAATTATTGATATTTATTGTACTTACCGACAAATATTTCCAATTTGAAATTTTGCCATTGATGATTTGCTCCGTCAGCACTCGTTATTAAAAAATAATAATAAAGTTTTTAATAAAAATTTTGTGAACTTTTTTAAACGTTTTTCTTCACTTTGCGTCCGTCACATTTAAGATTTCATTACTGAATGAGTAAATTATTTCGAAAGAGAGACAACAATAAAGACGAGCATATTATTGTCACCCCTCGCATTAAAATATTACATACAAATATTTCATTGAAATAATATGTTACTAGGAAACATATTATTCTTTTAGTACACCGACTTTATATTATTACAAAGCATCATATGTTAAAATGATCAGAACAAATAATAATCGATTCAGCTTAGTCTAAAACACAATAATTTGATTGTGTTAGCCATATAAACTACTTAGGAACATCACTTGATTTCCGCGAGCATTTCGAAATCATGTTTTTTCTTTGCGTGTATGAATAAATGTGTTTGAAAACTTAAAATAAATATTTTCTATAAAATTTAAAACTTTAAAAATTTAAATACATTCGTCAAAAGTTTTACTAGCCCCATGAGCTAGTAAAATTTTATTCATCTCATTACAGTCAAAAATTTACTAACTTTTATACTTTTCTATCGTTTCACACAGGCCCTTCATAATAAATGTTATTCCTAAATAATTCTCAATCCAAAAATAAATTAATACTTAAAGATACAAATTATTGACATATTCTCAATTTGATACCAAATGCTTTTGTTAAATCTGGTTATTTTTAAGAAAATAGTAAAAACATTTGATTTTAATTAATTATAAGATAAAACCTTTGTACTTAAAAATGTATTTTAAAATTGCTAATAAACATCATTTGCCAAGGACGAAATATCATTAAATGTTTTTTACAATTTGCAAAAATTACTAGAACGATAATAAAAATCATGCACAAGTAATAGTTTTAGAATTTTTACTATATATTTTTGGCAATTTTATAAGTATGGAGAAATTAATATACATATGTGTGTTATCTGTTTAAAGAAATACTTTTAATTTTATGTTCAAGCAAAAGGTCTTAGCGACCACCTAACAATTTTTATACGGACCCCCATTTAAGAACCGACGTTTTGGATAGAAAAATACTAAAAATAGACGTTGGCTAGTAAAACGTACTAGTTTTTCTATGCGAATACCTATTTAATAAAATTTTAAAAATTAGCCAAATATATCGCCACCTTGTTATAAATCGCCAAAAAATTCGCCATGTCGCAAAACGGAAAATTCAGTCGCCAAGAGCAATTAAAAATCGCCACGTTTGGCGAAAAATCGCCACATCTGACAGCCCTGCTGCATACCTTCAATCAGATTTTAATAATTTTTTTCTATGTGTCTCCCAATATCTAATGGATTTCAACTTTAAGGAATGTAAATGCATGCACTTCTCTAGGAGCAACTGTACATTATTAATTAGGCGGATACCAACTAGAACTGGTTGACTCCTTTATAAGCTTTCTACCTGACAAAACGATGGCCGTCAATAAATCTAGAGGAGTTCCTCCTTTTATTAAACAATGGGATAAGGAATTTGTCGTTCCACATATTACCCAACAACTGTACCTACGCATCTTTATGTTTACGTGGCTTGCACTGGAATCGCAATTTTACTCTAACCTCACATACCAACAGGCTCGCGTTCATAAAATAGTCAAATATGAAAAGTCGATGAACTATGTTGACAGATTAATTTATTTTAAATTTAATAAATAGTGAAATTTGTTTTGAATTTGTTTTAAATAATATATCTTTTAACATTCCCCAACTTTCTCTGAGATTTTTGTGCATCTCCAGATAAAATTTTGTCGCTAAAACTATGCACTTGCTGATCCCCTCAATAGAATTTGTTATGACTTTAATAAATATTTTCAGTATTATAATTCTTCATTAAAACCACATGTAATATAACAGATTCCAATTTTGCATTTACTCATAAAATATATTTATTTATTATCAAGCACCCGAAAACGTTTTATTTTTATTATTCAATCAAAATAAATATCTTTAATGTTCAAAATATTTTTTCATTTGTTGAAAAAAATATGTGAGGGATTTTTATTTTTAAAATAAATATCCATCAATGATGAAAAAAAATAAATATCTTTTACGATAAATATCTTTAACAATAAATATCAGTTCGAAAAAAATTTCAAATGATTGTTTTTTTTATTCATACTTTTGTTTTGTTTTCAAAATATTTTTTTATTCAAATGAAATTGTTGTTGTTTAGAATTTTTTCTATCCGATGAAAAAAGTTCAAAATAATTTTCAACTTTTGAAATAAATATCACAAAAGATATTTATATTTTTATTTCCATCATGATGAAAAAAATTAAAATATTGATGAAAATAAAAAAAAAATCATGATGGATTTTTATTATTTTTTGAACATTAAAGATTGTTTTTCGATTGAAATAAATATAAAAAGATTGTTTTTTTAGTATTAAAATCCGGTCTCTGTTTATTATTATAATTATTTTTTTATATAATTAGTTCTTGTAATAGTCTGTAAAGATTTATCCATTAACTAAATAAGAAAAAAATGTTGGGTGAAAAAAATAATTTAATTTTTTTTTTAAGATTTGGAAACAATAGTAATTATAAATAATAATAATAATTAAAATTTGGTCATAAAAAAAATTAGTTTCTTGTCGGAGGGACCGACGAAGTGAAGAAAAAAGGAATATTCTTCTTTAAGAACTTAGAGCATAGATGCCCATTCAAAGCACATTTGAGCAGAGAGCCTCACACATATTCTTACGCTCTTTCATTTAATCTTCGCTGAGATGGGATGATAAATTCAGTACAATTGTACTTTTTTCAGTACAATTCTCTCTTCAAAAGTACAGCAGTACTCCAATAATTAATTCAGTACAATTACAAAATATTTAATTGATTTGAAATAAAAGTCCTTTAGAGAATGTTTGTATTCCTTTAGAAATCATTTTGGAATAGTAGCTAAAATTGGTTTTAAATGCAACAAAATTTTTGCACAAAAATTTTTTATCATTTAGACATTCGTAGTCCTTACTGTTATCCTTTTTGACGTGACTTTTGGATATGCGTTCATTGAGCTCATCTCGGAAATTTTTTATTTCAACTTTTTTTGAGATTTTCCAAACATTACTTTTAAGTCGAACCTCATTCAAATTCCATCATTAATGTAAATTGTACCCTTTTTTTCTCTGGATTCAGGAATACTCTCTGTAGTTTCTTCATCTTTATCTTACTTTTTAAAATAATAAAGGCCCAACTACATAGAATACTTTTACTTCAACTGACAGCCAGTGTTGCCAGGACTTGAGAAAAAAAAAAGCTAAATTAGACTTTAAAAATGGTCAGAAAAGGCTAAATGTCCCAAAAAATAAACCCAGAAAAAGCTAATATATTGTTTTATTTAAAAACGCATTTATTTTTTTGTTCTCATAAGTTTTTGGTATATCTTAAAGATATTTTAGTGAATTTATAAATAAAACATAAATAGTTTCTATGGCTAATAAAGTTTATTAAAAAATGAATTATAATTTTTTTGTAGAATGAAGCGCCGCAGGCGAAAATGTTTGTTAAATATAAATAATTTAGATTTTTTTGTGGGAATTAATACACAAAAATGCTTAAATTTATCATTCTGTAAAAATAAATTTAGTAAATTTTTAGCCTTTTTAAGGCTATGTTGAGAATAAAAAAGGTTAGAAAAAAAGCTAAAAGCTAGAAGATTCAGCCTTAAAAAGGCTAAACTGGCAACGCTGCTGCCAGCTGCGGTAAAATGCATTTATATGGAATGAAACCAAATCAGTACGCCAAACATCTGCGTGAAGTACTTCAAAGATGAAAAATGTTCAACTTTGAAGTGCCGAAGTACGTAAATATACATATTTTGTCGGTTGTTATATTCTTATTTTAATATTTTTTTCGTTGAGTCGGAAATTTTAATTTGCAATTCATTATTTCAATTGAAAACATAATTTAATTTTCAGATTTTTATATTTTATTATATAAAATTTTAATAACAAATAATGCAACGACTGGGTTAATATCATTTATACGTTGCGTAGCTGTCATTCGCAGGTGAAGCGAAAGTATTCTATGTAGTTGAGCCTTAGCTGCTAATTTGTATACCTCAAAGGAAATTTTCCAAATATTTGTAAATATTGTAAAGTTTTGGACAGAAGAACTACATAGTTTTTAATATTTTAATACAATTATGGCACAAAAAGTACAATCTTATATTAAATTTTGTACAATAATAAAAATCTAATTTAACATCCCTGATCAGGTGTATTAATATTTTTTTCGAATGCACTGAAAAAAATTTAACATGATGTTTTAAAACTATTTTGAATCTTTCAATTAAAATTTTTTTTTTTTTTTTATAATATTGTATTTGATTTTCAACACATTAGATACAAATGACTGGACAAGGAAAAATGTTTTAACAACCTATGTTTATAATTAAGCTTTCTAAAATATATTATAAGGTTCTAACTTACATTTACCCAATTCACAACTTTGTTATTGTGTTATTTGTTAAAGTTTTATATGAAGAAAAATAATACTTTTTAAAAAAATGTTTATTTGTTATATTGTTATTTTTAAAAATGTCAAAATTTAAAATTATTTTATTTTAGTTATCTTATTTTATGAAAACTAGGTTTTTTATGTATTACCACACCCATCTTAAAGTTTACCAATCGATTCAGAATTAATTTCCAGGTCAATTTAACGATGTCCGCCCGCCTAGAATGCTGCCTTGTTGCATGGCTAGATTGTTGTCTGCGTATGTTAAACTTGTGCCCAAAGAACAAGTCGTAATTTTAATGATAATTTGATGGAATTTGGAAAATGTTACTATTTTGGTATAACTCTAAAGTCTGCTGAAATTGGTTAAGATCAGTCCACCTTTCAATAAAGTTTGGAACAAATAAATTTTATAAAAGAGTGATTCAGAATACCAGATTTTATCGGTCCATAATAAAGCAAAGCTCCCTTATAAGACCAGAAAATCAATCTAACTCGCATAAAAACCACATTAATTATTAGTATCAGGATAATATTTGACACAATTGTCAAATATTTCCACATTGGTCACACATAAATTCATTGCCGAAAAACTCGGAAATCATTTTGAGCCTCAAAAGGAAGGATGTAGAATATTATATTATTGGACTTGACCAATTCTACTTTTTGACTTATTTTCATTGATAAATAGATTTTATTTTTTTTTTTTTATTTTTTTGAATTCTTAGTGATAACTCAATTTTTTTTTAGAAAAATCGAGTTTATAGTGGCAAAGATAATTTTTAGTGATAAATCGACTTTTTAGTAAAAATTTAGCATATTGGTGAAAATTTTTATTTTTTATGAAAAATCTTATTTTTGATGTAAATTTGTATTTTTGCGATACATTTTTTAAAACAAAACTTTAATAAAAAAATTTTATTTTTTTAAGAAATCTACAAAATTTTAACATAGGTTTCACAATGTTATAATATTATTTTAAATTTCCATATAAATTTTCAAAAAATTTTAAAAATGTGTTATTTTAAATAGCATATAACACAATAACTCAAATAATATACTTTGTGAATTGGGTAATTATATTTTGTTATATTGAATATAAAAATAACATTTTTTTATTTCCTTATTTTTTAAATTTAGCAATGAAGATTCAATAAAAATTATTTGTGTTATTTTATGAAGAAATACTAAATCTTTTTTATTAGGTAATTAACTTTGATTACTTTTTTATCTAATTCACCCATCTCTTTTTTAAGTGAATTTTTTTGTTTTTTAATAACACAACTACAGTTTTATCATGGGCTTCTATGACTTAGAGCAAAAATGTAACAACTACACCAGTGTTGCCAGAACTTTTCCAGAAAAAAGTGCTAAACGACTGTTAAAAAGGTGCAATTCATTAGAAAACAGTTCTAAATTTGTAATAATGTAATTATAATAAACATTTTTGTTATTTATGTATATATTCACTATTTTTTTTTTTTTTTTTTTTTGAAAAATTTTTATGCGTTACGCACATCGTAATGGTCCTGTTATTACCTTTAAAGGAACAAATCAATTAAGAATAACTTACTATCTTCATCTATCTATACTTATGAACGTAAACACATTATTTTTTTGAGCCACAGTAAACTAAATAAAAGTTTCGATAAAAATTTTGAATTATATGTTTGAACAAACATAGTCCAGTTCCAACTTAAGAAAAACTAATTACACTTTTACAACAAACTTTAGTGCGTTCATACTTAGAATATTAAGAAAGGTAATCAAGTTAACAATATTAATTTTTTTACGTACAATGAAAGTTATAGGCATTAAAATTTACACGGATTTCATACACTGTCCTTATAATCGATATTTTCCTATGACTCTTAGTTTTGGAGTGCAAATCTTTTTTTTGGACAAAAAAAGATTTGCACGATAAGCCATACAAAGGTATTTTTAGCAATTTTATGCTTTATTTTTCCATAAATAAAAATAAAGTGCAAAAACTAATTATAAAAGCTGGAAATGCACTGTTAATGCTAAAAAATTCATTTTATTTAGAAAAAAGTATAAAAAAGTGCTAAACAGCATCTAGCACCTTTTTTTCAGAAAAAAGTGCGGTAGCCGAAAAATAAGTGTTAGAATTGCACTTTAAATGCCGTTATGGCAACGCTGAGCTACACGGACTACTTACTAACGAAACATAGTGAGGAAGTGAAAACACTGGCAATACAAATTGAGAGAGTTACATATTTTGGATCCACAAGGCATGCTACTCGCATTCCAACATTATCTCCTTTTTACACGGCGTGTCATTGGAGGCAAGGCCTTCCCTTCTCCCTTCCAAAAAGAAGCGACAAGGCAAGGACTCTTAAATAAATATACATATATACTCTTTTATGTATTCGTTATCGACACTTAAAATAAGACTAAGAGCCCAAACACAACCAAACGGATTTCAACGTTGTTTTCCACTCTAAGAGAGAAATGCAAATTAAATGAAGACGGCGTCCAGCAGCGGATTTCATATACATTTTGTTTTTGTTTCTTTTTATTTTTTGTGTTTGGCAACAACAAAACTACATATATAAAAGAGAGAAAAAGATATAGTCGGTCAAGCCCGACCATATGATACCCTACACCATTGTGTACATTATAATTCGGGGAGGGGTCTTTTATTTAAATTCGAGTCAAATGTGGACCGATACTCATAATTATGAAATAAAACATACGAATACAGAATATTTGATGCGATGATTCTGACATTTATATGAATTTATTCACTTTTGGTGATTCCCGAAAGAGGGCCTTATATGGGAGCTATGGTAAATTATGGACCGATCTTTGTAAAATTTGGCAATATCATTTATGTTCATATAGAACTTATTTGTGTCGAATATTAACTTGATACTAATGGGATTTATACCTGTTATAGTGATTCTCTGAAAAGGGGTTTATATGGGAGCTATGGTTAATTATGGACCGATCTTTTTAAAAATCATGCTTATTTAGACTTATGTGAAACTTATATGCGCAAAATTTCATTAAAATATTGCTATATTTAAAGGATTTATGATCGTTAAACCCTTTTCCGGGAGGACATTTGTATGGGGGCTAGGTGAAATAATGAACCGATCATAACCAATTTCAATAGGCTTCGTTCCTGGACTATAAGAAACCTTTGTACCAAATTTCATTAATTTTGGTTCAAAATTGCGACCTGACTCAGAAAATGATTCTAAGCCGATTGGTATAAATTGAGGTGGGTCTTAGACCAATATTTTTGGGTGTTACAAACATCAGCACAAACGCATAATACCCTCCCCACCTATGGTGGTGTAGGGTATAAAAAATATTTATCTTCATCTCTTAAATTCCATACATAAAAAATATAAGGTAGATTTATCTATCTTTTTCTTTCTTATATAAATTTGATGTAATCTTATGTGATTAATTTTGCAACAACGGCAACACTGACAGAGAGGGAGAGTGAGAAAATGAGAGCTTTTGAGAATCCGTTGTGAAATTAAAATAGATTTTAATTTCCAGCGGATTCCGCTGTGTTGTTTTAGTTGCCAAATCTTCATATAAAAAAAAATAATCCGCTAGGTTGTGTTTGGGCTCTAAATGATTGAGTTTTGTAAGTCTCGCAATTACAATGTTTTTCCGTTTGTAATGAGATAATATAACCCAGCAGGAAAATATGTTAGTGCTTCCTACCAACAGGCCTTTCTGAATGCCTCCGAACAAACTTCAAACACATTCCTTTTTGTCTTCTGTAAAATTTCCTTATATAATCCCTCGACTTCCTTTAAAAAGAAATCCGGTTCTAATTCTTGCTTCCATTTCATTAGATGCGAAATAGAAGGTGTCATTCACCTACAAACTTTCTCATTACAGAAAAAATTTTAACTACGAGACTTACAAAGCTCAAACCCATTTAGTCTTGTTTTAAGTGTCGATAAAGAAGGTAGTCCGTATGTCTATTTAAATATATTTCATACTCTTTTTTAATAGCATTGAAAATATAAGAGAGCATATTTATTTATTTAAAAGTCCTTGCCTTTTCGCTTCTTTTTGGAAGGGAGAAGTGAAGGCCTTGTCTCCAATGACACGCCGTGTAAGAAAAGAAATAGTGTTGCAATGCGAGGTGCAGGCCTTGTAGATCCTAAATAAGGCATTTCAGAATGCATCTTTAGCACTTATATTTCCGACTGGGAAGTGAGTGGTCCACCTTCTATTTCGCATCTAATGAAAGCGAAAAAAGAATTGGGACATTTTTTTTTTCGAAAAGGTGGAGATGTATATACAAAGGCCCGCAGTGAGGAAGCCTTAAAATATTTGCATGCTGAGTACTGAATATAGTAAAAGATATGCAACTATATTTCACATTAAGGTAGGAATCAGGATAACTGTAAGATGAAAAATACACTGGACGAAATAGAACTAGAAAATTTTGATAATGGACCGTGGCACAAATTTCACAACATCAGGACGAAATGGGAAAAAAACTCACGAAAAATGGATATAATGGAAGTAATTATGGAATTTCGTAAAGGCTGTTGCGATTTCCATGAAACCATATGGTGATAATAAAGGTGAAGGCGAGTTTAAGTTTTGAGCTTGAACCATATAGACCTACAAGGTGCGATGCATATTTTTTTTTAAAAACGATCCTTATTCCTTATATCTGAACCGATTTCAAAGATTTTTATATAGGAGGAGACCTACAAAAAACATCATCGTATGAATATTTTATCTCTTTTCAAAGATTAAAATTTTTACATTTTAGCCAATTTTCACCCGATTTTTTTTTTTTTTTTCAACATTTCCTTTATTTTATTTAGAACAAGATAATGCAAAGAAAGAATTTTGAAAAAATATTTACGGAATCAAAAGTTACAGGCATTTAAATTTGAACTTTCAAAAACGTCAATTGGTTCCAGTTTTTTTTTTTTTTTTTTTTTTGACAAAAAAGTGGTTACATTATTTTTCTGTTATATAAAAATTTTCTTAAACATAAACATGTTTATATAAACCAGGGTTTATATAAACCAGGTTTATATAAACATGTTTATATAAACCAGGGTTTCACAAATTTTACCTACTTAATTTCTGGAATCGAAAGAAACTTATACTTTTTATATAGTCCAATGTGCTTTTAATTTTTTTGTAATAGTAATTTTTGCTCCGCGATATCGGTTGGATAGATATAGCAAAATAAGTAAAAAATAAAATTTTTGGAAAATTTTCAAAGTTTTTGGGAATTGCGAGATTTTCGTCGATAGTTCTAAGAAAATGAATAGCGCTTTAAATTAAGCAGCAAAATATCTACTTTGGTGCTAAATCTAATTATAAAATATTCACTTACAAGTATTTCATTGCATAATTAAAAACGAAAAATGTGCACAAAACCACAAATCCATGCTTTGACAGTGTTGTTTGCAAAGTCTTCAATAAATGTTCGTATTGCAAATATTTTTATATATAATCGAAAAATCGGGTGAAAATTGGATACGCTGTAACGAAAAAAAAAAAAGAATTAATACAAATGAGTATAGGACTCAATTTAGATGACTTATTTGTAGTCCTACAAAGAACTGACAAGGAAACGATATTGTACACACTTCATGGACATGAGTATGTTAAAAACATTTTCAGGTAGAATGATTAATTTTAATTTAATACAACCTATAAAAATTAAGATCACTACAGCGACAAATTGAATAGTAGTCTTGAACATTAGCAATAACAAGTATAATATGAGATCAAATATGGAGAAAAAAAGGACTGACTACGAATAATTCTTTGATTAATAGAAACCCATAATCGATAGAAAAATTTATTTTTTTTAAGGTTTTTAAAGACCATTAGAGTTTAAATATACATAAGGGTGGCCCTTATTTTAAAAAGTGTCCAGATTTCGGATCTCACACCCTGGATATGTTCGAATAGTCGAAAATCTCGGACATGCCAAGTTTTGAACTGATTGAAGAAAATTTAGTGGTGCCTCAAATTTTTATCCCCTTTCATCGATCATAAATAATTAATTTTAAATGAAATTTTCTTTGTTTATATCTTGTTGAATTCCACAGATTATGAGCATTTTGAAATGCTTAAAAACAAGAAGATTGGATAACTAATGACATAATAGTTATTAAAATAAAATTTCCGTAAAACTTGAAATTTTCGGACAAATATACTCCGAAGATTGAGGGAGAGAAACGTTTTATACATTTTATGTAATTTCATTTAAACCAGAGATTGGGGCAAAAGTGTTGTGTTGGTCATGCATTTTGTGCGACAAAATAATGTGACACTTTAATTAATTTCTTTAATTTGACTTCCAATTTTCAAATTTTTTGATACAAAACGGAATATTATATTAATTATATTAATTATATTAATTAAATTTATTATTAAGTTTAGAAAATAAGGATGAATACGGCCATATTATCGGAAAGTCTTCGGCCACAATCCACAAAGATTTCATGACACCAAATAAGGAAATAACGTAAAATTAGTGTATTTGTCTTTAAAGTACAACATTTTAGAATCTGAGACTAAAAGATTCATTTCGTTATACAAAATTACAATTCAAAACGAAATTTAGAAGAAATTGATAGGGCAGAAACCTTAAGACTACGAAGTAAAATCGTAACGATATCAATATTCTCGCCAAAAGAGAATGAATTTTATCATCTAAAGTTATAAAGAAAGAAGTAATTATAAATATATTAGCTTTTACTGCCAGGAAAAAGCTCAAATGTATGAGTTTTAGAAGTACCTATTCTTAGTAAAAGTCACATCATTGTTGTGCTAATATAATAAAGCGACCCGTAATAGAAAAATAATCGTCACAGAACCATTCTAAAATACAGTTATTTGGATGAATAAACAAAAATCTTATTAAAACCTTTTAAAAATCTGAGAAAATTTTAGAAATTTCCATAAAAAAATGTGAAGTTTTAAATTTTTGTAATAGGAGCTCGTATAAAAAATTTTTTCTTAACTTTGGTACATATGAAACCCATTTGCCTTGTCTGGACAGTTAGGATAGTAGTAATTAAAACTTCTTCCTCCTTTATGTCTCCGCTTAAAAAAATGAGATTCTTTTTGGCGAGAATTGCGATATAGCTCGATTTTACTTCGGAGTATTAGGGTTTCTGACCCCTCAATTTCTCAAATTTCATTTAAATTGTAATTTTGTGTAATTTGTTTTGGCCTCAAATTCTAAAAAGTTGCTCTTTAAAGACAAAACCATTAATCTTACTCTATTTTCTCTATCTGGAATCAAAAAATCTTGCTGGATAATATGGCCGGATCTATTCTTATTTTTTTAAAAGTAAGAATAACTAGAATAAAATTTAATGGATAGAATATTAAAATTTAAAGAAAATTTGGTCTTCTTTAAAACTATGTATAATAAATTTTACTATTTTTGTTAGAAAAATATATATAATTTTACTGTATATTTTTAGAGGTCGAAATTTTTATTATTGAAAATATGGATAATTTCGGAAAATTGTCTCGTATGACTAAGTTTAGTCATAATTTTTTGCGAAACTTTTTAAAACATATCAATTTTTTTTTACAGTCTCAAAAAGTTCAACTTCTCATCCAAAATTGATCATTTTTGACCACTGCTGGATGTAGGGTGAACGTCCAGAACTTTTTAAAATTACACTTGCACGTTTTCTTGGGGTCCCGTCTTTCAGAAAATGTCAAAAATATTAAACTTTTTTAACTAAATTTTTTTAAAAAGTTATAAAGTTACTTTTTTTGGCAAAAAATTGCAATTTTTGAGACCTGTTTTGAAATTTTGAATTTGAAAATTTTTTTCTTGTTATCTAATTGAGATAACAAAAAAATTTTTATTACTTAGCATAATTTAGAAAATTATTTTAAAAGTTATAGGGCAAAATCGCGAAAAAGTCAAGGCCAAAAATAAGAAATTTATTTTTTGAAGTTAAATATCTTTTAAACCATACGAGATAATTTAGCATGTTTTTTCCTTGTCTTGCTTAGGAGAATTCAAAAATGTAAAAATATTTAAAATCGGTTAATATTTGTAAAAGTTATGAGCCTCGATATGTTTTTCATCCTCGAGGTGGCCAACTTTGGCCCACTGTAGCGGTGTCTGAAAGCCTAACTCCTCTTCTATCGATGTTCCAAGTTTCATCTAAATCGGTTAAGTGGTTTCAAAGTTTCAGACTTATAACCATTTATTTTGCTTTTGGCCCCACTGTACAGTGTATGTATATCGCTATGTTTTACAAGTAAACATTTTGGGAGTATAAATGTATAAACACAACAATTTCCATACAAATTTGAAAATACATTTTATTTTAAATTCTCTTCGCATTTTTTGTTGTTTTTGTTACTTCACAAAAAATTTAATTTAATATAACTACTTACACATTAGCTGAATAACTCATTATTTTAACACGGTGATTGCATTAGAGGCAACTACTTACCCTATACATTACTTAGATGTCATTACAATAACTAATTACTTCCAAGCTGTTAAACAGCGTATTAATTTTAAAGCATTACTGAAGTCATGATTAGTAAAAACAATAGGAACTAGTTAAATTTTATTGTAAAAAGATTTTTATTGTAAAAAGATTTTTTAAATTTTAATTTAAAAAACTTAACAACCAAAAATGTAATTAAAATAAATGTAATAAAAATAAACTATTTTAGATTACAAAAAATTAACTCACACGCAAATTTTGCCTTTCATGTATGTATCCCTTCTTCAAATATATGAAATCTAATCATAAATAATTATTTACATTCGGGTTATAAAGAATTATTTACTAAACAACTTCTATGTAATGCAGACAGTATGTTGTTGTCATTACAAAGTAACTACATCCGCAACTACATGTCATTACCAAGTTTTTGATGGGATACTGTATTTACAAAAGTATTTGTTAAAATTTACTCCTGGATTAAAATTTACTCCTAGATTGTAAATTTGGTTTTGCCGAGAAATTACCTTCTCGTAAGTAAGTTAATTCTGGATAGTTCCTAAAAATTCCAATTTGCTTGATTTTAAAATTAACTAAAATTAAGACGAAAATTAAAAATATGACTACGTTTTTTAAACATTGCATTATTTTTTATTTTAAATATTAAGAAAAAATAGCTTCCAGTACCATACACAAAATGAAGTACAATGCAAATAAACCAGTGGTATTTACATAAGTCCAATTCTTCAATCTATGGAGAGAACTATATTTCAATCAAAAAGTAATTCGTTAACATCTAAGCAATAGAAAAAGTTATATAAATAATTGTAAGCATTTTTAGTTTCTAATTAATCGTTTAATTAAAAATTATATCATCCATTCAACGAGAGAACGTCCAAAATACTTTTTATTTCTTCAGATTTTGCTAATATTTAGCATACACATACCCTATGGAGCCATATTAATATCTCCATTTTTATACCCACAATCAAAAAAATGGGGGGTATATTGATTTTGTCATTCCGTGTGTAACATGTCGAAGGAATCATCTAAGACCCCACAAAGTATAAATTTTCTAGGTCCTGGTTCGATTCTGAGTCGATCTAGCTATGTCCGTCCGTCTGTCCGTCTGACTGTCTGTTGAAAGCAGGATAGAGGTCGAACGGGGCAACGTAGGGAGACGAAATTTGGCACAAATATTTATTTTATATTTGTTTGGTATTGAAAATGGGCAAAATCGGTTAATAAACAAAAAAGTTATGGGCTAAAAACTAGAAACACAGGGTGTCCGTTAAATACTTTTCTGCTAATATTTCTTCAATAAAAGCACGTACGACAACGAAATTTTGTACGTATACTTGGTGGATCGACGTAAACTCGGAAACCAAAAATGGGCGTGGTCCACCCACTTTACCGCCCACCTACCATATATGGTGAAAATCAGCGAAATTGTGTTCACATAGTTCAAGGACCAATGTAAAGTCGGAAACAAAAAATGGCCGTGGTCCGCCCACTTTACTGCCTACTTTGATGGTGGGTATATAGATTCGGCCGAGCCGAATATATTCGCGCTTGTTTCATTTCATTTTTCATAATATTCATAAATTCTTTCTATGGTTAATGAAATTTCTTGAAAAATAATTTTAATAATTCAGTCGTTAAAATTAGTTATATTGGTTTGGAGAATGAAGCGCCGCTGAACATTGGGTCGAAAATTATGCTTTATTCAAGGAATGGTTGCATCACAACTTTAATGACCACGTTTAATTTTCCTATTTGTTAGTAATGCTAATGTCCGTCCGTCTGTGTATACATTTGGGTTAAATGGGTCGGAAATGGCGCAAAATTCAGATACAAGTCATATCAATACTTTAATATTTAGATTAAGTTTTTATATTGCTCGAGAAGTAAAAAAGTATATTTTTGGAATTTTAAGAATTGTTTAGAGAATTCTAATATCCGCCCTTTCGTCCGCAATCATTTACTTTTTACTCAATAAAGATATCGACTTAATTTTTTTTTATTTGATAATTTAATAAATTGCATTAAATATAATAAAATCGGTTGAAAATGTTGGAAAATATGTATATGACTTGATGATATAAAAGACTTGATGAATATCTTGCAAAGTTGAGACTGTTGAAATTTCAAAAGTATATCTCGTAAAATATATAAGATAAATAGTACCTGCAAGCATGATCTTCAAGGGATTTAGCAAGAGCTTAAAGGTAATATACAAATGTTTGGAGTCGGGTAAGGAGCAATTCTCATTTTACGTTTACCTTTATGAAACCGACTTTCAACCTCAAATTTTTGATGCAATTGTATAAACAACACTTGATGGTGTTACAGAACAAAAATTGAAGACCTGAAACTTTTCAATGTGGCCGGCACCACAAAGTCAAAAAATCTAAAAAAAGTGCTTAAAAGTAACAAGTTTTCATTTTTCTTTTGATTGCTGTAATCGCGGATTTTATCATAGGTGTCCAATTCATCTAATGCAGGCTATAAACACTTGTAAAAAAAGACTAGTACGGACTTAATTAGCGTGCCATTACCCAGTGTCAAATTGTGTTGTGCAAAAGTCGTGAAACCAAATTTTAAAAAATTTTTAAATTTTGCAGTTTTTTTAGTAGAGATTTTACGCCGTTTACTGCAAAATTATAAATATGCTTCATGTGCCCTCAACTGAAATGCTGGTGGTACGAGGCTGGTGCCTTTTTCGCACACTCGCAACATTATTTCAGTGTAGCTAGAGTATCACGTTATCAAAGATGGTCCCCAAATTGCATTTTAAAGTCCTTGTGGCATTTAAAAATATTAATTTGCTAAAAATGTACAGTTATTTAAAAAAAAAAATATATATATATATAAATTTTGCATATTTTGTTATAGCGGATTTTGGCGTTATAAATCAATTTTAATCTGAAATAAGTTCTTGTGATAAGTTTTCTTATGCAAAAAAATATAATTTCCCAGAAAATCTTCAACAACGGCTTTATGTGCTAAGAAGGCGATATTTTTAATTTAACATTAATCGTCGAAGCACACTCAAGGCGCTAATTAAATTTGGAGATGATATATGTCAATCTGTAGTTGCTTTAATACCCTATATCAAAATCAATATGGCGTTCGAAAAAAAGAAAAATTTGGCATTTGATGCAACTATAGAGATTTAGTTAAGTGCAAATAAATAATGTATATAAATGAAATTGTCTTATGACTTATTTAAAAAGAAAGATAGATTTTGCAATAAATGGATGAATATGAACAATACTACATCACTAAAAACAGAACTTTGCAAATTTTATAAGAAGGTTTAATAATTATTAAATCGCTAATACATATATCCACGCATAATTAATGTGTACTTAAGATTTTGGAAAAGTAAACGAGTTTAAATAAGATAAGATTTTCCAAACTTAAAATGCTACTCTCCACTGCTACGCCTATGTGAAATTTCATGTAAATCCAATGAGCCGATTAGAAGTAACAGATCTATTTTCTGAAATGTTCGATTTCGCCCTAATGTTTAATGTTTGATAAAGTAAAGAAAAAGTCTGCACTTAAGCTGTTTTTTGTATGAGATCTACTGGAGTGTTTTCAAAAAAAATAAATAAAAAAAAAAAATAAATAAATAATAATTTCTTAAATCGGGCTCAATATGGGCACGAATTTTTTTCACAGTATTAAAGTGGACAATCTGTAAAAGAAAACAACACTACCTATCTTGAAGATTTTAATTGATATTGATGAATAATTTTGTCTATTTTTATGTGGTACCCAACTTTATTAAAATAATATAAATTTAAAAATTCAATTAATCGTCATTTTTGACATATTTTTCCCTAACGTTCGCTTGCGAACATTTTTGTTAAATATAAATAATCTTAATCTTTTTGTGTAATTTAATACCCAAAAATGATTAATGGATGAAGTACTAAATTTTAGCCTTTTTAAAGTAATTTTTAGATCAACATAGAAGCTAAAACGAACATTTTGAGAATGAAAGCTATATAAAAAGGATATATTTAGCCTTAAAAATGCTAAACTGTCAACACTGTGAAATACATTCATGGAAAATATTCCCGTTAAAACATCAATTATTATATTTATTATACAATTTTTCTCTTTTTTGTTTTTTTAATATAATATTTTGATCTCATACATCCTTAAGAATAAAAATTGATTTGGTGAATTGATGTCGTTCGATGAATTTTATTGAAAGGAGAATGCTTCTTATCGCATCCCGATTCAAACTGTTTTTTAAGGGAACGAAAAAAATTAATTCTCAATTTCCTAGCAAATTCAAATAATCAAAAAAGGACATTTCATTATTCAGCTCCTCATATAAACACATCAGAATATAAGTAAAAAATATTATATCTCAATTCTAAATCCGAAACTAAAAGCATCTTGTCTATAATTTGTTCTTAAAAGTACTGCATTAATATTTTATTACAGCAAAACAAATAAGATTCGATGATATTCTTAAGATCTGTTGTTAATTTCTTTATAGAAGTGACGAGAGAGGCTCTACTTTGTTTTCTATATAAATGAGTCCTAACAAATTTTGTATAAAATGTTGTTTTTGGAAAAATACTAGATAAATAATAATTTTTGAAGATAATGTCATTATTTATATTCTTCCCAAGATTCCAAGTCTTTATATTTTTTTTTTTTAATTTGTAAAACATTTGCATGATTGCAATATTGCGAATGTTGATGTTAAAGTACTAAGCACACATCTTCTCATGCCTTGTTTAAACGATTTCTCACATAATGTTTTTATATTTTTTATAGTTCATCACAGCACATCTATTAACATGAACATTTTTAAAACTTTAAAGTAGTACCCTCTTTACCCTTTATTTTAGTCGTGTGTTGTGAGTAAGTAAAAATTACAACCCTTATTTTTAATATTGTATACAAATGTTCGTATCATCTTTGAGCGCTTCTATTCTTCTTATTAACATATGTATGAATGTGTATATGCATATGTCTAAGAACATACCCAAAGATACATGTCTAAGCAATATTTTTGACTTTCCTTTAACGTATGTGGTACAATGGCAGAGGCCAAGACATTTGGTCATTCGGCAATTTCAACTTCCGTCTAATGGTCAAGAGAGTACATAAGGCTGCAATTAGGATAAATTTTTCAATTTGTTTGTCTGTTCACTTATTCATATTCGTTGTCTGCGATTGATTGATGTGCTTGATTTGTATTTCAGAGGGTCCAAATTTTTTTATATTTTAATGTTCATAGTTCAAAAAAGAAAGTATCACTTACAGTAATGCCCATGAAAGATTTTTATTGCATTATGTAGATACTCTATATTCATAATAACCATATAAGTATTTACGTGTGTAGTATATATGTGCATAAGTAAATCAAAGACCAAATCCATAAGACAGGTTATTTTAGTAAAGTATCACATTACGAATATGACTATTACATTAAATTTTCGTTCTACAACGTAAATACATTAAGGTATGAAAAATTCTCATTTAACCTATTTTGTAAATTATCGCTACAACGTCTGGTCAAAATGCCGTTATGTCTAGAAAGAAAACATTCCACACTAATGCCAATTTATAAGAAAATATCTTCCATTTGCGAACATTGTGGTACGATAATGTGATTGTTAACTTATTTATTTATATTCTTCTGTACCCGACTAAAAAATACATAAACACACATTTAAATTAACATACCTAACTAGCAATGTTATAGTCGAAGACGCAATTTAAATTTAACTCACAAAAGCAAGTCAGACAAATCAACCAACCACACAACCCACCACTTCCACACAACCTTCGCAAACAAGGATACAAAAAAAAAAAAAAAAAAAAGGAATAATCCCATGCGACGTCATATCCGTCCATCGAAGTGACCGTAAAAGAAAAATAGGAAAACCATGTAAAACACCACAGCATTGGGCAGGGAAAATAAACCATTTCTCCACATATAAAAAATATACATATACATACATATGAATAAAAGGAACTACTATTCAGTCGCCGCACAGTGGGTTGAACTATAGCGAAAAAGGGGATTAATTCGTAGAAGCTTTAATTTAAAAAATATATATTTTTTATTAATGGATATTAATAAATACGTAAAATACTACAATTTTAAATAAAAACATCTTGGAAAATATTTTTTTTATACCCTACACCACCAAAGGTGGTTGGGGTATTATGTGTTTGTGCAGAAGTTGTAACGCAGAGAAAAAATTGTCGGACCCCCACCTTAAAGTATACCGTTCGACTCAGAATCACTTTCTGAGTCGATTTAACGATGTCCGTCCGTCCGTCCGTCTGGTCGGCTGGCTGGCTGGCTGGCTGTCCATGTAAAGCTTGTGCGCAAAGTACAGGTCGCAATTTTGAAGATAATTTGATGAAATTTGGTACATATGCTTTTTTCAACACAAGGAATTTGGTTATGATCGGCCCATTATTTCACCTAGCCCCCATACAAATGTCCTCCCGGAATAAAGTTTTAACTCTTACAGATGCCTTAAAAATAGGAATATTTTAATGAAATTTAGTACAAATAAGTTTTATATCAACAAAAATCAGTCTGCCAAATTTCATGAAGATGGGTCCATAACTGACCATAGCTCCCATACAAACTCCTCTCCCGAAAATCACTAACGTGCATAAATCCCATACAAATGTTAGTATTATGTTAATATTTAACACAAGTAAATTGTACAAATGTGTAAAAAAAAAAAATTATGTGGATCGAAATGGTGTAGGGTATCATATCGTCGGGCTTGACCGACTATATCTTCTTCTCTCGTTTTTTTTAATTGTTATGGCTACTATTGTTTTTCATGGAAAATGGGCTTTATTTAGACTTTTTGTTGTAACTTTTGATCTAAAAGCTTTAAATTAATAAATAAAACTGTAAATTAAAGTACACTTATCACCAGGGCAAGTTTTTCAAGCGTTTCGCTTGAAAAGTAAGCATTTGCATATTTTAAAAGAATTTCACAAAAATTCTTGTTAGTTTTCTTAACAAAAACGCATTTTTTTAGTGATTTTTTGGAGTACAATCTAATGATTTCTAAAATTTTATTTGTGACTATTTTGAGTACTTTATAAAATTTGTAAAGAAAAAAAAATCAGGAGCGTCAAACATGACTTTTAAAATTAATATATTTTTATTTTTATAAAAATCGCAATCTATCAGAGATTGAAAGTAAAAAAATGCATATTTATGCATGTTTTTTATATATCAATATATAAAAATGCATAAATACGTCAGTTTTTCTATGCATATTCATGCTATTTTTGCATATTTCTGTGCATATTATCCAATTTTCTCATGCTTTTTCAAGCGCATATTTTCATGTATTTTTTTTTTTTTTTTTTTTTCATGCATATTTAAACTTGCCCTGCTTCTCACTATATAAGATCGTTTAAAGAAAAAACAGACAAATGTGTTGTATATCAGCATTAATGTAACTGAAAATATACAAAATGACGGCAATTTTTATATTGAACAGAAAAATAATGCAGAAAATCAAGAAATTACGATTTATTTCATTTAAGATATACAGTCAATCGCATAAATATGTATACGACCCGTATGCATTTTTTTAACTGTAGATTTTTGTACTTGTTTATAAAAATATTTGTAAAATATTGGTCTTAAGCTAATGGTATGTCTATAGATTAAGAAAACTAAAAAAATCCTGAGATGTTCCTATTATATCAGCTTTTATGGCCACTTATATAAAAGAACCACTGAAATTTACATCGCAAAAGTATGTATACGACGCATGAGAGACATTGTTTTAATCGGATATAACTATTGTTAAAGAAAACATGTCGAATTATTAAATTATTATTAAATATTCAGAGTTTTTAAATTTTGGCTATATATTTTTAATTGTAGAAATTAGGGTATTTCGATACTTTACAGCAAATTTATTAACATCTGAGAGTCTTGGGGAGATAAAAAGCGAATCATTCTGGAAAAAATGTCCCAAGAATCCCAATTATTTTGACATTTCATGAACTCCTTATCTGGAAAAATTTTGAAAACATCAAGAGTATGGTATAATCCACTCATAATTTGTCATGGCTTAATGTGGAATATCTGCAGTGTTTTCATATTATGGATGAAACACTTTACTTTTTCTGGATAAATTTCGATTTTTTACTACATTTTTTTAAAAATGTTTAACATACTCCTCAAATTTCCTTCAAAATCATTTTAAAATTCAGAAAATATACTAAATTACTATACCCACAGTAAATCTCTACTATATTCTTTAGTACTGATGTATACAAACATACAAATTTTGATAATTAAATGGGTTAAAAGGGCAAGAATCGTTCGAAGCATTAAAAAAATCGAAATATATAATTGTATAGTAGCAAATACTCCCAAAATGAAATTATATGTATCGTCCAAGAAAGAAAATCAGCCATACAAAACTGACAGAAAGAAACATAGTCAGAGTTCTACGTATATTACTAAACACCCAGACTGCTTCAAGGGTATTTGGCAGGAATTTCGAAGGTATATTAAAAATTTATGTAAAATTGTACAATAAAATGCAAAATTTATCAACTAATTATTAAATGTTTCATCTATAATTCGAATACACTGCAGATATTCCACATTTAGCCATGACAAATTATGAGTGTATAATACCATATTGTTAACCTTTTTAACATTTTACCTGATAAAAAGTTCAAAAGAAGTGAAAATACTTAATTGGAATTCTCTTAATTACCGACATTTTTCGCAGAATTATTCGCTTTTTATCTCCCCAAGACTCTCAGATATTAATAAAATGGCCGTAAAGTATAAAAATCCACAATTTCTATAATTAAACATATCAAAAATTCAAAAATCTCTGAATATTTAATAATAATTTAATAGTTTGATATATTTTCTTTTAATTAATTTTAATTTGGATCCATTATATTTTAGGCAAATAATACACCCAAACTTTAGAGAAATTTAGTAAAAATGTTTTTATTACACTTTAATGATTAAAATTGTCTGAAATCTTCATTTTGAACTTACTCTGATTCATCTGGTAGTGTAATATATTGTGGTATTTGCATAATTTCAACTGATTTATTTTAATACAAAATTAAAATTTTTCGTTTATGCCAGGGTTGGGGGGTAATCATTACTTTAGGTAATCTATTACATGCACAACTACAATTTACCAGTAATTTTTAATTGAAATTTTAATTGTAATTAAAAGTTTTAAATTACAATTACATGTAGTTGTAATTGGAAAGTTGCAATTACAATTACAAGTAATTGAATTGAAAATTTCAATTACTAATTAACTACGAAATGTATGTTTTTAAAAGAAAATAATGATTGTATGCAAAGGTTCGAAAGGCTTAATTCTTTAATTCATTTTCTTAAATTGAATTAAATTTATTATGCTAGTCATTCTTTTAAAGCATTCGAATTAATTAATTCTTTGTACTTCATATGAGTTGAATTAATTCCTTAAAGAATTCATTCAACAATTATACAATTCAAGCTTAAAAAATATATTGAATCATTAAAATTTTCTTCAATTCAAATCTATTACAAATTAGCTTTAGAAAATATTTTCTAATTCATTTTGTAAAAGATTAAAAAACAAAATATTAGAAATTGAATGAAAGAAAAATATTTTCATTCATTTTGGGAATGATTTGAATTAACAAAAATTTAATGAATTCTTTATGAATTAATTCAATAAGGAATTAATTCTATTCAAACAAAAGCCTTTGAATTAAGCTATTGAATTATATTTTTGAGAATGGTATTATGGAATGAAAAATTCATATTTCTTAATTCAGAATTAAGATTTAAGGGAATTAAACTAACATTTGAAAATGCCCCATTTTCAGGGTAATTTTTACAAAATTATTAAAAATATTTATGTAACATATATATAGTTTATGCAACATATAATATAGTTGGCTATCTGAACTTAGCCCACCTGTTTAAAAAAAGAATTTTCGTTTTACAAAAACTGACAAAAATCCCACTTGGAATTTTGAAAATTTTAATTTTTGTTACTATAAGATTATTTATGAAAAATTTTAACTTAGAGAGAGTGTATAAAAAAAAAGTGAACAACATAGAAGAATAAATTTCACAGATTATGATAATTCAGTTTGTTTTCTATTAACCGGTATACAAATGTATTGGAATATCCACATTTTATTTTTTTAATTAATCCTAGTTTTGAGTACTGTTCAACCCAACGTGCGTCGTCAAAAAGTATTTAGGTAGGTTAGGGTATCCCAACATTGTATGAAGCAAACCTAATAGCGTCGCACATTCAAACGTACCAAAAATTATGAAAGGGGTCATTAAGAACATCGTGGCAAAATTTTATCACCCTAAGATGATTGGAACAGGAAGCTAAATTGCAAAGTGGGGCAGAATCGAAATTTTTCGGCAATAAATCTGTAACTTCTGATCGGCTAGTTGGATTTGGATGAAATTTGGTACATGCGTAGCAGAGAAGTGTACAATGTTAAGTCTGGAAGGGGGACCGAACAGACTCCTTAGGGATGGTGCTAAAGGAGCTCAAATTTGGGTACCTCTGACATTCAAATTTTTTAATCGCTTGCCAAATTTTTGTTTCTCGTCCAATTTCAATTATTCATTATTGTAGGCACTGATAAGACCTACAAAAAACATGCTTACATGTCCTATATAGTTATAGTTTTTGAGTAATTTGCATTTGAATTTTTAAGTACTGTAGCGTATTATTGGACTGGTGTTATTCAGTACTATTGATATATGTATTCAACAAAGTCTTTAGCAACAAAAGTATTTTTATTTATTTTTTTTTTTTTTCGTTTTAAATAAAAAAATAGGTGGATCAGTTTTTACTTATTTTCTATCACGCATTGATTTTTTTTATGGGCATGACTACTATGACCCCGCCGTTAGGCAGTCACACTTGTATAACTAGAGAACAGTTTGTTCAATGAAGATAAATTGAACTTTAATATATCCAGTTAGTTATTCGGTAATTAGTAGCGAAAAATAATTTTTCATTTTTTTTCAATTGTGAAAATTTTGATCCATAACTCCGAAATTCTTGAGTTAATAAAAAATATTGTTTACACAACTTGAAGACAATTTTCGTATGCGTGTATTTTTTTTTTTTTTTTTTTTTTTTGTATAATTTGTCAAAATCGTGTAAACGGTTCTTGAGTTATAGCCTAAATTTGACAAACCATTATCGAATTTTATAATGTGACCGCTGAATAAGGTGATGATATTAGTCATGCCTATAAAAAAAATCAGTGCCTTATTTTGTTCGCAGCATTACCAGTTTTAAAATAAAGATGATAAACTGTAACATTTTTGATATTTTCATTTGTTAAACGAAATTTTAGTAACAAAAAAATCTAAAATTTTGCATGAAAATTATGTTTTTTTGGGCACTTATTTTAAAATAACTTCGAAACTATTGAGCACATAAAAAATTAAGTTTGAAGATATTTTTAGTACGCATCTTTTGGTGTATCACTTATGTCAATCGTGCACACCGTTCTTGAGTTATGAGGAAATATACTAAAGTAATGGTCTTACTATAGGCGAAATTTTAGATTCGCCCATAAAAAAAATCCAGACCTGATGGAAAAAAACTAAAAGCTGATTCGTATTTAGCACATCTAAATGCATTAAGTTCAACTATTCGTCTTTGGGGGAGGATTTTTTTGTCGACCAGTGTAATTTGTTCCCGTAGCCAATGTTCGAATGTGTGTTTGTGCAAAAATACACAAAAAATGGAATTTAATAAATTTTAAAGTGGTATAGTTTCGGTTCTGCAAAAGATATTGATTTCAATCTTTTTCTGTATAACGAAGAAGCAATATAATTTAGATGAAAAAAATCGAGTTTATACTTTTTCTGATTTTTGAAATTAAAGTAATATTTTTGTAAAAAAGTGTTTTTTGAGAAACTATAAATATTTTATCTGTAATAAAATCTTTGTTATTAAAGATATATTAACGAAATTTTCGGTGGATGTAGACTTTATCGTATAAAATGAGAATTGAAAAAAATATAAAAATACATCCACATTTTTCTGAAGTCCCATAGATTTCGATTGAAAACATTTAACAACATATTACAGATTCTTAAACTGCATTCCATTTGCCGATTCGTGCTTTGGGATTTGAGAAAATATAGACTAAAGCAAAAACTTTCATATAAAATGGGTCGAATTCGGGAGGATGTGTACCGTGACCATTTGATTTATTGCGGTTGCTTTATATTTTAAAGTCTTCTCTGTGAAGATACCTTTCAGAAAAGTATAAAATTATTATATGTTGTTAAAGAAAATTTAATTTTTGAGAAAAAAAGAGTGTAGATACTTTTTCGGCCAAAAAAACACAAAAAGTAGTCATTTTTGCAATTTTAAAATTCAAAAACGTTTATTTTTGGACTCAGTAAAGCTATCGACTTTTTTATTTCAATAGATAATTTTGTTCTTTAATTAGCTGAAGAAAAAACAAATGAAATTGGTCGGAAACACTTGGATATATATGAAAAAACGGGACCAAGAATATGCAAAATTGAGGTACTTAAAAATTCAAACGCAAATAACTCAAAAACTTTAAGAGATAAATAGGACATGCAAGCATGTTTTTTGTAGGTCTTATCAGTGCTTACAATAATGTATAAAAATATTTTAAATACTTTAGCTCCGCCCCTGAGGCGTCTGTTCGGTTTTCCCTTTCAGATTTAACATTGTACATCCAAATCCAATAAGCCGATCAGAAGTTACAGATTTATTTCCAAAAAAAAATCAATTCTACCCCACTGTGCATTGCCATTTGGGTACCAAAGGAGGACAATCCACTAAATAGTCCAGAACTCCGTCAAATTAATATGTATTGGGTCATAGTAAAAAATATTTACATGCCGAAAATTTTTCATGTGAATAAAATTTGTTCGCCAAATAAAAGTATCTATATGAACAAAATTAAGTGATCAAGCAATATAAAGTTTTTGCTTTTTGTGTGAGTTAAAATATTTTAATTTTGTACAATTATATTTATTGTGAAATCGATTTTGTCATTCCGTGTGTAACATGTCGAAGGAATCATTTAAGACCCCACAAAGTATATATTTTCTGGGTCCTGGTTCGATTCTGAGTCGATCTAGTTATGTCCGTCCGTCTGTCCGTCTGTTGAAAGCAGGATAGGGCTAGAACGGGACAACCTAGGGGGACGAAATTTGGCACAAAATGGGCAAAATCGGTTAATAAACAAAAACATTATGGGCTAAAAACTATAAACACAGGGAGTCCGTTTCATACTTTTCTGCTGATATCTGTTAAACAAAAGCATGTACGACAACGAAATTTCGCCAAAAATGGGCGTGGAAATATTTTTTCACAGGAAAAACATCACAGAAAAGCTTGTATTGATTGTCCAAAACAATTTTTTTCTTTTAAAATTTAGTCCCTTTTCAGTGTTGCCAGAATGATGAATTTATCACATTGAACACAACATGAAATTAACTATATGTAATTCATAGGTGTTAATTATGCTTAATAAAAATGGAGAGGCACATAAAAAAATTTCGAAAGGTAAACATTTTATGGACCAAAATATATTTACTTGTGTTAAAAAAGGATCACAATTTGAAATATCATATCTTTGTAATGAAATCTAACAGTATATATTTTCATTCAATATATGGAGAAAATAACATAGATGCGATACCCATTTTTGGCAAAATTTTTCAAAATCGCGATTTTAATTGCAAAGATTTTTTTTTAATTTTACTAGGAAAGCCTAAAATATGCTGTACTAGTACCATCAAACATTGAAAATATCATGCATTTTATTTGAATATAATATAGAATCTATATGCATTCCAGTCACTTACAAAAGGATTTTAATGTGCTTTTTTACTAAAAAAAATTCTTTTGAAAGGATAAAATCAAAATTTTTTGATAATGTCCCATATATATATATATATATATATATATATATATATATATATATATATATATATATATATACATATTGTAAAAAAGTTTTAGATAAGTTGATCTTGTTACTCTTTTATCAAAGGTTTTATTCTATCAGTACGACATCTATACCCGGCCTGTTTAAGGAAATTACAAATAGTTAAAACTGAAATATTTTGTCGTGGATTGTTTAGAACGTTCCTCTTTTTCGTCATGTATTTGATTTTTCACGGGCAGTCAAAATTACTGTTCTTTTATTACTTTAATTTTTTCATACTGATCAGTACCTTCGAACCTGTAGGCAATATTTTTTACTATGGTAATAGAATTGTGCAATAAATTTGTAAGGATGTCCTTTATTTGTCAATTCTGCAATAATTTTCCGTTCTTCCCTCGTTGTTAATTTGAATTAACGACCCATTTTATTACATGAATATGTCGTACTTTTACAGTACACAATTTTTTCAATATTAGTATTTAATTATTGCAAAATATTATTTTTTTATTATTTTTATTATATTAACAAATTACAACGGAAAGTTTTTTTCGTATTAATAATTCAGTTCTATCGAATTCATAAATTTTTCTAAGAAGGAATTGAGATTATTACTAATAAAATGGACTGCAAAAAAAAAAAATTGGGGTATATATCACTGAATTTTTTCAATTAGCATACAAGAAGATTTGGTAATGGTATGATTAATGGTAAATTAAAAATCCCTAGAGTAAAAAGAACCGGTTCAAAACTAGTCACGTGATTTTCAGGGCTAGTGACCGGTTGTTGTCATTGGAGGTGGCTAATTAGCCCCTTGGGATAGGTCGCTGGACTGGTCCAAGAGTACAGGTTCAGTGTCGATTAATGTGATAAAAATTTGATGAAAATTCGGTAATTGTTTAATTTAAAAAATTTTTTTTTATTAAATTATGTTTACTTTTATTTTATAATTTTTCGTTAATGTCGATGGCGGCACCCCGAATCCAACCTATTGTTTATCTAACGTATGTTGGTTTATAGTCTTCAACGCTAACCACTCAGCCACGCGCGAGTTGATATTTGCGCACTTAACAAGCATGTTATAAATTGACTCTCAACTGTTAAATAGTGAGTGTGTTTGTATCAACTGGTTCTCAATTGGAACTTTGGTGATGAGTTAGGTGTCAATTGGTACTCAAATGGTACTGAGGGACCAGTCCATTACTGCAATTGCCACAAATTTCTCGCATGTATATTTTCCCATTAAAAAGTAGAAGTTTCACATTACAAACAATAGCTAATGAAAGGTATATAAACCAGTGGTTCGTAAATTGTTCAAATCCAAAAGATGTTTTATTTAAAACATGTTAATAAAATCTTATTTTCTATTGCTGGATAATATTTTACATGTGTTATTTTTTTATTAAAATTACTTTTTTCTCCTTCCAGTTAACTATTTTTGAAAAATTAAACAAAAAACATTGATAAGATCTTTTTGGTCCATTCATTAGAATTAAGATTTATTCGGAGATCACCGACATAAATAGCCGTATTGTTACCAGTTATTACAAATTTTTTTAATTTTAGGTACGTTTAAATCTAAGTTGAAAAAAATATTTTTGGTACACCCTAATTTAGATATGTATTTCCATCAAATCCAAACTTGTAACATTTTTTATCTACGTGCGTATGTCCACACGAATTTTAAAGAACACAACAAATACACATTCAATATACATATTATTTCCGAACTAAGATGTTCGAATTAAAGAATATGCTAAATAAGTACTTTTGTTCCAAAATACGTACATACATATGTATGTATGTACATATATATATATATATATGTTCATATGTATGTATTCATTTATTTGTGACCACATGTGTACATACATAGTGTACCCATAGATTTGTGTAAATAGAAGTGTATGAGATTGTAGTTGTGTGTATAAAAATATACACATATAATATGTATATGCTGGTCTTAATGTTGCCCCAAAATACACAAATTTATATCCATTTGACCCTCTTCAAAGACCTTTTTATAGTCGTTTAGTTTGTCCTTGTGCCATGTTCATTTCATTTCTTCACATCCTTAACCAATACTAAAGATAGCCCTTAAGGCACAAGTAAGAAAAACTTTATGTGCAACCCCAAATACATACGAGTAATGAAAAGAAAAAGAATTTAAAAATAAAATGAAAAAAGCATTAGAAGTAGAATCATACTCACTTTGTAACAGGAACTATAGCAACGTTTGTTAGTTCGTCCAACGCACAGTGGTGCTAAAAGCAAATAATTTTATGAAATGTTTGGTACACAGGAAAAAAAATATTTCAAATTATTTTTTATAATAAAATTATTAACCAACTTTATATTGGAATTAAATAATATTATTTATTAATATAATAAATTTTCTTATTGGTTTACAATTTTGTTTTTTAATAAATTGACAAATGTTAATAAAAAAAAAATAAAGAAAAACTATAGATTTGTCTATAAAAGTACAGAAATAAAATAAATTTAAGTCAATTTCCAACAATTTTCAACTCATTATATGTATTTAATGAAAATAAGTAATAATAAAATCAATTATTCTAATTATTAATACTATCATTTTTATAATTGGAGCAACATCAATTAAAAATTAATTAATAAAAGCAATTTCGTAATTGAAGACCATTTTTACTTTTTCTGTGTATGTCTGAATAGCATAATTTTGAATTCAATTGATTTAGTATTTCTTACGAACAAAACTTATTTGTTTACACTAAACGAAATTTCCTTTCTAATAGATGCTTTCTTTTAGACAGAAACCAATAAAGAGTGCCAAAATTGAGAGAGGTAAATGACAGTTTACAAAATGAGTATAATGTTTTCGCTATTAAACAAATGATGTATTGTCAGGCAAATTCGAAAAATTCGTTAAATCACGAATATTTTTCTACTAATAAAAATACTTTAAATAATGCATTCTAGTATATATTTTGAAAATTAAAAAACAATTTAGTTATCATATAAACACAAAAGTAAAAAAAAAGTAATTCACAAAATTTATATTCTTAATAATTTTTAATAATCAATATTTTTATTTATCGTTAGTTTTTTAAATTATAAAAACTTAAAAAAGTTATAGCGGATTATGTGGGTCTTTGAAACTGCTGTTTACTGTTTGAAACGTTAATCGACTCAATAAGTAATTCTGAATTAAATGGATACTTTTCACAGAAAGAAGATATTTCAAATTATTTTTAAATAAAATTATTAACTAACTTTATATTGGAATTTAATTATATTATTTATTACTATAATTAACTGTATAATTGGTTTACATTTTTTAAATAAATAATCAGCTCTTAAAAATATATAAAGAAGAATTAAGAATTGTTTCCAACAATTGGCATTTAAAAAAAGGCTTTAATAATAAAATCAATTATTCTAGTTAATTAATATTATCATTTTGATGATTGGAACAAAATCAAATAAAAATTAATTAATATAATCAATTTCGTAATTGAAGTCCATTTATTTATATATATTTTTTTATTTTTCTTTTTTTTTGTGTAATTTGAGATCCAACATTTTTTCAGCATATGTATATGCATGGTACAGGATAAAATGGAATTGCACAAAATACAAACGAAAACATATTAAGACAAGTAAAAAGTATCGTCGGACAAGTCCGATGTCTGATGCCTTACACCATTGTGAATGTACATGAATGTGTCTAAGTATGGACCGAACTATTGTTAAGTGTATATCTGGTTTGTAACGTATTTTGACTTTGTTTTAATTTACTGCATTAAAACACAATAAATATATATTTTTGTGACCAACTGTTGTTAAACATATTTTTAATTGTTGATCCGCATACAATTTCGTTAAAAGATTAATGACAAAAATTTTAAATCCAAACAACACACAATTTTATTCGATGCATCATTGTCAAGTGATTTTAATTTTAATAAAATGTCTGTGGATTTAATTTAAATATTAAAACTCAATAATACATATTTTTTACTTTCCTGTTAACAATAAAAACTCACAATCGAGAAAAATTCTATTTTTTTCAAGTCACATACTTTCAAGCACATTTTCGCGAAATATCCCACTGTGCATCGGTTAGCTAACAATTTTGGTTCTTTTGAAATTTTTAAGAAATGTAAATGTACTATCTTTCCCATATACATTGTCAAACGGCCATAATTCTTCAATACAGTAAGTTCCGAAAGCATTTTCACAAATACTTATAAGACAGCGTTTAATTTTGAAAATTAAGAAAACAAAAACAGATTCAATAACATAAAATAGGTGTTACAGCTACTATATCATTCATAAAAAATAGTATCGTTAAATTGTTTACATACATATGTCATTATGTTTAAATCTGTGTGATAAATTTTGTTGTATTACAAGAGATTTTCTTGAAATTTAAATTGAACAAAATCCACACAAATTTGAAATTTGTGGAGCAAATGCATTTCCATATAAAACAATCAGTAGAAATATATAAGTAAAAATAAAGAAGAATTCTCTAAGTAGTAGTTAAAAAAAAAAAAAAAACTTAAATTTTAAATGAAGTATGTAGTAACAAATAGAGGTGACGAACGTGTGTTAAACATTCTGAAATACATACGTGTGGCATACTTTTTATGTATTGAGTACTTGGAACTCTATATACGTTTTAAGTTTACATTTATATAGATCATGGCCGCATTTTCATTGCATACTACCAACAAACAAAGTGTACGATAATGTCCTTCTTACAATTCTATGTACTTTGTTTGATAGTTTTATAATCAAAATAATGCATTTTCTAATATACTTAGTCATAGCATAATTAGAAAGTGCTCGCACATCTACAAAAACAACAATTGCTTGTATTTTGTTAGTTTAAAACAGTGTTGCCAGTTTAGCACTTTCAGTGCTAGATTTACCATTTAAAAAGGCAAAAATGAATCAACAATTTATAAAAATATGCTAAATGTTTTTTAGCACTTTTTTACAGTATTTTTAATTCAATATTTTTTGGATTTTTGAAATAATTTCTTAACAAATTTGACTGTATTAGTTGTAAGTTTTACTTTATATACTAATATTACAAAAAATTCTAAAGAAAATTTATTTATAAGTTGTCATATGTCATATTTTACAATAAACAAGGGCAACGAAAATATGAATTTTTCATTACAAAAAATTTAGCATTGTGATTTGCTGCTGTAAAACAATTTAGCATAATTTTTTTGGACAATTTAGCACTTTACCAATTACATTTTCTGGTAACACTGGTGTAAAACTGCTGCACATAATGTCAAAATGCTTTGAACGGAAAATGAGAGAATTAAAGAGAGGAAGAGTAAAAAAACTCGAAAAAAATTTTGCATATGAATACAAAAACAATTTGACAGTTCTGCGAGGTTTGTCAATGAAAAAATTTTAAAACAGCTGTTCTAACGAGTATACTTTATAATTATACTATGATACCTAGTATATGGTGCTATAATTAGAAGTACTTATTCATATACAAAGTACAGTGCACTCGCGAAAACGTGAACACTCGAAAGCGTGAACGACTCAGAAATGTGAACAAATTTTTTTACAGAGGCTATTCTAAAACGTGAATAAAACATGAAAGCTCAAAAACGTGAACAATTTTTTTTTTTTAATTTTTGATGTTTATAAATTGGAAATACCCGAATAAGAATAAAATTCTAGAAGCATATAATATATATATATATATATATAAAAATATATATATATATATATATATATATATATATATATATATATATATATATATATATATATATATATATATATATATATATATATATATATATATATATATATATATATATATATATATATATATATATATATATATATATATATTTTCTTTAAAACAAAAAAGTTTTTCGCTATTTCAAACCCTTTTGTAAGAGCCGAGCCTATTTATTTATTTAAGAGTACTTGCCTTCTCGCTTCTTTTTTTCTAGGAAGAAGGGAATATGCATAAATAAGTGTGCCAAAATTTACGAAAATCTATACAAAACTGATCATGACTTGCATATAAGTCTATGTTCCGAAAATAATATGTCAACATAGTTATCACATGATAAATAATTGATCATATCTTTCATATAAACCTACTATTCGGAAATCAAGCACATAATAAATTCCATAAAAATCGCTATAATTTTACACGTTTATGTTGCTTTATAGAAATACAAATAACACCGTCAAATCATATAACAACTGGTCAATAATTGACCAGACCTTCTCTCTGTAGGGTATCAAATGATCGGATTTGACCGACTGCATGTTGTTTACTAGTTTTTTTTCGCATAAATTTGCTGAAATTATTAACAAAATCAAGAGATCATCTTATTATATTAGTTTGATGAATTAAAACTCACAAGATAATACAATCTTTGGCAATATAAGTAAATATTGCATAAATTCGATTTGTTTTCTTTCTATTCTGAAGTTTACGTTTCATTGGAATAATAGATTGTACTAATTTTATTAAAAAACACTTAAAAGTCCAAGACAAAAATAAGTATAAAATAATAAAAATTTCGTAAAATCGTGACTTTGAAGTAATTTATTCAGTGAAATAGATATTTAAAATTATGTTTGTATAAACAGACGTAAGTTGGTTATTAAAGAAATATTATGCAAAACCGCATTTTGAAAAAGTAGGTTTTTACGCCCTTATACGCATCCATGTTTTAAACATAAATGGGGTTTAAACATAAATGTATCAACCGACCATATACGTAAGTTTAAATCACCCATAGCACACCGGAGCACAGTGTTTTGATTTCATATAAACATTGGCCAAAAATAGAAGGAGTCATCACAGATGAATGAAAATTGGCATAACTAATTTTCGTAAGTAGAAAAGAAAAAATACAAAGTTTTGTGGAAATTGGGGCGGGGACACGCCCACCTCCCATATATCTTGAACAATAAAAGTTGAATATTATTTGAAAATGTTAACCGAATTGAGCCAAATTGGAACAAAAGAGGTAAATAGACAAAAAATACTAAATTTTTATAAAAATCGTTTCAATGACACGCCCATCTCCCACGCCACAGTGTTTTTATTTAATATAAACGTTGGCCAAAAATAGAAGAAGTCATCGTAGAGGATCGAAAATTGGCATAACATATTTTTGTAAGCAGAAAATACAAAATATGTACAAAGTTTTGTGAAAATCGGGGAGGGGACATGCCCACCTCCCATATATCTCGAATTATAAAAAATACAAAACAAGTTTGATAGTAAGAGAAAAGGGATAGGAGAAAAAACGATACAAAATCGAATTATTAATGAAATTTATTACATTATTAGTATTTTACATTTTCAAATGTTAGTTTTATTATATTAAAAAGGTATATAAGTAGGCGAACAACATATTTCACTCATCACTATCACTCATATCAGTTTCCGATTCCTCCATCAATTCATGACTAGGTATTACACTTGTGCAAGTTCCTTCATCAATTACATATCACACTTTTTTAAAAACTGTTTCTGGCTATAAATCGAAATCAATGGTTCTGACTGCAGGATTAGATAAACTATGAGGTCCTTATTAGTGTCAATTCGGCTTCTTTTTCTAGTATGCCTTAACCTTGCATTTCTTATAATCTTGTGACATGATTCTATAGCCTCCTCTGATAACAAACCAATAGGAATAGTAGAATACTTAATGTAATCAATGCCGTGAATTAAAATTTTGTGTACTGTTGCTGTCATATAGTACCAAGAATACAATTTGAAATATAATTGTGCAGTTTCTTTTAAAAGTATTTCAAAACTTGCCACATTTATATCAAAGCCACTGGACAGAGTTCTTAAGATAATGGAAAATTTTTGAATTAACTTTTTATCTACACTTGTTATTTGAGCAGAATGTTCTACATTTGAAAAGAAACGTCTAGCCGTATTCCAATCATTAGACGTTCCATAACCCGTTTTAACCTTATCCTTATCTTGTATATGCCTTTTCCTCTCATCTACTTTGTCCTTCATTTCTTTCCCGGTTGCTCTCCATGTTTTAATGGTTTGCTTGTACGCAATATGTAAAATACATTCAAAGCATTTTATCCATGCATGAAGTGTCGACATTCCATACTAGTAGCACTCCTCATTGACTGCCCTTTCAAAAATTGATGTACAGTTCATTTCAGTCGGTTTTGCTCCACATAAAACACAATTCGAACAACTTTTGTTGCCATCTAATACATTTAAAACCGCTCCGTCTATCATTGTAAATTTCATTTTATAATGAACGTTAAGATTTTTGTTCTTATAAAAATATGTGTCTAAGCCATCAATTTCACTTTGAATGCTATCCCTTACCGACCTAATTACATCTGGACTCTCTTCAGTAAATAATATTTTTAGAGGTCTACATAACCTCCATGTCTATCGTTTTGCCATATCACTTTCTCATCTGCCCAGTCTAACAAACGTAATGGAACAAATGAGGTAACAAATATAAATTCATCTGTAGCATCTTTGTTCTCAAATTTTTGTTTATAAACACTATGACCACTACTACCAACAAATCCCCATTTGCACTGAAGAATTAAATCGTTTTTGGTTTCAAAATCATACTTATTTAAAATGCTGATAGCTGTTTGGTCTAACATTTTTTGCAATGGAACTTCTGCTGAAATTTCTGATATTTTAATATCCGGGATAAATTTCTTTTTAGCTTCTAAGATTAGATAATATGATGGGAAACAATTTTCGTGAATAGAGTTCACAACTTTCCTCATCATATTGTACTGCCTAACAGAGAGATCCATATCAATATATAGAGCTAGAGCTTGCTCAACTGATAATTTTTTAACAATTTTTTCATTAGATATTTTTCCTGCAGCTCTAGTTATAGCCATGGTGGAATGAGTACAAGGTGAAATTGTAAAATCAGCTGATTATTTTTTGCTTAATTTTGTGGTGTAAGACTGAAATGTCAAATTTTTTTTTAAGTTTGTATGTGTTGGTTTGTTTACAATCAAAAGCAAATATTTTCGGTGCTGAAATTTGTAATATTAATAAAGAAAAATGTTATTTATAAAAAGGAAGTATAAAATGGAGATGTAACATATCTTATTGTACCAAAAAAACAAAATACCATTTATTCATATTAATTTTCAAATTCAGCAATCATTGTTTACAATTTGCACGTCTTTTTCTTCTTCTCTTTTGTTTGACGTTTCAGTCTCATTTCCAACGAAAAAAAATGGCTGTTATTATTGCATTGTTGTAGTTGTTGCATTTATGCATACACCTTGTTAAAGTAATTCCATCATGGTTATAGCATCCGCAGAAGTTGATGCCACAAGTTCTTCAACTCTCCTCCTTTTAGTCCGTTCCGATGCTTCTTTGTAACTTATATTGGGGCGTCCTCTACCGCAACTTGTACTTGGAACCTAATAGGATCAATTCAATTATATGTTTATCAATTAAATTCTTCACAATGTGAAAAATAACTCACATCACGAACTTCTTCATTAAATATTTCATCTCAATTCAGCTTCGAATCAACTTCTTGTACGGGAGTGTTTTTTCCAATAGTTATTGAATTTTAAAATCATAAAATTTATTTTCTGTTCCTCAGAATCTATTAATACCCTCTCCAAGTGATTTTTTAAAGACAGGAATAAAAAATTTCAATAAAATTCGTGATTATAATCAAAATATTAGATACCAAAAGCAGTTTATTAAAAAAAGTATAATTAAATAAAAAGTGCAACAAATATCGTCTTTAATGGTTTTAATCACATTTGAGTTGTTGATATGCAATTTAATACAATTTTAATTGGTTCAAAATTTTTTTTTTGGAAAAATTTTTTTGCAATTTTTTTCCAAAATTTAATTTACAATTTTAGTTTTGAACAAATTTCCGTGTTTTTAGTAAAAACACCTATTATTTGAAATTTCTAACGTTTAAAAATGGTCCAGCCAACCTCAAAATGTCGTTTTTTTTTATTTCCTGATCGGTATGATATCATAAATTTAACATATTGTAAATATTTTTTTCCAAAAATATTGTATTTTACCTCTTCTAAACAAAACGGGCTATATGAACATTTTATAACATACATTAAAAAAATTAAGACAAAACGGGCTATCTACCATAACTTCGCGAATAATAGAGTTAAAAGATTTATTTTTCAGTGTGAGGCTTAGTAGACGTAATATTAAAAATTCGTAGAAGAACAGATTGCAAAATGTTGAAAAATGAGGGAAATAAACTGTTTTTATGTTCTCCTGAACAATTTGGTCTTTGGATGCTGACCGTTTTGAATATAAGCCCTCGATATGTATTTTCCGAAAGAAAAGAATTATGTGTGACATATAATCAACAAAATTTTTCGTATTTTCACTTCAATTTTGTCTAAGCACTTTAAGGACATTCTGTGTGTAACATTCAAAGTATTGTCCGTCCCATATGATACATATACTGTATGGTGGAGTATACGAGTATATGAACATAATACTGGTGTGTCCATACATACATACATATGTAGTATTTTTGTATGCAAATACACATACGTTTGGTTTTTATGATTTTAAATTTTTAGTGTAGCCCTTAATTTGATGTTTGTTGTTTATTTTCATTCAAATTCCATTTCAGTAGGAAAAGAAAACATATAACCCAACTTGAACTTGTTTAGATTTAAATAAATGACATTTCTTAAGATGAACCCTTCTCCTTATACATACACTTAGAAAAACATACAAGTACATACATATATGGGCTTTTATAAAAAAAAATAAATTTTGGTCTTGATTTAAAAATCCATTTAAGGTACGTTAAAACCATTTAATATGTACATTAAATCCGTTAAATTAATTTCATCGCGAAAAGTTATTTATAAGGATTATAAGTTGAACATCTTTAAACTTTCGTAAATTTACAATGTGTTTACAAATTCTTTTTTTAACGGTGTGATGCTACGAGCTAATTATTCTTATTTTATAGAAATAAGATTTAATATTGTGATGCTCGCTAAAACTGAAAAATTGGTCTAATATTTTAATTTTTTAAAAGTTTTGTAGCGTTTCAGTCTTATGTAGCTAATGGCCACAAATTTTAGTCCAAAGCCAAAAATAAATTCAAAAATATATTTTAACCAAAAATTATACAAGACAAAAAATATGTCTTGTTTTGTTAGCGATAGTTAAGCTATCGCATAGGTTGGTTTACTTGACTAACGGCAATAAATACATGGTAGGACATTTGGCTCTGATGCATCTTTTTAGACGTGTGTAGTGTCAAATATCAATTTATTGACTTCTTGGTGCTTAACAGAGTCTTTAGTATTTTACTTTTTTTTTACTTAGAAAAAAAAATTAATAATGTTTTTTTTTTTTTTTTTTTATTTCTATGTTATGCGTACTACACATTAATTAAATGTTTTTAATTTAAACAAATGGATAACCTGTCACTTATTTTATATAATATAAAACCCAGTCTTGCTAATTAGAGTTTTCAATTTTTTAAAGAAATCAATTATTCTACATTTGTGTTTTTTTTTTTTTTTTGTTCTTTAAATGCTTTATTCAAATCGTTAGTTTTCGAATTTATCATAAATCAATGTTACCGGAATGTTTGAATTTTAAATAATGAATAACTGACTCAATGTTGTCAATAAAAGGATTTCCATAAATTGACTTTTTGAAACTACCCACTAAAAAGTTTGTCAGGTGACTGACTCAATGTAACCACTAAAAGGATATTCATAAATTGACTTTTTCGTACTAGTCACAATATTGCCACTTTTTGGTCCTTGGGTACCAATACGTTTCCTCCTAGGACATTTCTATGTTAAAGTGACTAGTTAAAAAGTTTGTCAGGTGACTGACTCAATGTAACCACTAAAAGGATATTCATAAATTTACTTGTTTGTACTAGTCACAATATCGCCACTTTTTGGTCCTGGGGTGCCAATACACTTCCTCATAGGACATCCCCATGTTAAAGTGACTAGTCAGGTAGTTAGTAAAATCAACATGCTCATTAAAACAACAAATAGTGCAATGTATGTCAGAATACTCTGTGGCAGAGTGGTTAGCGCGTATGACTATAAAACATAAATGTAATAATATAAAAATGAATTAAAGTGATTAATATAAAATAATATGAAAAGAAAATAAAAAAGAAAAGAAATATACGCAAAAAAAATCTTTAAATTTTTTGCATTCTGAAAATAACTAATTTAAAGTTTGACTTTTTCGAACTACACACAGTATAGCCACTTTTTGGTCTTAGGGTGCCAATTGAGTTCCTCCTAGGACATTCCCATGTTAAAGTGACTAGTCAGGTAGTTAGTAAAGTGACTAGTGGTGCCCTAATATAGTCAGTCAAGTAACTGGTTTCGGACAGTCATCATTGACTGCAGGGAAATGTTAAATTTTTGTATTACAAAAAATTTCCATAAAAATGAATATCTTTTCAACGTATTTTTTCGCATATTTTTTCAGTTATATCGTACGCATATACTATTCACATTGTCAGCTTCGCAAGCGTGCATTTATTCTTACACATTTGCTTCGTAGTAAGAAATGCTGAAGCTGTATGCACATTTTTTGTTTTGTATAATTTTTGGTTAAAATATATTGTGAGAAGAAGAGTATGGAAACAAAATATTTTGGAAAAATAAAAAATTTATAATGTTCAACTACTGTTGATGTGTGATTTTGGTTTAGTAAAACTGCTAAAAGTATTTACATGGATACGAGCAAAAATATATGGCGCTCCTTAATAACATTGGCCGACAAAAAAAAAAAATCCTCCACCATAGACGAATAGTTGGACTTGATGTATTTTGATGTGCTAAACACGAATCTGCTTTCAGTTTTTTTCTATCAGTTCTGGATTTTTTTTTATGGGCGTGTCTAATATTTCGACCATAGTAAGGCCATTACTCCAGTATATTTCTTCATAACTCAAAAAGGTGTTTATCTTCAAATTATCCAAACAAACTTTTTTTATGTGCTCAATAGTTTCGAAGTTATTTTGAAATAAGTGTCCAAAAAAAAAATCATTTTCATACAAAATTTTTGATTTTTATGTTACTAAAATTTCTTTTAATAAATGAAAGAATCAAAAATGTTACAGTATATTTTTTTATATTAAAGCTGGTAATACTGCTAATAAAATAAGGCATGTATCTTCAAAATTGATGTATAAATCTTAATTTTAATCACAGTTAAGTAAAAATACCCAGGCCAAACAATTTTTTTTTTTTTTTTAATTTTTTCTTGAAACACAAATAACACAAATATGTGGAATAAATGGAGTTAAACAAGAATCTGCAATCACTTTTTTCTATCACGTACTGATTTTTTTATGTGCCTGAATAATATCATCACCTTATTCAGCGGTCACACTATAAAATTCGAGAATGGTTTGTCAAACTTAGACTATAACTCAAAACCGTTTACACGATTTTTATAAAAGATACATCAAAAGATGAACACGAAAATTGCCTACAAAATATTTGAGCTGAGTAAATTCAGCTCAAAGACAATTTAAGTCGCTATATATTTATCTTAATTCGACAAACTGTCCTCGAGTTATACAAGTGTGACGGTCTAAAAGCGGGGTCATAGTAGTGATGCCCATAAAAAAATCAAAATTCATAAACTATTGAGAGTCACGATACTTACAGAGAACATTCAAAATGGTTCCGTCCTCTACATATATATTTTTCACGAATTTAAAAATAATATTTTTGGAAATATGCGACCGCGAAATTTAATTCGCAAATTATCCACCAATAAAATTCAACATAAAAAAATTTTTCAGGTATCATTTTACAGGTAATTTTATTACCTTTAAATAATTGCCTTAATGAATGTTTTAACGTAAATACTTTGGAAGATATTTGTATTTTTAAAAAGACAATTTTCCTCATTTTTGAGATATTATAAATCGCGAACTATCGCGGTAATCAAACTGAAACTCGGCATTTGCGTTACCAGCGTTGCCGAATTTTATTACATTCGGATGATTTTTGGAAGAAATTAGCGATTTTTATATTTTATTACAAACAAAACAATACAAATTGCAATAAATACTTCGTATTTATTATGAAATTTGTTGTAATAACTCCTAAAATATTGCGAGTCCCAGAATGCCACTTTCCACGCTTATAGAAAACATTTTCATCATTAATATATATTTTTTTAAAATTTTTTAAAAGACCACTTTTCGAGATATTTACCCGCGAACGAAAAATAGCGAGATATGGACCATTTTGATATTGAGAAAAAAAGTTATAGGTCATATTAAAGGTAATTTTAATACCAATAAATCTTATATAATAAATACTTCGAATGATATTTGTAATTTTGTGTATGCAACTTTTTACATATTTTGAGCTATTTTGAACTTTCAAACCGCGATATTTCGCGAACCACTTAATGAAATTATCTGAAATTTTGAATTAGCCTTAGTTTTGACAAGAATGTACCAAATATCATTAAATTCGGAGAGGAAAAGTCAAAAATTGTAATTTTTCGTGTTGGTTTTAAATGGAATGTCTCTATGTGTAGTTATTTGTGGAAAGGTCAAGCTTCATTTCATACTGAAATCTTTGCAGCCACTTGCAGCACAGCAAATAATTTTGTTTCTTCTAGAAACATTTAAGCTTAAAATAGGTGAAATTTCCTTTGTTCAAGTAAACCCTTGCGAAAAAAGTACAGGTCGCACTTTTGTAGAAATTTGGCACGAGTTGGGGGTAGTGCACTAAATTTACAAATTCTGCTAACACTTAGTGATATTACAAAATGTTTAACTACAATATTTACTTTTAAGTGGTGAGTTGAAAAAAATCAGTCTAACTAAGAATAGTGGTAGCGAAAATGTTTTTTCCACTAAAATTAATTAGTGATAGATAAAATTCAGCTCAAGCTCATTATGGCATCAGACATTTATCAAAACCTAAGCAGATTTTCAGATTAAATTTTACACATTACTATAATTTAAAACCTTCTTACTAACCGACAAAAAATCTATAGTTTTCTTTATTTATAACTACAAAAATATTACATTTAAAAATTTACTCTTCAAATTAATTTTTTTTTTTTTTTTGTATTTTTTGACCCAAAAAAAAAAGTGGGTTGGTTTATTATACCCACCATCAAAAAGATGGGGTGCATATTGATTTTATCATTCCGTATATAACATGTCGAAGGAATCATCTAAGACCCCACAAAGTATATATTTTCTGGGTCCTGGTTAGATTCTGAGTCGATCTAGCTATGTCCGTCAGTCTGTCCGTCTGTTGAAAGCAGGATAGGGCTCGAACGGGACAACGTAGGGGTTAATAAACAAAAAAGTTATGGGCTAAAAACTAGAATCACAGGGTATCCGTTTCATACTTTTCTGCTGATAACTATTAAATAAACTCGGAAACCAAAAATGTGCGTGGTCCGCCCACTTTACCGCCCACCTCCCATATAAGGTGAAATTGTGTTCAAATAGTTCAAGGACCAATGTAAACTCGGAAACAAAAAATAGGCGTTACCTTCAAAATAACGTAAAATTGTTAAAAGTTGATGGTGGGTATATAGATTCGGCCGAGCCGAATATAACATTCACGCTTGTTTTTACTTTAAAAAATGTTTGATAAAAGTCTATAAAATATTTAAAATAGAGTATACATTAATATTTAACGTCAAATAAATATAAGTTTAAACAATTTTCTTTGGTGTAGGACAGTTTTCCTGTTTTTCGGTTTTACCTTAAAAACTCCATTCACACAGGTTCTTATTGGAAATTCATTACGGATTATTACTACTACAACTAAGAACTATAAAAACTGAAAAAATTTTACATTTTGACCCACGCATTAAAAACATGTACTGAAATAAATATTCAAATTTCCAAAAATCCCTTCGTTGCACAGTGTGTGATTCAAAAAATGAAATGGAAATAATTATGGAGCTTCGGAACGGCTGCTCCCATTTCCATGAAATTTTACATGGTGATAGTTGAGGTATAGGCGTGTGTAAGTTTTGTGCTTGGACCATATAGACCTACTGGGGGCGAGTAAACAGGGTCCCAAAGTTGGACACATCGGGTAAACGATTTTTTTTTAAACGATCCTGATTCCTTATATCTTAACCGGTTTCTAAGATATATAGATCTATATAGGAGGATTCTGCTAGTCGAGATATTCAAAAAACATCGTCATATTATGCTTTAAATATTAAAATCTTTACTATTTAGCCTGTCTTGGTGAAGTTTTTTCGCTAGCGGGTTCAAATATTAATCCGATTTTCCTTAATTCATTAGCAACTAATAACAAAATTGTGTAAAGATAAAATCATAAAATCTCCATTTCTGCATTCGTTTTTGGCTAAACGGGAAGCAGTTCAGTGTCAAATCGTTCTAAATCTATTTTTTGTTTTTTTTTTTTGTTTTTGTTAAATTATCGTCAATAAATTTAAAAAAGTTCGCGTGACGTTTCCTTTTAAGTTTTTTCCACAAAATCCAAATCTCTAGCAACACATAAAACGCATAGCTCTAACTATTTAAAATTATGTTATCAAAATGTCTCTGGTATAAGATATAAATCTCAATCATTCAATTCGTTAACATCCGAAACTGATTATGATATCTTTGTTATTACGGAAACATGGTTGGATTCAGACTTTTATAGTGAAGAATTTTTCAATCCATACACATATGTAGCAATGGCTATTTTATTAAAAAATGGAAATTCACTTCAATTTTGCCTATTTACAAATCTGGTGATAAAAATTATGTCGTTAACTATAGATCAATTTACAAATTAACCAATATTTCAAAAATTCTTGAACATATTGTTTATAATAAGCTTTTCTTTAATGTAAAGAGGTATATATATTTTTTTTTATTTCAACATGGATTTATGAATGAAAGATCAACCACTACTAATTTTGCTATTTTTACCAAGTGTTGATAGTTTTGAAGACCGATTTTAGATTGTTGCAATTTACATACATTTTGATAAGGCATTTCACCGAGTCCCACATAAACTTTTAATATTGAAATTGTATAAGATGGGTTTTCATTCCCAAATGTTATCTTGGTTTCGTTATTACTTGTCAGATAGACAATCCGTAGTTTCTATGGTATTTACTCAACATTATTTATACCTACTTCTGGTATTCCACAAGGCACAGTGGGGCCAAAAGCAAAATAAATGGTAATAAGTCTGGAACTTTGAAACCACTGAACCGATTTAGATGAAACTTGGATCATCGATAGAGTTGGAGTTAGGCATAATATTGTTGGATAAAGTCTTTAGATGCAGCACGGACGCCGCTACAATGGGCTAAAGTTGAACACCTCGAGGGTGAAAAACATATCGGGGCTTATAACTTCTACAAATATTAACCGATTTTAAATATGTTTACATTTTTGAATTCTCATTGTTCTAAATTCCCTCGTACAGTTTAAAAGATATTTAACTTCAAAAAATAAATTTCTCATTCTTGGCTTTTTACCTTTTTGCCTTATAACTTTTAAAATAAAATTTCTAAAATTTTTTTAAAAATATGTTGAAATTCTCTATAATTTTTTAAATTACTCTAATAAAAATTTTTTTTGTTATTTCAAAACGATAACAAGAAAAAAAATTTCAAAACTAATTTTTTTTTTTAATTTTTTGCCAAAAAAGTAACTTTATTAGTATTTATAAACCGGTTTATTCTCCTAATTTCGGTTTTTTCCGAACCGGTTATTTTAAATAGTTCAATTTCGGTTAACCGGTTTATCCGGTTTTTTCAGTCGGTTAATCGGTTTTAAAAATTTTATAAAATACTACTAAATATCGTCTTTTTTTAAATTTCCCGAATTCAAAATAAGAGAAAATGTTTTGAAAGAATTAAAAATGCTTTCTGTTTGAGTTAACAAGTAATCATCAGGTGATAAAGTTACATGCTTTGAGTTCAAAATATTTTTATATATTTAATATATCTATAATATCTGATTTTAACAGATAAGTAATTAAGCACTCTATTTACAAAACCTTTGCTAGAAAAATTTTCTAACAGAAAAAAAATAATAATAATAATGATAATAATAATACTAATTAAATTTACACACTTAGGTATGCAGAAAATAAATTTGCGAATTATTAATTATTTTTCTAAAAATTTCTATTATTTTTCACAATTTAACAAATTAAAATGTATTTTTATAAAAATTATATAAAAATTTCTTTAAGAAAAATAGTGGTGAACAAAAATCATAAAAAGTAAATTCTTTCAGCTTTGAATATTCTTTTCTGCTGAGCTGTTATAGTATTTCAATCATTTTATTGTATTTTTTAATAAAAAAAAAAATATTTTTTTAAAAACGTTATGATAACAAATTTAAATTCGTTATAAAACTTTTAAAAATTACTAAATATCAAGCAAAATTTTTTTTTTTAAATTAGGTTAAAAAACGTATTTTCAACTTTCGATTTAGACGTCATTTATAAAAAACGAGTTTTATTATATTGTTCTTGATTGAGATTTAGGCTGAAGTTGTATTTTTTTATCCAAAATTATTTTTGTAAAGCTTCTAATTACATTTTTTATTTAAATGTCAGTTAACCGGTTTTTTAGTAGACGGTTAACCGAAAACCCGGTTTTTTAATTTTAGCCAATTTTCGGTTAACCGTCAAACCGGTTTTTTGAAAAGTCGGTTTTTTTATAAACACTAAACTTTATATACTTAACTTTTTTAAAAAATTTTGTTAGAAAAGAATAATATTATATTTCTCCTTCTCTTTATTTGGTAACATTTTTCTTAGCATTTTCCGACATAGAAAAAATCCTCCATTTTACCTATATGGAAACTAAAATCAAACAGCAAATTTTAATGTTTTAATTTTGTCCATACTATTCAATATCCACTTTTATATAAAAATGTAAGTTGTAGTAATTATCTAGAATTTTTTTAAAGTTTTCACTTTCTTGTGTATTTAAATATCCATTAGGCAGGAATGGGTTAACTTTATTTTATTAACCTCTATTCAAAAGGAAGGTTTAAACAAATATATATGTTAGCTATGCAGGAAAACTTAGCGAAGCCGGTGTTTGAAATACCGTAGAGGTGAAAGTCTTGGAAATTATTTCATTATGAAATAACTTCCGATGATATAAAATGAAATAAGATCCAACCCATGGGTGTTATTCATAGAGAAATAAAACCCAATTTTTATGGGAAAAAATTGGAAATTATTTAATTTTTTTACTGGGAGTTATTTCATTTGGGTGTTATTTCTTGGTATCATTGAATACATAGTGTACCATGAGATAACTCCCAAATCGAATTAGTCCCATCAAATAACTCCTAAAAAAATTAGGAGAGGAGAAAGTCCTTTCGTCCGGCTATGCGGAAAAGTTTTAATTTCAAGCAAAAACTCCCAATTAAAATGAAATAACTCCGAATGACATTCATTTAGGTACTTAAGTGAATAAAAAAAAGTTCCAACTAAAATGAAATAAAGAACAATTGCAAAAATTAATGAAATAACTCCAGCAAAATTTCATTGGGAATTATTTCATTATGAAATATCTTCCGATGATATAAAATGAAATAAGTTCCATCCCACTGGGTGTTATTTCATAATGAAATACAACCTAATTTGTATGGAAAAAAATTGGGAATTATTTATCATTTCACGGTACCAATACAAAGTTCCATTCATTAGTTGAAGAATTGAACTTATATCCATACATGTGATAATTTAATTGAATTTTAGTTATTTCTTTACATGCTACCACAGTTGAAATAAAATAAAAATAAAAAATTGTGCAAGCAGCGTAAAAACGTAGTAATATTTTGAATCTTCGTCTTAATGTTGGAATTTTAAGATCTATCCAAAATTAACTTACAATATATTCAATTATTTCTTTACGGTTTTTAACGTAAAAAGATTTTATAAATTTTAATTTAAAAAACTTAACAACAACCAAAAATGTAATTAAAATAAATGTAATAAAAATAAACTATTTTAGATTACAAATTAATTCATATGCAATTTTTCGCATTCATATATGTATCCCTTCTTCAAATATATGAATTGGTAACTGCATTATAAAAATCAATAAAAATTAATATTTCAAAAATCTGATCATAAATAATTATTTACATTCGGGTTATAAATAATTAGTTACTAAACAACTTCTATGTAATGCAGACAATATGTTGTTGTCATTACAAAGTAACTACATCCGTAACTACATGTCATTACCAAGTTTTTGCTGGGTAGTTTTCAAAAAATTTCGAAAGATGAAATTTTTTATTAAATAGCATTTCTTTGTAATAAACTGTGATAAAATATGAAGATAATAACTTAGATTTAATGCATATTTTTCGCAAAGTTTTTAAAAAGCGCCATTTTTATTATAAAGAAAATTTTAAAAATTTCTCTAGGAAACTCTAAAATATGCCTCACTAATACCATCAAACATTGAAAATATGTTAAATTTAATTTGAATAACTCAGTAAGCTTTGATAATTACGTATAATTTGTACCAGATTTATACATAAACTTCTAGTTTGCAAAAAATTTGTATATGTTCAACTTAAAACCGCTGTAACTTTCGCGCCCCCTGCATAAAATAATTAACGCGAACTGATTCTTCATGCATTCGGGTCACTTTATATTTGTACAAATGGTTTTTAATGTGCCATCAAAAAAAAAAAAAAATATAATTAAAATTAAAAATGTTTAATAATCGCCCATATGAATTTACAACTGAATTAAAAAAATAGATATAAGTAGTATATTAATTTTTTTTTTAATTTAAAGAGTTGACGGGACAATGAGCAGATACATATCGCAAATTAATACAAATAATAGCAAAAGTAATAACATCCTGCACAGTGAGTAAACTGTTTACTCTGCACTCAAAAAATTATTTAACGAGACAGTTTTGTTTAAAGAAATAAGTGTCCGTTTGTTTTATATCTTACATAAAACTTCTTACAGGTTGTGGTGTCAGTGTCAAGAACATTTATTTTGAAAGCTTTTTTAATGGTCATTCTAAAGTTTTTAATACGTGAATGTATAAGTATGCGAAATGTGTGAAATCTATGTAATATGTTTGTAAAATTTAGTAAAATAATGCGAACTCAAGTAAAAAGCATAATAAAAAAATTATCTGTAGTTTGCATGCATCAAAGATAATAAGCAAGATTGCTATATGGACTATGAACTAAAATAAAAGAAAAACTAAACCTAATATACATAAGTTAAACTAACAAAAAAAATGATATACAGTTAGGGACAAAACTATTTGTACACATGCATTTCGTATATCTTCAATAATTTATAAAGAATAAAAAATTATTATATGTAGTTTTAATTCAGGTCCATTTTTATTGAATTATTTGATAAAAAATAAATTAATATATAACACATTGTTAAAAAAAGTACAATTTAAGTAAAAATCTTTGGGACAAAAGTATTTGTACATCAGTACTTTGTACAATTATTTGTACGTTGGACTCTTGTATGATGATTTTTTTAAATACCGTTATATTTTCTTCGTTAATCGAGTTTTATTTTACAAAATAAGAAGTTGGTTTTAACGTTTTGAATAATAAGCACATCAAAAATGGGAAAGCGAAAAGAGTTGAGTTTGGATATTAAAAATTTAATTATTGATGAACATAAAAAAGGAAAATCTCTCCGGAATATAAGTAATTTAGTAAATTTGCAACATTCCACAGTACAATACATTGTAAGCAAGTATAAAAACAGCGGATCTGTTGAAAATGTGCGTGAAGGTATACGAAATATATGAGGTGTACAAATAGTTTTGTCCCTAACTGTATGCATAAGAAGAGGAAATAAAAAGTAGACATTTTCGTTGTGAGCAGATGATAATGCAGCAACGTAAAGCCCTCTCTACCAAGGTCATCAATTTATTGTTAAAAAAAATAAAAAATTAACGTTGGATGACCCCTACACATAATCTCAACCACTACTACTTACATTGCCATAGGAATCAAAATAAAATTTCTTATTCGAAAATTTCGAAAATGTCGTAAATGCAGTAAACATTTTTGTGATTGTCGATAAAATTTTGACAGATGACCTGAATGATTCTAAATTATAGATTTTCATCAAAACACGAACTTCAAAAATGTTGTCGGTTACGATATTTTGGCGGTCAGGGATCAGTACGATAATTTTGATAATTTCTGAACTAATAATAGTGTAGAACAGTGTTGCCAGTTTAGCCTTTTTAAAGCTAAATCTAGTCTTTTTATTTTGCTTTTAGCCTCAAAATTTTCGTTTTAGCTTCTAGCCTTTTTTCTAGCTTTTTTTAATTTTAAACTAGCCTTAAAAAGGCTAAAAATTTACTCATTTTATTTCTACAGAATCATCAATTTAATCATTTTTGTGTATTAGTTCGCACAAAAAATTTAATTATTTATATTTAACGAAAACTTTCGCCTGCGGCGCTTCATTCTGCGAAAATATTATAAGTATTTTTTAACAAACTTTGTTACCTATAAAAACTATTTATGTTCTATTTACAATTCACTAAAATATCCTTAAGAAATACCAAAATCTAATGAGAAAAAAATAAATAAATGCGTTTTTAAATAAAACAATATATTAGCTTTTTTCTGGCTTTATTTTTTGGGACATTTAGCCTTTTCTAACTTTTTTTAAAGTCTAATTTATATTTTTTTTTTTTCTCAAGTCCTGGCAACACTGGTGTAGAATTAGATGAGTAAGAAAATAGAAGATCAATAACGTTTTTATAAGATGCAATAAAAAATGGGGAATCAAATTTCGACACGGTTAGTCAATTTCAGTTTTTCCTTATTTTCTAACGTTGAAATATTAACAAAGCACTTTGTTTTAATGAAAGACATAATTTTATTTAAAAAATTATAAAAAAATAAATTTTTTTTAGTGCATATTTTCGCGTTTTTAGAGCATATTTTTCGCTTTTTACTACATATTTAATGCGCATAAAACCATTTTTTTTGGAGCATATTGTGGTTTCCCTGGTTATTACTTTTATACACCTTTGTGAAGCTTCTTTTTATAATTGATGAGGCTTCTCAAGGACTTCAGAAGTCAAACTTGATGAAAAGATAAATTATATTTGATGCCAAATCTGTAGAAATATTATTTTCCATTATATCTAAAATTATTAAATGGAGGAATTAGAATTTCTTACCCGTTCTGGATATGGCATCAAAATGAAGCGATTTTTGGCAGGCTCTATTCCAATTATTTTGAGATGTTGAATATTTTCACAAAGTTTTGGGATTTATACAAAAAAAATTAAAAATTTATTTTACACTTTGCAAATATAAAAATAGGAAACAAATTTTGCCACTTAAAATTTAAAGTATTCCTTTATAATTTCTTTATAAAAAAAAACAATTTTTAATTTTAAGAAAATTTAATTTGGTGACGACTGAAATGTGACTTTAGTTCTAGTGGAAAAATACGGTAAAATGCTTTAATGACTGCTATTTAAAGTTTTTTTCAACCAATAAATTAAATCGCTGAATTATTAGATTGCGTGATTTACCATTACAAAGGCTAAAAGTATTTCATTATTGCGGTTTGTGGAGAATTATTAATTGGAGATTATTTTTAAGGGAAATTTCCCAGCAAACATTTTTTTGAGAAATATGTATTTTTAGATATTCATATACTAAAAATTTATGAAATGATATTATAAAACAATTTTTGCTAGCGCGTGATACAAACATACATTCGATCGTAATCCTTTTTAAATACAACAACAAATAAGGAATGAAATACGAAAAATTTGTTCTTTACAACACAATTGCACTTATAGTAAATTATCCAAAACCGGTGGATTTCGTTTTTTTTTTTTTCTAATTTTCGGTTTTTGACGAAACCGGTTTTTTAAAGGCTTTTAACCGGTTTTTTTCAGAACAGCGTCTTATTTAACTTTTTATATAATTTTACACAGAAAAAGAGTCCAAAAATATTAATACAAAGTATTATAGTGTAAAAAAAAACACCTTTAAATTTTAAAATTCTATTTAAATTAAAATCAATAATGGAGTTGTTCGACCTTTTTAGTATTATAAATAAAAAACTTTTTCCTTTATTGCTTATATTTCGCTACAAACATCGAGTAGCATCATCAGGGCTTATTTTCTAAAATTAAATACAATGTAGATATACATATTAATAATAAACAATCATATACGCAGAAAAAATTAAATTTCACATTCTAATACTAAATTTACAGCTGTGTGCAAAATAATATGTATCATTTTTACATTCAATAAAATGAAGATGTTTTTTTGATTTCAAGAATTTTTTTTTTTTTGATGGATTTTATTATATATTTCCCAGATTTTATAAAAAATAAGTAAATCTTAAAATTAAACATCGTAATTCAGATAAATTACTCAAAGGGATTGAATACACAAGAAATTAGCTGTGCAAAATAATAGTAGTATCGATTAAAAATACCTGTTAAAAATAAAACTGCCTGATTAAGTTCTTCTTTTTTTGCATATTTTGTTTGTACACATTAATATATTTTTCCAAGCTGACTGCACTGACGTCCACAATTCATGCAAATTTCCCGGTTTCTTTTTTTTTAAAAAAAGCATCTTTGACATCTCCCCAAAGATTTTCAATGTAGATCACAAAGAATACTAAGAAAAGAAGGCTTGTCAAAAAAAAACCTAACTTTAAGATTGTGTTAGTCAAATTTTATTTATATGTATTAGTTCTGAAACCACTTTCACCACACATCATAAACATACATAGTTGCACAAAAGAGTAGTTAGAAATTATTAAATATAATTCATCACAATTATATTCCCAGATTTTTATCTCTTGATGCGGGTTACATCCACAAATAGTAATATAATTAAATTTTTTTGCTTTTTGTTGATAAATATGAAAATAATTTAAAATTATTTTAAATTCTGTTTTATTTTTAATACCAAAAGTAGCAACATTGTTCGTTCAATTTAAATTTCAACATAAAAAAAAGGAATGTTAAAAATAAAATAAAAAACTATTTTTTCAGTTTGTGGAAAATATTAGTGTAACGGGCGTGAAAGTACAATAAACGTGTGTGAAAAAATTATTAAAATATCGTGTGTTAGTGGAAAAATGTGTCGCGTGTGTAATTTTCCTTAAATTTTAAGGAAAATATTTGTTTATTTTGTGTTGTTTCTCTCTCTCACAAGTGTGTTGAATTCACACAGAACTTGTATCTATTCTTAGTATTCTTTGGTAGATCAGATATGGAGAGTGGATCGATTACTCCAAAACATCACTTTTATTTTTGGAAGACCATTTTTTTTTACAATTTACTTGTTTCTTAGGAAAATTTTCTGCTAAAACACCCATGGCATATTCTTCTCTGAATAAGACAACATGACTGTTCTTACTATTTCCACATACATTGGGGCATCTATGTTACCTCTTATCTAAACTATGGACCTTGATATGAAGAACAGCCCCAAATGCTGATTTTCCCAACATAGTGCTTGACGGACTTGAATATATTTTGTATCATATAATTTGTTATTTGGTCACGACACATATGTTCATGACCAATGCGTCCGATATGCACCAAAAAGAACTACTTTGGACGCATTTGTGCAGAGAATGTGCGCCATTTCCTTTGCGGCCAGTCGGAGTAAAGTATCGCGAAATAAGGGCGATCGCGTACCTGTCTGTAGTTTGGTAATTGGACTTTCCTATGGAAACTTGCTTACAGATTTTGTTTTTGTAGATGTCAAAAAATAGTTGACGCATCAACTTTCAGCTTTGAGTCCTCTTTTAGCTTAGTGGACGTCACAAATGTGTTTGGGTTTATCATTCGCTTTTTACGCGTAATGTCACTTAGAAGATTTTTTTACATGCGAGTTCGTGTTTATTGGTTTGGGTTATATTTTTTTAGATTTTCAATACCTGCGGGAAAACATTCCACAAAATTTTTGGAGAAATTTGTATGTTTTAGCTTCAGAAAGTATTTTTACCAATAAGGTACGGGTGCTAGGAATACAGTGCTTGTCGCCACCAATTTTAAAAATGTTTAAAATCAAAATTTCACTGTATGTACAGTACACGGCTATATAATTTACTTAAAAACCAAAAGGATCCAAAATAATAAAACAATAATACTTTTTGCCAATGTTTATCATTTTGCTACTATTATTTTGCACAGGCAAAAACCAAGCGGCTTAAGTAAAATAACGGTAACTTCTGAAGATGCATAGAAAAATAAAAATAATTTTTCTTATAATTATTGTCCCTGTTTAAGACTTTCATATAGATTGTTGTTTTTGAATTCCTTTTGTTATGTAAAATTTTGTTATGTACTAATTTGAATATTTTAAATTTCTTAATAATTTCAATAATTTTTTTAAACAAAACACTAATAATAACATTTGAATTTTATAATATTTTCAAACAATTTTATTTTTGAATCAATAAAATATTGCTTACAAATTTTTATTTAAAATTATATAATACAAAATTAATTAAACTATGAATTGTGCAAAATAATGTAATAGTACTTAAAATAACGTTTTGATTACATAAAGGTATAAATTAGTTTTAAAATTTATGATAAAGGGAGATGTTTATGTAAAATAATATTACTTGTATGATAAAATTTTGATGAAAAATAATAATTTTGTATATACATATAGATAAACAAAGAAAATTTTAGTCCTTCGACACATCCTGTACATTTTGTGACCAAATTGACCTAAAAGAAAGAAACAAAGTCTTTGTTAAAATTAAAAAAAATTAAATAATAAATAATACATATCATTTAAAGTTTGAGGATAATTTTAAACGAAAGCCGTACAGCTCATACAAGGACGAATATCCACAAGATGACTTTGATTTTATTAGAAGGTAAAATATATAGAAGGTAAATATTAATAATTGTGTTGAAACATATTCAATAAAACAAGTCAGAAATTTGTATGTATTCCTTCAATTGGTTATGTGCATCAAAATGATTTTCGGAGGTCATGTGACCACATGCAACTAATTCTTACTACAAGTGTGATTTATATGTCTATAAAACATTAAAATATTTATTTATGTGAAACTTGGGTGCTAACTAAGATCAAATAAGTAAAGATCCTCATAAAATGTATAACTTTTATTTCTAGTTGTATAAAATCTGTTTGTGTCAAACATAATTTTAATAATATTTATATTAGGATTAAAACTGCGGAGGTGGGTTTGGTCAATGGATTTATTTTTATGAAATGTAATTAAAATACTGTCCCATTAAGGGTATTTATAAGCTTTAAAGTTCTTTTGTTTGGTGGCTAGAAAAATAAATAGACTAGTCTTTACCAATTTCAACAGGCTAAGCGCCCTAGTACCATAATAATTGCGACTTGTTCTTTATTTACATCACCAGAGAGTCAGCTGACCAGACGAACGAACATCTTTAAACCGATCCAGAATCAGTCTCTGTATACCTTAAGATGGTGAAGGGTATAAATGGTGGTGAAGGGTATAAAAAACTAAAACAACACAAAAATCCATATAACATAAAACACAACATTACTTACATGCTTTATAAATATTTAGGTTCATATTTACTGACCTCCGCTTCGTAGTTATCCACAAGTCCAAAAGATGGAAATATTAATATCCGAAAATTTATCCGAAATTTGCACTAAATTCATTACCTCAAGAATTCTTATGGGATGTCTCATATTTCTTATGCTTAAACAATGCTATACAATTTATTTTGTATTTTTTTAGAAATTGTCAAAACATAATTTCTTTTTTGCTTTTCATATAATTTTTGAAAATATTTAAAACCAATAAAACAGCATGTTTAAATCAAATAATTATGTTAATAAAATTTTGTTTAAATCCAAAACATTATTTTATAAAAAAAATCTTGCCATAATTTTTTCTGTGTACGAATAAAGCACAAAGCAAAATATGTAAAACATAAAACAATGAAGCAATAACAACAGTGACAACATTAATTCTTACATTGAGTGTTTAAACACAAACAGACAAGTAAAACAGCTATAGTAGTGTCTCTACCATCGTCTGATATTGCACTGAGAGTAATTTTGATATTGCACTGTATATTAATACTAATTATTGCATTTGTTTTAATGTTTCTTTCTTATTGACGAGTTGTCTGTATATTTGAGCACAATTCCCCGTGTCAGTTTTAAAATTTATTCTCTGTGTTGTTGGTGTATTTATTATGTGTAGCATCTCTAACATATAACGGCATCTGTAATTGTTCTCATTTCCAAAGAAATCCACACGAATACACAGTCCGATAAAATTAGTTTTTTTCTATTTTTATGTCTAATAGAATGTTAGTTTTTGAAAAAAGTTTTCCAAACTTGTTCCAAGTAATAAATCACAACTTTTTATAATATTGTCCCTAGATTAAAAAAACAAACATACATTTTTTTTTAAATAAATGTTTATCCAGTATATTAACACAAAAATGGATACTTTCGATATAATTATAGATACAATTAATTTCCTATCTCTATTTAAAAGAAGAAAAACAGTATGAGAAATTGGTCATGATTGTTAATTATTTCAACTAGCTCCCATACAAATACCCTACGAATAGGGTTTTAACGCTTAGAAATTCCTATTTATATCACTATTTCAATAAAATTCAGTACAAATAAGTTTAATGCAAAATTAAATCGGAGTACAAAATATCAGGAAGATCGGTCAAAAATTAGACATAGCTCCCATATAAAGCCCAATTTCGAAAATCACTTTAAATTAAAGTATCATGGTAATATTTGACACAAATAAATTTAAAATCAGTAAAAATTATATAAACTAATTTCATATTAGTTCCATTTTCAAAAACTTCGGAAATCATTTTAATGCACAAACGCAATGATGTAGGGTGTTATATTGTCGGGATAGGCCGACTTGATTTTTTTATGTTTGCCCTTGAACTCAGTAACATAAAAAACAATCAGAAAAGATACGGCAACAAAAAAATTTTGGAAGCCATATTGTTTCCGCCATTTTGCATTTTTTTCATACTTTAGATAATTTTATAGAATACCGATTTCAAAATTTGTTGTACTTGGTTTTTGATAAATTTATCAGTTATAAGAAAAAATTATTTTTTTTAGAAATTAACATAACTTAAAGAAACACGTTGAGTCCGCCATTTTGTTTTTACAAATTCTGATTTCAGTTTCAAATTAAATAATTCTAAAACTGCCTATACACAAAAGTTTAGCTGGATCAGAAAATTTTTCAAAAATTTTGGCAGCCATTTTGGTTTCTCCATTTTGAATTTTTTATTTTTTTAGTTCATTTTTGGAAATGTTAGTTCTCATGACAAACAGACGTATTTTTTGTTCGCTCCGCGATTTGTTAATAATTGATCGTGTAATAGTGAAAAATTTATTTAAAATAATAAGCGATTGGACGTTATAAATATTATTTTGCCAGTGCAACATATATTGTATTGAAAATTTAAAGAATAATCAAATAAACAAACCGTGTAAATAAATAAACAAAAAAAAATTTTTTTGTGATAAAAAAGAGTTATAATAACCTGTTATAATTAACTTATAAGAGTCTATGAGTTCTCGAGATGAGAGACGACTCAGTTTAAACGACAGTAATGCTTACATATTTCTCAACGGGGAGAGTGTTAAAAACAAAAACATTTATAATTCAGAATATAACAAAAACAACTTAACCGCGAAACCACTTGAGAGAGCTTGCTCTTGTTCCCCCGTAATTAATTTACATGAAAAAAAATACACAAGAAATTCTACAAACAAAAATTTGTTTAGAACAAAGCATAAAAGAAAACACGCAAAATCCGACAACAACAACTACACCAGCTTTAGTAACAACACAACTTTCTACTGTAAATACAAAAACTTGTAATCCACTAACAACTATGTCTAGTGAGAGTTTTAGAGTCATTAACACTAGCAATACCTTAAAAGGCAAAGATGGTACGCAGAAGGGCGCTATTCCAAAACAAAGAAATAAGATAAGTATATCAAAACCATTAGTTCCTACTGGTATGCTTAGGTATTTAAACATTAATAAGAGAAATTTAAGTCCCCAAAAGGGGATGACTTCTGCAAAGAAACAAAAGGAATATGAAAACCCCTTGACTGGCAACCGTTTTGCTCTCTTGAATGATGATGTAAACAATCATCAAGAAAAAGAATGTGGTACTATTCAAAAACCATCAAAGCCATTAGTAAATTCATTTATTGACCTTATCGGAAAAAATAATTTTCATATTGTTACCATTAGAAAGGGTGGTGTGCAAGAGATGAAAATCGTTATATACACTGAGGATTGTTACAGAAAAATCTCTCATTACCCAAATGAATGTAAGAAAAATTTCTATACTTATCAACTGAAAAGTAGTAAAGGATTGATAATGGTAATTAAAGGTATAGAGTTCAGTGTGGAGTCAAACGAAATCAAGGAGGCCCTAGAAGAATTGGGCTATCAAATAAGAGTGATCGTAAACATTTTTAATAGGGATAAGATCCCCCAGCCAATGTTTAGAGTTGAATTGGAACCAGATGAAAGGAAGCTAAAAAGAAATGGGACTCATCCTATATACTCTCTGCGATATCTATTGAACCGTAGAGTAAATATAGAGGAACCTCTTAAAAGGAAAGGACCTGTTCAATGTGGCAATTGTCAAAAATTTGGGCACACTAAAAATTATTGTACTTTGCGTACTGTATGTGTTGTATGTGGAGATCTGCACACTTCATCACAATGTGATATTTTAACAAAAGGTATCAAAAGAAAATGTGGTAACTGTGGTAGCGAGCATTCAGCCAACTATCGCGAATGCCCAGTATACAAAGAATTTTTGAAGAGATTAAGGGAGAACCAAAAGCTAAGAAGAGGTCGTAAAGACATCAGTTACAAATACCATTAACAATCCAATTAATTCTGAAATCAGTGTTAATGAGGGTGCGGCTTCAGTAAAGTCAAATTTACAAAACGACCAAGCAACTTCATTTATACCTAGTAATGGTTCATATGCCAGTGTTTTAAAAACAAGTTTTCAACAACCTAATATCCCCCAAAATTCGGGAGGGTTAGAAACTTTTATGCAATCTCTTACGCAAACAATAACCTCTCTTAATCAAAATATGACAAATTTTATGTCGTCCATGCAAAACACAATACAAACGCTTTTAAGAGCGCAGAACCAAATGATTCAAATCCTCTTAACGAGAAAATGAATTATTTGTGAATATGCTTTTGGAATGCAAATGGTTTAAACGAAGATGACTACCCCTCGCGAAGGGGTAGTCATCTTGGCGCGATGCGAGGGCTTACGTGTAAGGACCCATGAGGCCGTACTGGCAGGGCCACCCATACCAGAGGGGCTCATGGTGAACACAAACTAAGAACTACCCACCCCCTGTCTGATAGCGTCTGTTTTCTCCAATAGGGGCGGCTATCAGACGTTCCTTCTTGACGCTTCTCCATTCTTATCAAAGAATGAACGTCTAGAAGGAACAGTCCGCTGGATCCCATGATCCATTGTCCACACTTTAACGTGTACGTCAAATCCACCAGCTTCTGTTTCCCATAGTGGGCTGCTTGGTGGTCTGTTTTGACCCCAGAGGGGCGGCAGTTACCGAAACTTGGCAGTAAGTATAAAATGCAAAAGTCCGATATTGTCTGTAATGTCAAATAAGAAATCGTGCCCCACGTATCCGGTCGGGGGCCTCATAATCTCCGGAGACCCTATTCCCACGGCGGTAACCTCAGGCCGTGGCGAATCGAGTGCTACTGAGGTTCAGGTTAGTCTGGTGGAGGCACCGGGCCAGGCTAATCTGCGAGCTACTGGCGTCCAGAAACAAGTGGCAGGAGGAGGCAAGGGGAAACCCAAGCCTACCGAATGCGTGAAAACTGCCCCCAAACAGGGTAGCAAATCAATAGGCAGCTGGGTGCCTCTGTCTTCTAAACCAAGCACCTCAAAAGCTGCTCTGGCCCGCGCCGACTCAAGATCGGCGAAACCCCCTGTCTCGGGGACTGCCTGCTCGAAACAAACTTGAGCTACAGCAACCCCTGTGCCTATTGTAACCAAAGGAGTTGCGAACAAGATTTCGGGCTCCCAAGCGTTACCACCCCCCGCCAGTGAAAGAGACGCGAACCAGCTTTCGGTCTCCGGAACTGTGCCTCCAGCCCAAAAGGGCAATAATCAGACCCAAAGGCACATAACACCCGCCAGAAGGGCCTTTTTAAGACGGCGTGCCGCCGAGAGATTTCTGGATCGGTTGGGTAAAAAGCCCGCCGAATCCCTAACTCCAGAGGAACTTGTTTCCCTTAATTGGGCTAAATCCCTATTGGCCGAATTGCAGCGAAACCCTCCCCCCACGTCGAAAGACGGGCCTAAACGGCAACGTTCTGTGGAGGAGGCACAGCTGCAAAACCAACAGCCCGGGACTAAACGTCCAAAGCCCTACAATCCGATGGACAACTCGAATAGTGAAGTGGCCAAAAGTCATCTCATACGTGCAGTCATCGATAGGAGTGATCCAGATTGCGCTATATCACATACAAACTGGGATATAGTGCGTAGGAAGCTGATGGGAGTGTTCTGGAAAGCTCTGAAAGAGAACCCCGAACCCTCCCCTCAGTGTGATGATGCAGGATGGTACCGTAGCCGTGTCAAATTAATGGCCTGCTCAAACGAACGATCAGCAATGCTCTTGAAGCAGGCGATCGCTCTTTTGGACGGCCTATGGGAAGGTGCTAGACTAGACGTGGTCTCTATTGTCGAGATTCTACGTCGGCCTAGAGCCATGGCCCGTGTACCGGACGAACCACAAAAACCCGAGGAGATCATGGAGCTCATTCAGTTCGGAAATCCTGAGATCCCCACAAGCGATTGGAAGGTGACCAGAATATCCGAATCTGACGGAGCTTCAAGAAAGATCGTGATTGTTATGAATAAAGAGTCACTGCCATCACTCCGGGAGAAAAGTGGGAAGATTTATTATGGCTTCGAGTCAATCTTCCTACAGGTCTACCGAGGTGATGACAAGGACAGACCGATTCATAATGATGACAATCAGGCTCCGGAAGCTATGTCTTGTGAGGAGACTACTAGTTCTCTTGCTCAAGAGGACTGAGTTTGTGGGTGAATTTTTTGAGCGAGTGGACGAAGTAGTTGACGAGGACGCCCTCTTGGACTCGGACCAAGATGACGTCAACGTCACAATCTTCCCAAAAGACAAAGATGGTGAAGATAACACAAGTTAATCTTCACCACTCCAAAGCAGCTTCGGCTGCGTTGCTCCTCCGCATGGCAGAAAAAGGAGAGGAGCTAGCACTAGTCCAAGAACCCTGGATAGTTGGAGACAGAGTTTGCGGACTATGTGCGGACAACTATAAGCTGCTACACGCGGCAGGATCAGGTAGGATTCGATCTTGCATAGTAGCAAGCAACAAACTCAGTATCTTCATTCTCTCTGATTTCAGCGATGAAGACACTGTAGTTGCGGCCTGGGAGACAAGCTCCGGCATTATCTATATTGTCTCCAGCTACATGGCCCACGATGATAGCGACCCACCACCAAGCAAAAAGGTTCGCGACATAACAAAGGCGGCTAAACAAAGGAATATCCCGCTCATAATAGGAGCCGATGCCAACGCCCACCATGTTGTTTGGGGAAGCTCCGATATAAATACAAGGGGTGAGTCTTTATACGATTTTATTCTTTGTAGTAGTTTGGATATTCTGAACATTGGTAAGGAACCGACCTTTGTAGTAGCTAACAGAAGGGAGGTTCTCGATATTACGCTAGTTAGCACTAGGCATTCTAATATGATTAGAGATTGGAGAGTCTCTAACGACTGTTCCTTCTCTGATTACTTATATATCGACTTCAATATAGAGGTTCGTTTACCCAGGTCTAAAATAGGAGGAAAACAAATTGGACGGAATAAAATGCTATTCTGTCCCAACTCCTCTCAAATCCCCCACCCATAAACGGTTGTGAGGATATTAAATCCTGTGTTGAAACGCTGACAAATGCATTTGACACAGCGACTTCGATTGCATGCAGACCTAAAGTCTGCAAAGGTAGGAGCAAACCACATTGGTGGAACTCCGAAATTGGCGAAACTCGCAAAGAATGTCGCCGTTTATTCAATGAGGCCAAAAGACTGGGTAACTGGTCTACCTATAAGTCCTCAGTAAATAAATTTAAAAACCAGATTAGAAACGCGAAGCGCAAGTCTTGGAGGGCTTTCTGTAGCGGCGTGGAAGGACACTCTGAAACTGGATGTCTTAATTGACACGCACTTTCCTGGCAGTCTCACACTTACGGAGCATTCTGCGTTATCTTCAGAGTCCACTCAAGATGTTCCCATTCCCATATCGGAAAGTGAACTAAGATGGGCCCTGAAGAGCTTTGCCTCATTTAAATCTCCGGGCCCAGATGGCATCATTCCTGCTGATCTGCAGCAAAATGCGAATCTGTTAGTTCCCTGGCTAATACGGATATATTCAGCATGTTTGTCTTGTTCATATATTCCTGAGTCATGGACTAGATGTACCGTGGTCTTTATCCCAAAAGGAGGGAGGACCTCACACATGAGACCGAAAGACTTCAGTCCTATCAGTCTGTCGTCCTTTCTCTTGAAAACTCTGGAAAGGTTGATTGATCTGCATCTTCGCAGAACAATTAATCCCGACCTGTTATCAGCGTCACAACATGCCTATATGAAAGGCAGATCTGTTGAGACGGCATTACACTCGCTTGTAAGGCATATAGAAAATGCTCTTGAGCATAAGGAGTTCACATTAGTCGCATACCTCGATATAGAAGGGGCTTTTAATAACGTAACTCCGGAGGCAATCAAAATGTCTCTAAAAGGACTTGGTATACACCAGTCGGTAATCAGCCTCATATGGAGACTTTTAACCAACAGGGTTATAATATCCAATATGGGAGCATCTACCGTATATAGGGTAGCAAACAGGGGTACTCCGCAAGGGGGGGGTTCTCTCACCTCTTCTTTGGAATATCGCCGTAAACCCATTACTCAGGGAACTTGATTTTCTGAAGTTTAGGACTGTCGCTTTAGCCGACGATGTTGCGGTGGCTGTATCTGGAAAATATCTAGATATTATGTCTCAACGCATGGAGCATAACCAGTGGCCTTAGCGTAAATCCAGGAAAAACTGAACTTGTACTCTTCTCTAAAAGGTACAAGATTCCATCTTTCCCATTACCACGCCTAAATGGCGTCGAATTGAAGTTGTCAGATAGTGCGAAGTATCTAGGTATCATACTGGACTCCAAACTATCCTGGCTACAGAATACACGGGCAAGGGCCTCAAAGGCCGGTATTGCCCTTTATATGTGCAGGAAAGCCATTGGTAAATCCTGGGGAATAAATCCTAGGAATACAAAATGGCTCTTCGACATGGTGATTAAGCCCACACTTATGTATGGAGCGATAGTATGGTGGAAGGCTATGGATAAATCCACTTATTTCGGAATCTTTGAAAGGATTCTGCGCAGCTCAGCGCTACTTATTACAGGCGCGCTTCGTACAACTCCATCTAAAGCCCTATTTGTTCTAATGAACTGGCTACCGGTGGACCTCATGGCCAAACAGATCGCTATAATGTCAGCGATCAGGCTTAAGGCTACAGGTGCGTGGAATAAGAGAGAATATGGCCATGCGACCGTCTTAGGTCTCTTAAATGACATTCCTTGCAATATTGATTATTGCATCCCAAAACCCTTTCTTGACAGAAACTTTTCGGTGTCAATCTCGGCTGCTCCGGAATTAGGCTCCGGGGCAATGGAGGTCTACACTGATGGGTCCAAATCTTTTGATGGGGTTGGGGGGGTGTCTTTATACCCGCATTTAGTATTTCCTTCAAAGTGCCGGATCACTGTAGCATTCTTCAGGCAGAGATCTCGGCCATAAAAAGAGCGGCAAACTGGTTGATGTACTATAGGGTATTCGGCGAGAATATCCAGATTTGTACGGACAGTCAAGCTGCGATTAAATCGCTCTCGGGTGTCCATTCGACATCCAGGCTGGTAAATGAATGCCGGACATCTCTAAACGAGATGGCGAGACATTCAAACCTGGAGCTAGTCTGGGTTAGGGGTCATTCAAACACCCCGGGTAATCTTATTGCGGATGAACTGGCCAACATTGGTTCTCTTCTTCGACAAGAGGATGCGGATCAACTGGTCGGAGTACCGCTATCATCCTGATTGATAATCCTGCGAAACTTATCGAGGACTGCACAGGAAATATGGACCAATATGTCCACATGTTCAACCTCGAGGCAATTATGGCCCCAATATGATAGTTCTCGAACGAATCTCATCTTGGGACTACCTAGGCACAGGCTACGTATCTTCGTATCTGTTGTCACAGGGCATTGGACTGCTGGTGCGCATGCTAGGAGATTAGGGCTCCCTTTCAACGACTTCTGTAGGAGTTGCAATGATGCGGAAGAGGAAGAGACAGTTGAGCATTGGGACCAAATTGGACCCAAGTGAGCTGTCCTGCATTACCCAGACAGCTGCCCATTGAACCTAACCTAACCATAGAGTAGTATATAGAGACGAAATTCTCGATTGACATTTAAACAAAATTGTCGTTTTGTAAACAAAAATGTGTTCTTATTTTCTTTTGGCAACAACAAAATGTATTTGATTACATGTATTTTGTTGTTGCATGAATTAGGTTTTTGACAATTAGTTTCGTCTCTTGTTACTCTTTGGTTTAAACCAACATAAATCCGAGATATCTCTCTTCATGCAGAAACAAAATATTGATGTAATGTTGGTCTCAGATACTCATCTCACCAATAATTTTTATATTCCAGGTTACACATTTCATAGCACAAATCATCCGGACGGTAAGGCACATGGTGGTACCGGTATAATAATCTAAAGACGAATAAAACATTATGCCTTAAATGATTTCTCAAAAGAATATTTACATCATCATTCATCTTGAATGTTTTTCTGGTAATTTGACTCTAAGTTCAATTTATTGCCCCCAACGATTTTCTATGACCAAGGAAAAATTTGAAGAATTCTTTAGCACGCTAGGAGATCAGTTTCTGGCATGTGGTGACTATAATGCTAAGCACACTAACTGGGGTTCCAGGTTAATGAATCCCTGAGGAAGACAGCTATACAAAGTTCTAGTTGATCGCAAAAATGGTATGGATTTCGGGTCCCCAGCTTTGGAACATTCTAAGATTCCAGTTTATAGGAAAAGCTATATGGCTATTTCCAATTCAGATATTGAAAAACTGCTTTTTGAAAAGAGAAAACTTAGAAGAGATTGGCAACAAACCAGATCACTACAAAGCTGAAGCTGTCCGTTGCAAGCAAAAAACTAAGAAGAGCCCTTCAAATAGAAGAGGATCGCCGAGATACACTAACTTTTCCCTATGGAGGGCAGCTAAAAGTATCAAGCCACCGGTAGAGGCACAAAGTCCTTTAAGGAAAGCTGATGGTACCTGGGCTCGTAGTGCAGAAGAGAAGGCAAATTTATTTGCCCATCATCTAAGTACAGTCTTTCAACCAAACCCCCCAACGAATGATTTTGTTTTGGGAGAGACAAATGATATAACATTAAGTGATGATGACATGATTGCTATTAGCCCCGATGACATAAATACAATTATCAAAGAGAATATGAATCAAAACAAATCACCTGGATATGATCTAATAACACCATCCATGATTAAAAACTTGCCGTACATGACAATAATAGTGCTGTCTATACTGTTTAATGCGATCTTAAAACTAAGAGTATTTCCAAAAATTTGGAAAACTTCTCATACTATAATGATACCAAAGCCAGGAAAGGATTTAACCGTACCATCATCCTATAGACCGATTAGTCTCCTTTCTTGTTTGTCAAAGCTATTTGAAAAAGTACTGCAAATGAAAATCATGCCAATCTTAAATGATAGAAATGTAATACCAGTTCATCAGTTTGGTTTTCGTGAAAAGCATGGAACAATTGAACAAGTTAATCGTCTGACTGGAGAGATTAGAAAATCTTTTAAATTAAAGGAGTATTGCTCTGTCATCTTCTTGGATGTAGCGCAAGCTTTCGACAAAATATGGCATCAAGGTTTTATATATAAAATAAAATGTTCTTTGCCAACTTGTACCCATAAATTGTTCGAGTTATATCTATGTGACCGATCATTTAGAGTGAAGTATGATAACTTTGTGACAGGAGAATTTGAAACAGAAGCTGGTGTTCCACAGGGTAGTGTTCTAGGGCCTATTCTGTATTTAATCTACACATCTGACTTGCCAACATGTGATGAACTGACAATTTCTACGTTTGCTGATGATACAGCAATATTGAGTTCACATGAAATCCCACATGAGGCTTCTAATAAACTAGATGCTTATATTAGGCATGTGGAGACTTGGTTAAAAAATTGGTGCATAAGAGTGAACGAGTTAAAAAGCAAACATGTTACTTTCACACCGAGTAGAGGAAACTGCCCACCCGTTAAACTCAATAATATTGTCATTCCCCAGTCTGATTATGTCACATACCTTGGTATTCATTAGGATAGGCGACTTACATGGCGCCGTCATATAGAAACCGAGATAGTTAGTATGAAATTAAAAGCTTCCAATCTTCATTGGTTAATAAATAGACAATCGAAACTCAGCCTTGACAATAAAGTCATCCTGTATAAAACCGTTTTAAAACCAATTTGGACATATGGCATCCAATTGTGGGGAACGTCCAACAATACGAGTATTGATCTTATACAGAGGGCCCAATCAAAAATTCCATGACGGGTGCACCATGGTATATAAGAAACGAGAACATCCATAAGGATTTAGATGTAACCCTTGTCAGGGACGAGCTCAGCAAATTTAAGGTGAAATATATAGCAAAGTTGCATGGTCATCCAAACACACTTGCAAGACAACTAGCAGAAACCCGAACATATTCAAGGCTTCGTAGAAATAATCTACCACCCCGCTAATAGGAGGGTCAATTTATGCCATCTACACTCTCGTTAGAGGCTAATTAGATTTTGCTTTAGTTTTAAGCTTTATATACTTATTGTAAGGCCTAAAAGGCAGATTCAATAAAATAATAAAACGTAAAAAAAATTTTTTTTGGAATCAGCAAGTTTATAAAGTTTTATAAAATAATTTTTATTAACGTAAAAAGTAATCTATAACATTTTTTATCAGTTTCGCACCTCGAAAATCCATAGCTCCCATTCCGAAAATCATCATAAAATGCATAAATAAGTATTGGTAAACATCACGTTTTTTTATACAAAAAAAATGTAAAAAGTAAAAATTTTAATTTTAAACTTTACAACAAGACTTGATCTAAAATAAAACAAACGTTCCATATAAACTCTCTGAGAAAATCGATCAAGACTATAACGTTCTTACAGTCCTAAAGTGTATTAGCACTGACTTCATCCACAATTAAACACAGGAACCATAAAATATCCTGATCGAAAATAGGTCACGTCCAAGAATAACCTTTTTTCCAACACTAAGGAATGGAGTCAGTATTGTCATAGCGTCTTATCATGTTTGGAGCTACAATATAGAAAGCTTACGTTCCTTAGCACGAATATAGGAAATAATTTCAATATCATGAGCACTTACATGATATTTTGGATTAAAAGTGGTGGACATTACTACATAATATTGAGAAACTGAAAGTAATTCACAAGAACCAAAGTCAATGCGGTGAAAAATGTAAAAACGGCCAAAATGTGCGCTATCATTTTCATATTCATAAATACTGGCTGAAGACAGCGATAATTCGAAAATTTTTTAACTTGTCACATATGATCCTTTATTTCTTTTTCTGAAGCTCCCAAATAACTTAGAAATATCAAAAAAAAAAAAAAAAAACTTATTTCTGAAACCAGTTCTCTTTCAAATCCTAATGGACTACTTATAATTTTTCATTTTGACTGTCATGGACATGCTTATTCCCTAGTTTAAACAAAAAATTAGTAAAATTTGAACTTTATATTAATCAAAGGACAATAAAAATATTAATTGTAGTGCAAAATACAGAAATTATATGAGGGTATCCGGGTACCATGGGTATTGACTCCCGTAGGTGTCAACTTTAAAGCAATTTTACACAGTTGTAATTTCAAAGATAATTTGATCTAATATGGAAAATGTGCCTATTGTGGTATAACGCTAAAATCTGCTGAAATTGGTTATGATCGGTCCATTATTTCACCTTGCATCCATGTAAATATTCCACCGGAACAGTGTTTAAATGCTCATAAATATTTTATTTATGCCACGATTTCAATAAAATTTGGTACAAATAAATTTTATAAAAGATTGAAGCAGAATTAAGCAAAGCTCCAGAAAATTACACTTACTCGCATAAAAGCCACATAAATTACAGTATTGGGATAATTTTTGACACAAATAAATTTTATATAAGCAGAAACCATAGTACCAAGGATTCATAAGAATAGATTCATAAGAATTGGTCACATATAAGGCCATTTACGAAAAACTCGTATTGTGCTCCAAACGCAAGAGTTTAGGATATTATATTGTTGGTCTTGACCAAATATACTTTTTGACTCGTTTTCATTAATAAGTCGATTTTTTTTTTTTAATTTTTATTAAAAAATTGGACTTCAGTCCAATTTTTTAGTTAAAAATCGAGTTTTTAGTGAAAAATTTAATTTTTAGTTAGAAATCGGATTGTAGTAATAATTTTTTTGTAAAATATTTTTTAAAACAAAGATTTAATAAAAAATTGTATTTTTTAGGAAATCTACAAATATGTAAACAAAATATTTTTTAACATAATTTATAAACATAGGTTTCACAATGTTATAATGTTATCTTAAATTTCCATATAAATTTAAAAAAATATTAAAAAAATGTGTTATTTTAACCCTAGAATATTAATGTACGTAAATTTTACGTATAAATTTTTTTTTTCAAATTGTTATTGCTATCGTGTATGGAAACCTAAAGGTATGAAATTCCCGAAGTTCTTTCTTTAATTATCAAAAATTTTTGATTTTAGCCCTTAAAAAAATGTAAATTTTTTTTTTTGATGGCACATTAAAATCCTTTTGTATTCATATAAAGAATGTAGAATCAGTTCGCGTTAATCATTTCATGTGAGGGGCGCGAAAGTTATGGCGGTTTAAAGTTGAACAAATAAAAATTTTTACAAACTTGAAGTTTATGTACAATTCTGATCAGACTATCTACAACGTTGGATATTTCGGGCACATCAACGGTATATAGCGCAAAATACGCAAAATTACAACAAGTATCAATCCCTATAAATTTTTTATTCGGTTGAGGGGCGCACAGACCCCGCCCATAAAACTGAAAATTTAAAAAAAACTTAAAAAATTTGTCATCAAAACTCGACTACCCTGTATTTTACTGTTGAAAGTCTGCACACCAACAAAGATGGTGCAGAATTTATCTACAAAGTCCGATTAGTTTATTTATGATAGAATTAGATCAAAAAGTATAAACGCGCGAACAAAAATTGTAGAAGAATGGGAAATTTTTAGCCGTTTTTCTATATTCTTTAACTTTGAACAACAATTATGATTATACAAAGAAACCTATTGTGCTAAAATTTTGCACTCTATTAGTTTCAAGTCTTGTGAGCTCAAATCTGTAACCAATTTGTTTAAATTATCATTACGATAAAACTTATTAAGGATTTAAGTCAGTTTCAGCCAGGTTAAAAATTAAAAATGATAATGGCCCATATATGTATTAAAAATAAAATAATACATTTTTAGACGTTTACATGTTCTAAATAAAAATACAAAAAAAGTTACTACGTAAAATTTACGTATCGTTAGTATTAGGAGTATAAATTTTATACGTAAATTTTACGTATCGTTAGTAATAGAGTCATTCCACTTAAAACCAACACGAAAAATTACAATATTTGACTTTACTTTTCCGAATTTAATGATATTTGGTACAATCATTATTCTTGTCAAAACTAAGACTAGTTCAAAGTGTAAAATAGCTTAAAATATGTACAAAGTTGTAAACACAAAATTACAAATATCTTTCGAAGTATTTATTATATAAGATTTATTGAGATGCCATATTAAAGGTATCAAAATTACCTTTAATATGACCTATAACATTACTTTTTTCTAAACATCAAAATGGTCCATATCTCGCGATTTTTCGTTCGGGGGTAAATATCTCGAAAATTGTATTTTAAAAATTTAAAAAAAAAATATATGTTAATGATGAAAATGTTTTCTATAACCATGGAAAGTGGCATTCTGGGACTCGCAATATTTTAGGAGTTATTACATCAAATGTCATAATAAATACGAAATATTTAGTGCAATTTGTATTGTTTTGTTTGTAATAAAATAGAAAAATCGACAATTTCTTCCAAAAATCATCCGAATGTAATAAAATTCGGCAAAAATATTAATACTGACGCTGGTAACGCAAATGCCGAGTTTAAGTTTGATTACCGCCATAGTTCGCGATTTAAAATATATTTAAAAATGAGGAAAATTGTCTTTTTAAAAATACGAATTCTTCCAAAATATTTATATAGTTCATTAAGACGAATATTTAAAGGTAATGAAATTACCTTTAAAATGATACCTGAAACATGTTTTTATGTTAAATTTTATTGGTGGATAATTCGCGAATTAAATTTCGCGGTCGCGTATCTTCAAAAATGGTATTTTTAAATTCGTGAAAAATATATATGTAGAGGATGGAACCATTTTGAATGTTCTCTGTAAGTATCGTGATGGGATTCTCAATGGCTTCTTAGTTATTATAAAAATATAACGCAGTGTAAAATAAAAAAAAAAAATATTTTTTTAAAGAAATTTGTTCACTTTATTCGGTGTAATTATTTTTCAATAACTCAGAAAGTTGACAGAAATGTTTTGACAGGAATAATAATTGTACCAAATATTATCAAATTCGGAAGAGGTGAGAAAATCAGCTGGTTGATTTTAAATGGAATGACTCAATAACAGTATAAATTTGAATATAAAACTGAAAATATAATTTGAAATGGTAAAGTAAATGTTGAAATATTCGCCGGATAATCTTAATTTGGGGTATATAGTAATCAATTCTAACTTTTCAATGCAATTAATGTAAAAATATAAAAAAAATATGAGCTGACGAGATAACCGTTATACCAAAAAATTTAAACAGAAAGGCAAGAAAAATGTGATGAAAACTTATCTATTATGCAGAAAACGAAAGGATGGAACATATTGTCATATTTAATAAGCATGTCAAGTCTCTCGTGAATGTCAGATATTAATTTGCTTTTTCACTTTAAGCCTTTTGGAAGACAAGTAGTAAAAAGGCACTTAGCTGACACACAGTGTCCCATTCAAAAAATAAAATGGAAATAAATCTGGAATTTCCAAACGGCTGGTCCGATTTCAATGAAACTTCGGACAGTGTTAGTAGACGTTATACAAACTTAAAACGATCCAGATTCGTTATATCTCAGCCGATTTAAAATATTTTGATATAGTAGATATCTACAAAAAACATCGTCGTATGTGTAGGTTATATCTTTTAGTTTAAGAGATATGTGGTTTCAAAGATTAAAATTTTTATTTTTGGAGCTATCTTGGTAAAGTTTTTTCGCTATAGCGGGTCCAAATTTTACTCGATTTTATTTTTTATGTTTTTATTTTATTAACAAAAAATAACAAAATTGTGTAAAAAATTTTTTGAAAAAATCGTAACGGAATCAAAAGTTATATGCATTTGAATTTAGGCGAATTTTCGCCGTTTTTTTTGCGAAAAAGATGGTTACGTTCTTTTTGAGTTATGAACAAATTTCTAAAGTAACATATATAGTATTTATACTTTTCTGAAAGATTACTTTATAAGGAATTGTGTGAAGGAAAACAAAAATTAAAACTTTAATACTGCGTGAACCCGGGTTTCTCAAAATTGACCCATTTTTTATGATTTTAAAATTTTTGCCTTAATTTTTGAAATCGCAAAATTGGAATTAAAAAATAATTCTATTTTTTACAAATTATAATGTGTTTTTAATTTATTGGTAATAAAAATTTTTGCTCCCCGATATCGGTTGGGAAAATATAGCAAATAACGTAAAAAATCACATTTTTTGAAATTTTTGAAAGTTTTTTGTTAATACAAAAAAGAAAATAAAACCTAAAATTAAGCACTAAAAAATCTACTTAGGTGTAAAATTTCATTTAAAAATATCCACTAACAAAAATTTTATTCCAAAATTATTTTTTGCAAAAAGTCTTCAACAAATTTTCGTATTATAAAAATGTGTATATATATTTGAAAAGAACACATAATATCTTAAACAACGATATATAAAATGTATTATTTGTCAGCCTGGTGCCTATAACAAAAGGATATGAATTAAGCACTATGCTCAAAAAAAAAAAAAAAATTTAAGATTTATTAAAATACGAGCTTAACCCGGTGCGCTTCGCTACCCCTTATTAGGGAATATCAAACATTTACTACCGTTATGAGTTTTAAAAAGTGGGCGTGGCATCCAACCCAGATCATTTATAGCCTATAACGACCACCGGCACTGGTACTATCTATGTGCCAAATTTCTTAAAAATCGGTTTAGCGGTTTAGTTTAAGAGTTTTAAAAAAATGGGCGTGGCATCCAATCGAGATCTTACATAGCCAATAACCTGCACTGTTACTATCTGTGTGTCAAATTTCGTGAAAATCGGTTTAGCCGTTTAGACGTGATTGACGCACAAACAAACAAACTTACACTTCATTTTTATAATACATATATGTATGATTTCTTGACATTGCATTATCAGGAACGGCAAATTAACAAAATCACATGCAATTATTAAGTTTGAATCCTTTTATTGTATGTATACGCAAAACAGACGAAATAGACCTGTTATATACCAATATTTAGAAAATTATGTCTTCTTTTCAAAAATATATAAAATAATTTATAATAATAAAATTCGTTGCATATTTTTTGCGAAAATATGCCGAGAAAGTGTAAAATTGGTTTTTGTGCAAATTATTCAATATTAAATATTTTTGTTAGGTAATATTTTTAAATGAAATTTTGTACTTAGATAGATTTGATGCTTAATTCAGACCTTTAGTCACTTTTTTGGATTTCTCAATAAAAATCCCGCAAATCTCAAAAAACTTTCAAAAATGTCCAAAAATGGGATTTTTTAAGTTTTTTTGCTATATCTTCTGAACCGATATCGGGGAGCAAACATTTCTATTACCAAAAAATTAAAAACACATCAAACTTTGTAAAAAATTGAATTAGTTTTTAATTCCAGCTTTGCGATTTGAAAATTAAGGCAAAAATTGGAAAGTCATAAAAAAATGGGTAAATTTTGAGAGACCCTGGTTCACTCAGTATTAAGGTTTTTATTTTTTTTCCTCCACACAATTCCTTATAAAGTAATCTTTCAGAAAAGTATAAATACTATATATGTTACTTAAGAATTTTTTTTTATAACTCAAAAAGAACGTAACCATCTTTTTCGCAAAAAAATGGCGAAAAATCGATTTTGATTCCGTAAAGATTTTTTTAACAATTCCCATTCCTTTAACAATTCCCATTCCTTTTTCTAAACCATAATGACGATGTACCATTTTAAACCTTCATTTAAATGTCATTATTATTCTTAATGATTTTTTTCATCATTTTTGCCACTATTTTTAGAGTTTCAAACTTATTAAAGTTGAGTTTGTATCAAAAGATTTTACTTTTTATCTTATAGACAAGAAAAAAAATATGTGGACTAGATGGAATTCCGCATGCTAAACTCGAATCTGCTTTCAGTTTTCTCCCATCAGGTCGAGATTTTTTTTATGGGCGTGTCTAATATTGCGCCTTAAATAAGCCGATTACTCGAGTATATTTCACTATAACTCGAGAACGGTATGCACTATTGAAATAATACATCAAAATATGTGGAATAAAATTGGATTTAAAAAAAATTTCATGCTAAATTCAAGATTTCTTTTTTTACTAAAACTTTTTTTTAAAAGTGAAAATATCAAAAATGTTTCAGTTTATCATCTTTATCTCAAAGCTGGCAAAACTACGAGTAAATAAAGCTACGTATCATAAAAATTGATGCACAAATCTTTATTGGATTCACAGCTATGTTAGGATACCCATGCATACCTACAGTTAATTGGAAATACAGTAGTGGCAAAAAAAATTTTTTTTTTTTTTTCTTAAATAAAAAAAGTGGATTAGATGGAACTTAACGAGCTAAATAAGAATCAGCTTTTACTATTTTCTATCACGTATCGATTTTCTTTTATGGGCGTGAGTACTATGACCCCGCCTTTAGGCAGTCACACTTGTATAACTCGAGAACGGTTTGTCCAATTAAGATAAATTAAACTCCAATATATAGTGATCTAAATTGTCTTTGAGCTAAGTTTATATAATTTTTTTTCCAGTTAATATTTCCTTTGTTTTTTTTTTTTTTTTTTTTTTTGAAAAATGGTGAAAATTTTGATCCATAACTCTGAAATTCTTGAGCGAATAAAAAATATTGTTGACATATCTTGAATAGCGTAATTTGTACAAACCATTCTCGAATTTTATAGTGTGATTTTATAGTGTAAGGTGATGATATTAGTCATGCACCTAAAAAAAAATCAGTACGTGATAGCAAAAAAAGTGAATATTTGTTTGCCCATCACTGTGTTTCTATGCAATTGTATGTTGCATGGGTATTTTTACTTAACTGTGAATAAAATCACGCTTTGTGCATCAATTTTGAACTTTGATGATAAACTGTAACATTTTTGATGTTTTCATTTATTAAAAGAAATTTTAGTAACAAAAAATATAAAATTTTGCATAAAAATTATTATTATTTTTTTTTTTTTTGGGCATTTATTTCAAAATAATTTCGAAACTATTGATTACGTTGCGATGATTGGAAGATATTTTTAGTACGCGTCATTTGGTGTATCACTTATGTCAATCGTACACACAGTTCTTGAGTTATGAGGAAATATACTAAAGTAATGGCCTTACTATGGGCGAATATTAGACACGCCCATAAAAAAAAAAAAAAAAAAATCCAGACCTGATGGAAAAAAACTGAAAGCAGATTCGTGTTTAGCACATCAAAATACATCAAGTCCATCTATTCGTCTATGGGGGAGGATTTTTTTGTTGACCAGTGTAATTGAGCTGTGTAAATAATTATGAAGTATAAAAAATGTGTGTAAATACTAAAAAATGCGTATGAATTTTTCTTTAAATATGAAAAATAAATACCGCGACTTTTTCAGAAATTATCACAATCTACTCTACACATTTCAGGCTTTGGAACGACAAAAGAACTTTTTCAAAATAGTTTATAACAACAAAAATATTTGACTTCTTTTCAAAATTTTCGAAAAATTTTAAAATGTGTAAATAAATATGACTATGACTGTATGTACTTTTTTAAAGCATACATTTTATTTTTATAATATTTTGGACATGGAATAAGTACATAATTCAACATATTCATAATATATTTTAAAATTCCATTTTGGAAAAAAATGTATAACTTGAGATACACAGAAAAAATTATTGCCTAAAATTTTTTAATTATCACTGTTGTTTAGTTTATATTAAAATTCAATTTATGAAATAATTAACTCAATCAATTTTCACTTAGAAAAAACAAAACACATGCATTTTTACGTTGTATTTTTAATACATATTTTTAAACCAAATATAAAAAAACACAATTATAAAAAACTTAAATCAGATTTGTATACTCATATCTGGTTTCTGGTGGTAGTATCTTCGTGACATGAAAGGACGTGAAAACAGCGAGAGCATTATATTTGTGATAGGAAAATTATCATAGATAGTTTTGTATATGTATAACTGTATTTAACATGTATGTACATATGTATATGTAATATTAATTTCTTTAAATCACCGATTTGGCTAAGTAAAACCGGCGTTTTAAAAACTCTTGAGCCTGATCGAAGGTTGGCTGTTCTGACATACTTTCATCAGCGAAGCCAGTCGAAACAAGGATTTAAAATCCAATTAAAATAAAAAAAGTCCCAAACGAAATGAAATTATTTCCAATTGTAAAAGTACACAGAAAAAAGTAAAAAATGATTTTAATTACCAAAATAATTCATTCAATCAAATAAATAATATTTCAATTTGCACCTCTCACCAAAATAATTATATCAATTACAAATAATTGTATATACTGACAATCTAAATTTTTTTCCAATAACGAATTAATTGAGAAAAAAATAAATTAATTAAATCAATCAAGTAGATGATTGAATGAATCAAAATAGTTATTGAAAAAAAAAAACTATTCCTTTTATTTTTGTTTCTTTATTAAAATTTTCTTTTCTATTTTTTTGAAACGTTTACATATGTACATTAGGGATATAACCAAATTTTGTCCCTAGCACCACGCGATGGCGAATGTTGTGTTATTTACGAAAACAATTTGTCGGGTCATTTTAGAATAAAAACTTCAACCACAAAATGATTTTTTAAAATCTCCCCCCAAAAAAGTACATACATTTTAAATAAAAAATTTTAAATATTTTATTAATAAAGTAAAAAAGTATAGTGAAAAATGTTGTTTTTAATTAGTAAAAGACATAAAATTCAAATTTAACGACGACATTGTTTTGCATAATGGATAAATGTTCTGTACTACTTACTTTAATACCACGTTGTGTGCATATGTTGTTTAACCGTTACAATGGGATTATTGATTTCCAAACTTTACCGCATTTTGTGGGTGAACTTTTTTCATAACCGCGAAAAAGTAATACCATTTTTTAAACAATTTTCGATGACCTATTCGATATTTGCAAAAAATATGAAAAAGTTATATCCCTAATGTACATATAACATTATTTTAAATCTTTTGGAAAATTCATTGTTTAATTTTATTTTTTGATAATTATATTTTCCAACCTTAAACTTTTTCGTATCGCATTCAGCATCTTCACTGCTGGTGACTTTCTGGCATCGTTCATATTTATTTTCATATGGAGGCTTTTATGTTATTTGGGATTTTTTCTTCTAAATATAAGCTCTTCTTGTTTTAGATGTTAAGCATGTTGTGCCTTCATGCGTTCACGGAAAAATTTTGTATGATCATGGAGAGCATTTGATAAACTTTAGGATCAGAACTCCGGAACTTCTAATCGGCAAAGTTTGTAAACATTTCTCAGGCCCTAAATTTAATTGTACGACCCACACTTACTAAACTAATGAAAGACTTAACAATAATATATATCACATTAATTTAAACATAGGAATACATACCTAACTTTGATATTGTTACTGCCAATAATAAAATCTTACTGCGATCAAGTCCATGAAATAAACCATCATCATTAGCATCATATATATATATGTATGAATGTATAAATTTGTTGCCAAAAAAATTAGGGGATTTTTTTTTTTTTTTTTTTTTTTGTTTTTAGAAAACTTTTAAAACGAATTATAGAAATCACAGAAAAAAATTACAAAAGTTATTAAGTAATTAAAAGGTTTTTGTTGGAACACTACTAAAAGTGTTAACAATTTATTTATTTAAAATGGTTGTAAATTATCATATTTACAATTTGTAATAGTTGATTTTCAACTTTATTAGTTGTTAAAATTTTAATTGATATTTCATATTAAAAAAAAATGTGTCAAAAATAATAAAATTATAAAATTCTTATAAATTATTTGAAATTATTCATATGTAAAAAACAAATACACAAGAGCTAATGATTTGAATGAATATATTATTATCAATATCCGTGAAATTAAATCCAAATTTCAGAAATGGTAAGTATATTAAAATATTTTGTTTATCGCAAAAATTTAAACATAACATTTATTGTTGTATTTTTTAACAGATTATCTATTGAAGCTTCCACCCATGGACCAATCTAATTTTCTTCGGATTTAAATCATCCTTGAATAAAATGGGGAAGGTAACTATACAATTTCTGTAAAAGCTTCATTTCCAATTAAAAACACTAATATATCGTTAACTATAGAATCGTTCCGCGGAGAAGTCATGGTTCAATAACCATTTGTAGCTACCGTTACTGGAGATTATTTAGAAACAAAATCATTGGTTGCAATAACACACCTGAAGTTCATCTCCATATAGAAGTTTGTTGAAGGTGCTCTTACATAATTTAATTTATATAATTTTTAACATAATATAAAAAAATGCAAATAAAATCTATATTCCATTAGTTAAATGGTCCAAAATTCTTCATTTCATAATTATTATATTTAAAATATAATAAAAATATGAATAAATAATAACAACATAAATGTCTAGTAGGACAATCTCATTGTTAAACTATAATTTATATTTAAAAATATTTTTATTTAATATTACAATTCGGTTGTTGAAAAATATTGTTAGGTGGTAACAATTTTAACCAACAAAAATTTTATTTAAATTTACAAAAATGGTTGTTAGTGCCTTTTTAATTAATAAAATTATTGTATTGACGAATTTGGTAATTAATAACACAATTGACTTGTCGTAATTTTTTTCTGTGATGATTAAATGAATTAATTTAAAAATGAATTTTTTATATAAAACCAAACAACTGTGAATTGAAAAATTTTAGGTAATAATTTTTTCTTTGTACATAAAATAAGAATTTTTGAATTTAAATAATTAATAGTTTAATTATCTGAAACTATTCTCTTCATTCAAAGATTATAGATACATATGTTAACATAAAATTATTATTTTTTTTTAAATATTAAGATTAACCGAAGTTAGTAATGTATGTACATGAACTCTGTCTTTTAACAAAAAGTGAATTGTGTAAAAGAGTAGAAACCAAAATTTTAGGATAAACTAGGATAATCTAATGCTACAAATATATTTGTTGGATAGATTCTTAGGTATTTTTTTTTTTTTGGCAATGTTTGTTTTACATGTACATATCTACATACATATGTATGTACATATACAATATTACAAACATCCGAGCGCATATACCAACGATATGTTTAATAAATGAGACAAATATGTTTATACTCGTTTGTGTACATAAAGATACAAACAACTGTAATAAAGTACCAGATATCAGAAGTTGTGAACGGGTTGTTTGAAAACCTATAAATAAGTGCAAATAAATCAAATCCCTCAATGCGAAAAAATTCGATATGTTACAATTGACTTCACCGATGATCCTGCCATAAATATATGTACGAAAACAAATCTACTTACTCCGGATACGAATAGGCATACATACATACATACATAGATACATACATACATACATACATACATACATACATACATACATACATACATACATACATACATACATACATAAATACATACATACATACATACATATACAATATTTTTCAAGTAACGTTGTAGTATTACGGAATCAAAGTTTACCTCGGTTTTGTTGTTGTCGTTTGGTCGTCTTTTATTATTTTATCCCCTTGTGTTGAGTATCCTTTTGTGTAAACATAGTTGCAAAAGAAAAGAAACGAAGGCATCAGAGGAAAGGGTAATGCAATGACAAACACAAACACGCATACACAAATGTACACCCTAAAACCCTTATGCCACTCATCCATCCCAATCGCGTAAATATGTATCTATCTATAAGTATAAATATATGTGTATAGTAAGTATTCTATAGGTATAGATAGATACAATGCTTATGTCTATGAGTGTGAAATTTTACAATAATTTAAAAAATGGGATTCAATTTAATCAATATTTTTAAAATGTTTGTATGTCTATCCCTTTGGTATGATGTTGCGTACAGATTACGGTGCTCTCTCTAATTCACTTCTATCCATTCAATCCTAATGGATATTAGATGCATTTCACAATAGTTTTAATTTTATTTATGATTCGATTCAAAAGCGATATGATAAGCCTGGGAATAAAAATGAGTCTATGGTACAGTAAAGAAATGTGGTGTGAAAGGGCATGTTTTGCGGATAGATTTCCTGCTGTTTTAATAGTTCACAAAGTTCGCCTTTTATTTTTTTATTTGAACTCAAATGCTTCTACCTGATGCTTGCTCTTTAATTATCTGATTAAAAATAAAATTTGCGACATTTGTTAAATCTCTCAACTGATGAATAGATATACATACGTACTTCTTTGTAAGATTTTAGTATGAAATTATGTATTTATTTATGTTTTGTCAATTTGTCACAGATTAATGTCCGCATTCATACCTTCATATATGTATATCTAAGTTCAATATAGAGTATATGTTTAAAATTAAAAAATATTAAAATAACACCTTTCCGACAAAAATTAATTTGCATAAATTACCGCAAATATCACTTTTGCTACTAAGAAAATATGATTAATTATCTTATACATACAGTTCAATTAATCAAAATCGGTTAAAATGTTTGGTAAGATTTTATATATAACGTACTAAGTACAGAGATCGATCGTTATAGACAGATAATATGCGCCTATAAAATGCACTTAATAATTCAAAATATACCCTAAAAAATTAAAAAATATGCATTTATTTTTTAATATTTGTTAAATAAAAATAAAAAAATAAGTTATTCTATAAGAAAAAACAAAAATTAGTCTATCTTAAGCTAAGAAATAAAATTCATTTTGTATTTTTAAAAGTTAAAGCTATGTTTTAAAAGATCAATACTCCTTCAGATCAGATTTTTTATACCCTACACCACCAAAGGTGGTTGGGGTATTATGTGTTTGTGCAGAAGTTGTAACGCAGAGAACAAATCTTCGGACACCCACCTTAAAGTATACCGTTCGACTCAGAATCACTTTCAGAGTCGATTTAACGATGTCCGTCCGTCTGGTCGGCTGGCTGGCTTTTGTAAAGCTTTTGCGCAAAGTACAGGTCGCAATTTTGAAGATAATTTTGGTACATATGCTTTTTTCAATACAAGGACAAAGCCTATTGAATTTGGTTATGATCGGCCCATTATTTCACCTAGCCCCCATACAAATGTCCTCCCGGAATAGAGTTTTAACACATAAAGATGCCTTAAAAATAGGAATATTTTAATGAAATTTAGTACAAATAAGTTTTATATCAACAAAAATCCGTCTGCCAAATTTCATGAAGATCGGTCCATAACTGACCATAGCTCCCATATAAATTCCTCTCCCGAAAATCACTAACGTGCATAAATCCCATACAAATGTTAGTATTATGTTAATATTTAGCACAAGTAAGTTGTATATAAGTAAAAACAAAATTGTGTGGATCGTAATGGTGTAGGGTATCATATAGTCGGGTTTGACCGACTATATCTTCTTCTCTCGTTTTAAACTTATATTAGTGACATTGAGTTTAATACAACCTTTATTTATATACACAAACATATTTTTTAGTAAGTTGCCAAATGCAAATGATTGCTTATTTTGGCGTAAAAAAATTGTATACATAGAAAATGATCTTTCATCATAAACAGAAGTGATAGGAGCATATTTGAATAATTGTAGTTCAGAAGAAGAGTATTCTTCTAAATACGAATCATCATCTGAACGTAAAGTAATTAATTCTGAAATTTTTTTTCATTTTTTCGAATCCTTTATTTTTATTTATTTTTTTTTTTAATAACAGCTTGCAACTTTATTTTTATTTTTTTCAGCAAAGGGGCCTTCTGCATCTTCGATTTTTGCAATAACACTATCAATTAACTGATTTGAGTACTTAATGAATCGAAACCCTCAAATTTAGTAATAGTTTCAGAAAGAAATCCATAGTTGGAAGAAACAAATGAGAGTTTATTTTTAATATTGCTTGATGTTGATACTCGTTTAATTTTTTTATACTTTTAGAGTCGTTATCATTTAACTCATCCACAGCATTTTTGAAATCATCAACATATTGTTCGTAGTATTTTACAGCATCAAGCCAAGATGCCCATCTCGTAATAATTGGTTGAGGCGGAAGTGGCAAATTGGAATAATTTTCTTTTAATTTTGCAACGCTTTTAAATATATCTGTTTTCCATAAGAAATCAGCGAATCAGTGTGATCAAAATTATTGCGCACCTCCTCCGACACTCGGTGTAATGCGTGGGCTAAGCGCAGGGTACATGCAATAATTTTTGGATAAAAAATCTTAATAGCTTTTGCGGATTTTACCATATATAGCAGGGGTTCTCACAAGACCTCGCTTCGCGACCCCCTTTTGACATTGCAATGGAAGCGCGACCCACTACAACTTTGACTAATTTAAAAATCAGAAAAAATGTAAAGACAAAATAATTTAAAAAAATAATATTAATAATTTCGGCATTGTTTTCTTAGAATATTAAGAGATTTTTTCGTATAAATTTAATATTATTCTCTGCGTCCACAAAAGAAAAAAGAAAAACGACATTTTTACATAAAAATGTATATTGAAGAAAAAATTTTGAATATTTTTAGGGCTTCGGAGCCAACAAACGGATAAACTTTGCTATATTTCAACTATTTAAAATGCTTTTATATCTGTTGATTCATAATTAAATTCAACGAATTTCAACTCTTTTTGGACTTTCTGATTTTAAATTATAAAGTTGCTTAAGCAAATTTTCTTTATATATCCGGGAAACTTATCGATGAAATACAAGTTTTGTGTACTGAAATGATTTTGTAAAAAGTTCTTGGCATAATATATTTTTATGAAAGTAGAAGAAGTAGAATTTCATGTGAAAAAAAAACTATTGTTTCATCAAATCTAAGTGAACTACATATTTATCTTTTTAATTAATTGCTTAAAATGGGAAATATATTAAAAAAAAATTAAAATTGATCTTCAGTTCCCTACCAGCGATTGAAAGTCACGGGTCTGGAACATTTCGTCAAAAAATAGTATTGAGTTGTGTCTTCAAATAGATATCAAAAAATTCGTAATTTTTAGCCAATTTTAAAAAAAAATATATTTTAAATAATTTTTGCATCATACAAAAAAAGAAAATTCGATATTTTTCTTAAAAAATTTATAAGAATTTTATAAGAAAATATCCCTTTAGGCTAAAATATTAAAAACTTGCATTGTAGTAATAAGTACTTTTGATAAGGTATGATTTTCTAAATTTTTCAAAAAAATTTTTCATTAAAATGCCTTAAAAAGTCTTCTAGCAAAACAAAATCCCACGGAAAAAAATTGTAAAATAGTTTTTCCATAACCAGCATAAAATTACAAATTTTTTGATACCCATTTTGATTAAAAAATCGAAACTTTCCATTTTTAAATAGTTTCATGCTTTTATTGGAATTTTCATTTGAACTTCTAAGTAATATTTATATTAAAAAAATTGCCTGTTTAAGAATATTTTTCAAGAACTCTTCGCGACCCCCCACGAATGTCCTTACGGACCCCCATTTGAGAACCGTTGATATATAGTAACAATTTAACAGACTCATGAAACGTACGGGCAATTGTTTTGTGGTTCACACATTTGAGTTCTACAATGTGAATCAAAAACTTTCGTTTGCTCAACTCTACGTCGTGATCCAAAAACTGCAACAATTACATTAACAATAAACTGGCCGGTAATGTCAGTTGTTTCGTCCATACTTATCCATAGAAATTAATTTTTTAAAAAAGATTTTATTTCTTTCAGCTGAATACTGTACAATTTTTTCACATAACTTTTTCTAACCTCTGTGTTAATAACTTGTTTGAGAATAACAGGAAAATGAGTGTAAAAATCGCTAGAACAACTGTTATGCACATTTTACCAGAGACCGGATTTTTACACTAAAAAAAACAATCTTTTTATTTTTTTCAATCGAAAAACAATCCTTTATGTTCAAAAAATAAAAAAAAAATCCATTATATTTTTTTTCATCAATAATTTAATTTTTTTCATCATGATCGAAATAAAAAACATAAATATCTTTTGTTTGAAATAATTTTCAACTTTTTTCATCGGATAAAAAAATTTTAAACAACAATTTTATTGAATAAAAAAATATTTTTGAAACAAAACAAAAGTATAAATAAATCATTTGAAATGTTTTCCATAATGATATTTATTATATTCATCCTGATGAATATTTATATTAAAAAAAAAATCCTTCACATATTTTTCTCAACAAATGAAAAATAATTTTTTCAACAGTAAAGATATTTATATTGATTGAAAAATAAAAAGTTTTCGGGTGCTTGCATTTTACCTCAAAATGAGAAATATAAAAATAAGATTGTAACAAAAAATGTTTAAAAACCAAAAAAAAAAAATTAAAAATATGCATTTTCAACAAAATATGCACTAACAAATCGATGCCACTTTTTAGTAAAATGTCTGATTCGGATAAATAACAACATAAGATCATTTTTAAATGCTCCAAAAAAAAAAAAAAAAAAACATGCATTTGCATATTAATCCGCCCCCTAATCATAAGTAATGGAAAAAGCCATATAAAAGTAAAATAAGAAGATTTTATGAGTTGTACACATTTTTAACACTTCACAATTTTCATCCGATTTTATCACACGATACCTTTTTGTTTTACAAATGTATATAATTAGATTATGTATTAAAAAGTATGTCTTTTAATAAAGTGTGGGTCAAAAATTGATATTAATTCAAAATAATAGAAGAAAAAATTAAAAAACTGAATTTGTGTCTTAAATATTCAAGATAGTTTTGCTGTTCATTTAAATGATTATATTCCTTTTAAAAAGGATAATTTCTTGTCTTTCTAATATAGTTTAAAAAATTTTATTTGATCAACTGGTATTCTAGATATAAAATTTTAAACCGCGAAGTCCGAAAAAGCGGTCCTTCGGATATAGCTCCCGATTTCAAAGGTATATTTAAAATTCTAAAAATATTTCTATTGTTTTAAACAAATATTTTAAAAATCCCTCAGGTGCAAAATTGAGTACATGCGAGTTGTTTTCGTTTTGTCGTATTTTTTTCGTAGAGCTTGATGCTTTTATTTTTAAATTAAAGAAACAATTTTTGGATTTGATCTACTATTTATATTTTATATTTTTCATATATCTGACCTACGTATTTTTTGCTATTACAACAATTTTGGATAATAAATTTATTTGCAGGATATATAAAACGTCAATAGGGAACTACATGCCAAGTTTTGTTTCTCTCCTTCAAATTCTGCTTGAAATCTTATATTTCGGGGTCTATTTGCCCGAAAATTACGTATTTTACGGTAAATTTATTTTAATAACTATTATGTTATTAGTTATTCAATCTTATTAATTTTAGAAAATTCAGAAAGCTCATAATGTGTCGATTTAAATTTGTGCATTTAAAATTAATTTATTATGGACGATGAAAGGAAAAAAAATTAAAAAATCATCATTTTGAAGACTTTGATCGCTTTGAGCCACCTCTAAATTTTCTGCAATCAGTTCAAAACTTGGCATGTCTTAGTTTCTCGACTATTCAAACATTCCAGGGGGTGAGAACCAAAATCAGGACATATATGTATATATATATATATTTATTTTTATTTTATTTATTTATTTATTGGTACCCTGCACAACAAGACAAAATCTTATAATTATAGTACAGGATTATAATTGTTATAAAATGAGCCACATAAAAATGAATACATGAAAATTAAATATATTTAAAATTTAGCCATTAGGCATAACAAATAATTTCAATTTGAAAATTAATATATAAAAATTACAATAAAAATAAAATTTTAAGTATAAATACATAATTTAATATTAAAAGTAACATAAATATAAGTTAAAAATTATAATTGCTTGTAGAAATTATATACAGATTTTCTAAAATGTATTGCGGAATTGCATTCCAAAGACGAATAGCGTTTATGAAAAAGTGCCATTCTGATACTAAATTTCGACGTAAGGGGATAATAATTCTCAAATTTATCAAATTGTATAAATATTTAGGTTCTTTGGTATAAATAATTTTGTGTAGAAATACAAGTATCTTAAAATTGATTAGGTCTTTAAAAGAAACTCCATACAAGCTTTTCTAGAAAGAGGAGACACTATCTCGTTTCTTCAGCCCATGCACATATCTAATAATGTTATTATAAAGAACTTGTAGTTTCCTCATACTGGAGCTGTCACAATATCCAAAAAGCTCACAACAATATATCAAACTCGGAATTAAATATACTTTTGCAAGAAGTTTCCTTATTCTAGGTGGTGTAAAGTATTGAGTCACCCATAGCGTTCTTAATTTTATATAAATTTGAATCACCAATGAATCTATGTGACTTGACCAAGTTAAGTTATTATTGAATACTATACCAAGATTTTTTACTCTGCGAACAATTTCAATAGTTTCATTATTTATCAATATGTTATAGCTCGGAATATACAATAAAGGTCCCAGTATTGAGCCTTGAGGTACGCCACTCATGAGTAATAAAGGCTTTCAAATTACACTATTTACATACACAGATTGAGTTCTCTCGGTGACATATGAAGATATTAATTTTATTGAGGTGGAAGAAAAATTGAAAAGGTATTTTAGCTTCGAGCAGAGGAGTTGATGATTGACTGTGTCAAATGCCTTCGAATGATCAAGTAAGACTAAAAGAGTAATTTTACCATCATCGAGCTCTCTTCTTATATTTTCCGTAACGTCGGCCAAGGCTGTTAAACAGCTGTGTTTAGGACGGAAACCGGATTGCATATCAGTCATCAAATTTTGTTCATATATATAGGTTGTCATTTGCTTATACAACACCTTTTCGAAAACTTTTGAAAAGTAACTTAGTATCGCTACTGGACGAAATTCACCATTCGATTTCGGTATTGGTATTATTTTCGCATACTTCCATTTAGTAGGATAAGTACTAGTTGTAATGATAGTGTTGAAGAGATGTGTTATATAAGGTAGTAACAAATGTAAAATAATTTTTATGAACTTAGGATGAATATTATCGAATCCTACCGCATTGGATTTTATTAAGGAGAAACTAGATAGCACGTCAGACTGGTTAATACAAGTAAATTCGAAAACTGTGTGATTAGAATTTGAATATATATTGTTGAAATCATAATGTTCTGCTGAAGCATCTACTGTAGTTAAAGGTGTATTCGTGAAAATCTTATTTAGCTCATTAACGTCAATAGGACAGGAACTATTTTTGCTTTCTTTTCCAATACCAATATCCCTAATAGTTTTCCAGGTATTTTTGGAATCTATTGCGGAACTAAATTCGTTGGAGTAGTAATTTGTCTTAGCTATTCGTATCATCCTATTAACACTTTTCCTGGCAGAACGAAATTCGAGTTTTAGGTTTAAAGTTTTAAAGCGCTTCCACCGGGAATAAAGTTGATCTCTTAGTTTTATTGCATCTTTTATATCGACAGTAAACCATGGATTCTTTTGCGTCGTGATTTTTTTCTTTTCAAAGGAATAGCATTATCATATAAGGTCAAAATATTGGAAACCAAGAGATCTAATTGTTCATCTACTGATACCATATAAAATATGTCGCGCCAATTGAATGAAGTAAATGATTCGAATAATAAAGCATAGTTTACATTTTTAAAGTCACTGTAAATCTTGAGGATCCTGTTGAAATTGCAAATCATAAGCTATAAAAATCAGGTCATGTTTGGAAAAACAAGGAGCGGATGTTTGATCATATCAAAGAACATTTAATGGATTTCCAACAAAGATGATATCGATTAAAGTGCTGCATGTCGTTGCGAAATGTGTTGGTGTAGTAGTGTTAGCAGGGGTTAATCCTATTGCTTCCATACCTTCTTTGAAGGATGATTCATTTAACAGATTTGAGTTAAAGTCATCTAAGACTCCCACATCATTATAGGACATGGTTAAAGTTTCCATTTTATTTATAAAATCAACAAAAGGTATATCACGATTTGGTCTATATACACATCCAACTAACATTTTTCTACACATTGTAGAAATTTCTACAAATACGTACTCAATTTTGTCATTTTCAGCTGACTTGCAACGGAATCTGCATCTTAATGAGCCTTTTACGAATACTGCGACTCCACCACCTCTTCCAATACGATCAAAACGAAAAACACTATAACCAGTTGGACATATAAGTCGATCTGAGATTGATTCGTTGAGCCACGTTTCAGAAACTCACACCATATCCATATTGGAATTCTCGAAAACAAATTTAAACTCGTCGATCTTGGTTATTAAACTTTGGGCGTTAATATGGCACATTTTAAGTCCATTATATTGTTTGGCAAAAATTTTTACCATATAAGATGTAACGTCTTTGGAATTTCCACCATTACGACTACTAGGCTTCATCTAAACTTAATTCAAAAAAAGAATCAACACTAATAGCAACGCATGTTTTAAAAGATCTGTATAAAAGCTTTTTATATATATTTGGTAGGATATTAACTACAGGCATTAACACAGTAAAAAAAGGAACTAGTTTAAATTTGGTTACAATAATCATTATAATAGTATAAAATTTAATATATATATCGTCCATTCCATGAAAGAACGCCCAAAAATATACCAAGTGTCCTCCGATTTTTATAAAATTTTATACGTATAAGGTCTATGGGTGTCTATAAATATTTCCGTTTTCAGATTCGCTAAATTCAGAAAATTCTCGATTTTATTTCGCTTTTTCACTTTTGAAAAAATGTAAAAAATCTCAAAAGTATACAACTTTAAATACAAATATTTCTGGGAAGGCTTTGCAGAAATTTGTGATTTAAATGGCGTTTGAATTGTAATTATTTTAGTTTAAACATGAATATTTTATAAATAAAAAATATTTTTTAAAAATGCATTTTAATGCAATTGCATTTTTTAAATGCATTTTTCTTTAAATATGCTATTCAAATTTGTTAATTTTTTAACATAATTGAAAAGTTTGGAATCTTTACATTAAAATAAAAATCTCAAATTTTTAGGACGCACACATGTACTGTGCATAATTTCCCCTTTTCTTCAACTAGTTAAAATTTTTTCTTATAAAAATTATATTTTTCTGGTATTATGAGTATCTTTACGTATTTTGTTAAAAAAAATTTATTGTGTTATTTTTTAAAAAATCCTGAAAAATAGTAAAACTTTATGTATCAGACTATTTATTGTTTTAAGTTATACCAAACAAAGCATTTTTAAATACACTTTTGAAAAATTAAAATTTAATAAATTCGCAACTAACAAAAATGCATCTAAAAACTGCATTTATATTTTTAAAATATTATGCATCGAAGACGTGGTTTTTGAAATGCTGACTAAATTACACAAAAAATATACAAAGGCCTTTTAAATACTTTTTAAATTACAGAAATCCATCAATAACTTCAAGAGATATGAATATTTAAAGTTGCATACTTTTTATATTTTACAAAAATTTTAAAGAAAATTTCAAAAACAAGAAAAAATTTTATTTTTATATGAAAAATTTTAAACATGTTTTTATAAAAATTGGATTATGCATATAAGATTTTCGCGTCCCAAAAATTTGACACTTTTATCTTAATGTAAAGATTACAAACTTTTCATTTATGTTAAAAAATTAGAAAAATTTAATAGCATATTTAAAGAAAAATGCATTTGAAAAATGCAATTGCATTAAAATGCATTTTTTAAAAAATCTTTCTTATTTTTAAAATGTTCGTCGTAAAGCCGCCATATGCGAAATTTTAAGGCCGTTTAAATCATTAAAATTCAGTCTTCTCATAGATATTGCTATTCAAAGTTACATACTTTTGATTTTTTTTTTTTTTTTGGTTTTTGAGAAAATTAAAAAGCGAAATTTTACAAAACTGAAAACAGAAATTGATAAAAAGCTTAATGGAGTTTATGTATACAAATTTTTATAGAAAATGAAAGCCATCAAGTAAAAAAATATGCTTTTTCGGACGTTCTTTCCTGGAATGGTCGATATATTTATTTATTTATTTTGTACCAATGTTAACTGTGGTTAATGAAACAGAAATCTGTTCGCGGGAATGACTTTTAGCGAACGGCGTCGGTGTTATGGAGGTTTAAGAAAAAAAAAATTATAAAAAACTGTAAAAATTCCATTTTTAGTAATAATTCTAAAATTACCACACTGGTGTAACCCACATCAATATGTCTAAAGCTAGGGTTACACGTTTGCCGCTATGCACCAATTTGTAACAATTTTTATTGTGCTAATTTGGAGGACAATAAAACGATTGTCCCAATAAAATTTTACAAATTTGGTTGCCGTAAATTGGCGCACAACGATTGAGGGACAATAATTGTGGACTTCCAGTAAATATCCATCATGATGAAAATAGTAAATATCTTTAAAAATAAATATTTTTAAAAATAAATATCAGATTGGAAAAATTTTCAAATGATTGTTTTTTATATTCAAACTTTTGTTTTTGTTTCAAAAATATTTTTAATTCAAAGAAATTGTTGTTGTTTAGAATTTTTCAATCCAATAAAAAAAATTAAATTATTGATGAAAATAAAAAAATTATAATGAATTTTTATTATTTTTTGAACATTAAAGATTGTTTTACGATTGAAATAAAAATAAAAAGTTCGTTTTTTTAGTATTAAAATCCGGCTTCTGATAAATACTTATAAATCTGTAAAAAATTTATTTAATTAAGTGAAAATGATTTGTTCTCAAAAGAAAATTGCAGCTTCTACAATTATTTAGTGTGAATTGGATGAAAGCAAAATGAAAAAAAGTGTGTTAAAAGAAGTATTTGGAAGAATATGAAAACTTTTTATTTAAAAATTTCATTCGTATGGACGACCAAACCTTTAAGGAATTGCTGCAACTAGTGTCACCACTAATTAAAAAACAAGCGCGAATGTTATATTCGGCTCGGCATATATATAGACGAGCTGTAAACTTGGTAACTTCGATAGCGGAATTTTTCAATAAAAACCTTACTATATAATAAATTTAAACTAAGATTCTTAACTCCCTTGGGAACATTTTTGATAATGGTGTTATGTCGGAATTTACAACAATAAACTTTTTAAATATATTACCTAAAAAAGTACCAAAAATCGCAGTAAAAAAAAAAGGATTTTCGGAAAGTACAAAAGGCATGTTTGATATATTTCTGTACCAATTTTTAACATCTTTCACGTTCAAAATTTAAAAAACTATCAAAGTTTTTCTATTATTATTTTTTTGTACAAAATAATGTGACTAATAGACCTTGAGAATTTTTATCCATAAATAACATCTCTTTAAATTCAGGTTTCTAATGTTAGAATAACGAAATATAAATATCAGAACTACGAAAAAAAATATTAGAATAAAGAAAAAGTACCACAAAATCCATTTAAGGTTTCTGATTCACTTAGGATCTTACATCTTCAATTTTATGTTTCTAAGGATGAAAATTACAGAACATTCAAGAAGTACTATTAGAAGAACGAAAAAAGATACCACAAAGTCCCTTCTTATGGATTCTCATTCATTTAGGACAAATATCTTTAATTTTATGTTTCTATGTTAAATATTATAGAAAATTCAAAAAGTACCATTTGAAAATCGAAAAAGTACCACAAAGTTCTCTCTTATAGATTCTCATTCATTTAGGACCACATATCCTTAATTTCATGTTTCTACGTTAAATATTTTAGAAAATTCAAAAAGTACTATCAGAAGAACAAAAAAGTACCATAAAATCCCCTCTTATGGATTCACATTCACTTAGGACCACATATCCCTAATTTCATGTTTCTAGGTTCATAATTATAGAAAATTCAAAAAGTACCATTAGAAGAACAAAAAAGTACCACAAAAACCTCACTTATGGATTCTTATTCATTTCATGTTTCTGGGTTAAATATTATAGAAAATTCAATAAGTCCCATTAGAAGAACGAAAAAGTACCACAAAGTTCTCTCTTATGGATTCTCATTCACTTAGCACTTCATGTCCTTAATTTCATATTTCTAGGTTAAATATTATAGAAAATTAAAAAAGTACCATTAAAATAACAAAAAAGTACCACAACGTCCCCTCTTATGGATTTTCATTAACTAAGGACCACATATCCCTAATTTCATGTTTCTAGGTTCATAATTATAGAAAATTCAAAAAGTACCATTAGAAGAACGAAAAAGTACCACAAAGTCCCCCATTGTTAATTCTTTCCAATATCGGACCATGCATATTTAATTTCATGTTTCTAGGTTAAATATTACAGAAAATGCAAAAAAGTACCAATATAAGTAGAAAAAAGTACCACAAAGTCCATCCTCTTGAATTCTTACCCACAGGACCATGTATCTTTAAGTACCACAAATTCCACTCTTGTGAATTCTTATCTACATTTTCTTAATTTCATGTTTCTATGTTTAATGTAATTGAAAATTCATTATTAAGTTTGAATAAAATGAAATTTCCCGCCTTTACCCCTTTTTTGGTACTTTTTTTCACCCATCGAAGTATTAAAAATTGTATTCCAATAAATCTATAAATTGTAGTGGTATCTCATATTAAAATACTCATATGAATATTTTAATAAATAAAAAAAATGTTTTATGAAAAAAGTACCAAAAATAGGTACGATTTTTACCCCTTAAACGTTTGAATTTCCAAAAAGTACCAAATTTGTATTTCTCATTTTTCGATAAGTTATGAATACGACATAAATTTTATCTGTTGAATGGTTTCAAAGATACATATGGTGCCAAAAAAGTACCAAAATACAGTTTTTACCCGTTTACTCCCTAAAACGGCCGACTTTCAAAAAAGTACCAGACACCTGTCCAATTATTTTTTTAATGAATAACGATAACTATTCAACTTTTTTTTTGTCATTATTAGTTTGCGAGTTATAAGGTTACCGATTTTTCCCGTTTTTACCCTTTTTTACCCCCTAAACATTCGAATTTCCAAAAATCCCGTCTTAGTGGATCTATATGGGAGGAGACCTACCTACATTCTAAATTTCGTCTCTCTAGCTTCAGCCGTTTGGGCTGTGGGATGATGAATCAGTCAGTCAGTAAGGTTACTCTTTTATATATAGATTATATACCCACCATCAACTTTTTCAAATTTCACCTTATATTGGAGGTGGGCGGTAAAGTTGGCAGACCACGCCTATTTTTGGTTTCCAAGTTTATATCGACAGTCAAACTATTTATACAAAATTTCGTTGTCGTACATGCTTTTGTTTAAGAGATATCAGCAGAAAAGTATGAAATGGACACCCTGTGTTTCTAGTTTTTAGCCCATAACTTTTTTGTTTATTTGCCCATTTTCAATACCAAACAAACTTTATATAAGACAAATATTTGTGCCAAATTTCGTCCTCCTACATTGCCCCGTTTGAGCCCTATCCTGCTTTCAACAGACAAACAGACGGACGGACATAGCCAGATCGACTCAGAATCTAACTAGGACCCAGAAAATATATACTTTGTGGGGTCTTAGATGATTTCTTCATCATGTTACACACGGAATGACAAAATCAATATAACCCCATATTTTTGATGGTGGGTATAACAAGACACAAATATGCGTGAGACTGTTTCGGAACAAGAACGTTTAGCTGTGACACTTCGATTTCTTGCCTCCGGAGATAGCAATAAAAGTCTATCTGTCTTCTTTCGTATTGCCCATTTCGCTTTTTGTACCTAGTGTTTGAACACCTAAAGGTACATTAATGCTAAATACAGTTATAACGAACACCGTTTATAACGAACTATGGCTATAGCGAACACTTTTCCTCGGTCCCATTGATTTTACCAAAAATTTCCATACAAATAACTACGTTTATAACGAACACGGTTATAGCAAACTTTTTTTTATAACGAACTCATTTTTATGGTCCGAAGAAAAATTGTTCATACAAAAAACTACATTTATAACGAACTCCTACAAATACTTGTTTCATATAAATAAAATTACACTTTTCAAAATGTTTCAAAAATTTTAAAACTAAAAGAAATAACTTTTATTTATTTCCATTTAAATTATTGGATAAATGGAAATAATTTTCACTAATTTCAATTAAATTATCGGCTAATAAAAGATGAATTTTATATTTATAGTTGTTGACGTTTTTAACATAACATACAGTTATCGAAAAAAGATAATAATAAAACTGAAATTACGTGAGGATTAAACACTAAATAAATATTGGCGCGTATTGCCCACTTCGATTGCCGCTCAAGAGACCAATTAAAACGTTTTATTGCCACATTATTGTCTATCGATTGCCGTACCAGCGTTGCATTTGATTGGGGAAAATAAAAAAAATATTGTTAAAGGTTGCCGTATAAGCCAATAAATTATAAAATTACACGATTGGCGCATAAAGTAGACCAATAGTTGGTGCATTGCGACAATCGTGTAATCCTACCTTAAAATACAAATCAAAGGCGATACGATGTAGTTGATGACGACGAAGATCGTCGCGATCATAACGATTTTTGTTTACGTCTCTCTCAAGTGTGTTGAATTCGAACAGCACATGTATGTATGTGATGAGTGTTGACTAAAAAAGAGAGTCAGTTTCTATACTAGTTATATACTATATTTCACATATCGTTTTGTTAGTTTCTTTAGTTTCAATAAAACTACCCAGCGATTACCTTTTAAAATAGACTAGCTAATACCCGGTGTGCTTCGCCACCCCCCGAAATGAAATAAATAGTAATTAAAGGATTAAAAAAATATATTTATTTAGTAATTTAAATATAACATTTTTCTTAAAAATTAGATAGATAGATGTTTCCCGTGCAAAATTTGAAAATTCAAGCTCTAATAGTTTCCCAGATATACTAATTTTTGTATTTAATTTTTATAGGAGGGACCATACCCCCATAATCCGCTAATTTATTAGACAAATGTTTTCATGGATGTTAAAATTCTTTGTGCAAAATTTGAGCATTCCAACTCCAATAGTTTCCAAGATATACGAATTTTTGAATTTAGTTCATATGGGAGGTACCATGCCCCCTACTTCTAATCCGCCCATATTTTTCTTAAATATTAATATTGATACCAAGTGGCTCCGACAACATTTTAGAACTCTGTTATATTTTCTTAGATATGATAATTTAATATTTTCTTTATATGGGAGGTGCCACGCCCACTATTGCTAGTGTACCAATTTTTGTCCAAAATATTCATATTGAAGCTAATGCTAATATTGAAGTCGTACAAAATTTGAGCTCTCTAACTTTTATAGTTTCCCAGATATAAAAATCTTGGTATTAACTTTATATGAGAGATGACACGCCCACTATTTCTTTTCCGCCCATTTTTGCACAAAATGTTCACATTGACACTTAAGTTTATTGTACAAAATTTGGGAAATGTAACTGTTATAGTTTCCTAAATTTACGGCATTTGGTATTGGCAACCAATATTAGGCGTGGGATGTGCCACACCCCCTATTGCTAGTTCGCCTATTTTTTTCCAGAATGTTCATATAGGTGTCAAAGTTGTTCGTGTAAAATTTGAGGACTCTAGTATTACCAATTTCCGAGATATACTACTTTTAATAGTTATTTAGTAAGTGGGCGTTTCACCTCGCCCACATGGAATTTCGAAATAAAAAGTAGCCTATTTTTCTTTCCAGGCATATAGGAACACACTGAAAATTTCAAGAAAATCGGTTTAGCCGTTTAGGCGGCTATAGACTTCAAACAAACATACAAACAAACACACATTAATTTTTATATATATAGATAAATAAATCTAGATTAAGTATGAACATACATATATGTTATGGGGCAAAAAAATAACTTCAATGATTTAAGTGGTTGCAAACTTATTGTTTTCCATAAAGTTATCACTGAAGTCTTTTGAAACATTATCTCAGCTTATTACAATAAATTAAATTATCTTCTTTTCTTAATTAAAATCATCTCTTACACCTATGTGTATGTGCATCAATAATGAGGAAGTAGTGTCATATGGGGCCCGTGGGACCCTATGGGACCATTTTAGGAGAATTGTGGGCCAATTCTCCTAAAATTTTGCAGCACATTTTATATTTTTATATCACAGTGATTTGTTTCCAATATTTGAGCCAAATTTCAAATTTATTTCATATTTAAGGGATTTTTGATATTTACATCCGAAAGGACATTTGTATGGGGGCTAGATGAAACAATGGACCGATCAAAAGCAATTTAAATAGGTTTCGAGTTTAAAAAACCTGTTTGTAGTTTGATTTCACGTTTATATGGACGGACAGACGGGCGGGTATCGCTAAATTGTTGCAGAAAATTATTGTAAGCCGATTGGTATGATCAATACATCAACTTAAACACATAATATCCTACCCACCTATGGTGGTGTACCTTCGACACATTTTAAAAATACCATATGCCTCATGGAAAAAAATGCAAATGTACCCCTCTAGAAATGAAGATTAGTATGTTCTTATATGATTCCCAATTATTATTCTCTTTTCAGTCGAAGAATATTAAGATTTTACTAACATATTTTATCGTACTTTCTTTTTTCAAACATGTAATTTTGTATATTTCGGACATTTTCCAAAATATATTAGGTTTTAATGTACCATAGAAATGGTATATCCTGTTACTATTGAAGATAACACGTAATTAACCCATTATGAACCAGAGGATCAATTTTATGATTTAGTTCCCAAAAGCTTAAATTATCAATTTTTGCAAATAAATCGCATGGAAGTATTACACTTTAATTTTGATAATTTTATGAAAAGCATAATAAGTTCATTTAAAACCGTGACAATAATCGAATAAAAAGAAGTCTTTAAAATTTAACCGCCATTTTACACGAAGTCGCCGCTTTTAAAATATATATATTTTTGGAGATATGTTAAAAATGGTCCAGCTCACGTAAATTAAATAATTAAACCGAAATATTTTGGGAATTAGTTTAAAACATATCAAACTTTAGTTTTAGGGGGGTACATTTGAAACTTTTTTATCCCAATACAAATTTTTTTTATCAAAGCTAATGTTTTGTATAAGTCAGTTAAGTCGTAGGTCAAATATGAGAATCTCTCAGAAAATCTCATTAAAACTTGTTTGCTATCAATTACTCAAGTTTGAAGAACTATAACGTTCTTACTTGTTGTATTCAGTCCTATGCTGGAATATATTGGGATTAAAAGCTCCTAAATATTCGCACATATCGGAAATAACTAACAAGATGATATGAAGAGTATAATAAAACAAAAATACTTAGATATTTTTTGCGATGTTTGCAGATGAACATAGATGCATTATATATTCCATATCTTATTATCTAGAAGAAGAAACAATTATACCAATCAATATACATATGTATGTATGTATGTGGAAAATCTTTAGGAAAATGAAGGCAACTTACCATAGGAAGTCTTCAGTTATAGGATTTCACGATTTATGTTTTGAAATGTTTATAATTTTCATTTTAATTTTGTATTGAAATTGTCAAAATCGGAAAAAAAAATGTTTTTTTTTATTGGTTTTAAAATAATTTAAAATAAATAAAACAAAATCTTAAAATCAAATATTTTTTTAATAAAATTTAATTTAAAATCAAATAACGAATTATTTAGAAAAATGTTTTTTCGGTGTATACTAAAGAGCAACGGTTCTCAAACGTGGTTCCGCGACACAGAAGAGGTCCGTAAGCACATTTGTGGGGGGTCGTGAAGAAGTCCTGAAAAATATTCTTCAACAAAAAATTTTTTAATGTTCATATTATGTACACGAATTTTAAATAAAAATTCCAATGAAAGTATGAAACTATTTAAAAATGAAAACATCTTTATACAAAGTATCGCTAAATTAATGTTACTTTTTTCCAAAGTAGTGCGATCAAAAAAATCTTAACACACGTTTTGCCTCTTAACTTTTTTCGGAAGCAATGTTTACAATTTTTTTTGATCTAGTTATCATTGAAAAATATGTCAGTTATTATTTTTAATGACAACCATGATGATTTGTTGGGACTTTGGTCAAAAAATTAAAAAAAAAAAATCCAAATAGGTCCTAGAAATAATTGGTAAAAGAATTAAATTTCTGCCATCAAACTGCTTCCAATGTTATTAAACAGTATCAGAAGAATTTTACCATTGATAGGAATACCGAAATAAACATCAAAGAATGTTTGAAAAAAAGGCTTGTTCCTTTCATAAGAGAGCACAATGTGTTCACACACTTTTGGTCCGATTGGGTATAATATCACTACGGTAAGAAAGCTCTTCAAATTGTAAAGATGGAAAGATATTGGGCTCTTGTGAAAAGTGAATTGAAGAGCACAAAAAAGGTGTCGAAGATTTTAAAAGAAGATGTGCAAACTGTTCTAAAAAAAAGTGACTGAAATAGCTTTCAAATCACTAATAGAAAGTCCATGAGTTCATAAGTAGTGGTTAAAACTATAAAAATGAATTAAAAACTCTGAGATCAATCGTTTCCAAATCATGGAATTTTATATATGTATCTTAAGATTTTTTCGATTTTTTCAAGAATAAACTAGCAATGGTTGCGGAACACCTTGCTTCGATTGAAAATATAATGTTTGATAAAAGCAACAATTACTCGAAGTGATGCTGTCGAATAATACAATATAAATAAAACTAGGGTTTGGCAGGGAAAACACTTAATTAAAAAGATAAATAGGTCACATTAATTTGATGAAACCAAAAATGTTTCACATTAAATACTACATTTATATTTTTTAATTATTATACCAAGAAGTTTATTATAAAGTCGTTTCAATGCCCTTTCTAAATTTTGAGCCATAGAATAACATCCTGCGGAACAAGAAATTTTCTCGAATGGTGCGACTTCTCACATAGTCCCACATAGCTATTACACAAACAAAACTTTTATTTCGTAGAGAAATTTGCGGGCTATAAAAAGAAATTTTTCTTAAACAACTTTATAATTCAAAGACGGAAAATTCCTTTAAAAATTAATATCTATAAAATATCAGATTCATTTCAAAAAGAATTAAAATGTAACTCATGTTTTAAATTTTTATTCTGAATAAGCAAATTTAAATTTTAGTTCAAATATAGCAAAGTCGATCCGCTTGTTGGTTCCTTGTTGAATCAATTTTCATTAACATACATTTTAAAGAGGAATTATATTCTTCACTCCTTTTTCCATGGAAATAAATATTGATGTTCCCAAAGAATTATACTAGATATGCATTATATTAAAGATCTCGTGAAGAAAAAGCAACGTTGCAATTACTTATTAATAATATTTGTAAATTATTTAATTGTTATTTGAAATTTTATCTGATTTTTAAACTAGTCAAAGATGTTGGGTCGCGCTTCCATTACAATGTCAAAAGGGGGTCGCGAAGCACGATCTTGTGAGAACCCCTGCTATAGAGTATAAAACAGCACAACTTATGTTCATTATATGAAACATTTTTAGATGTTTTCGGATACACATTTAAAAGATTTTCTAGAGTCAGATAAATAAAAATTATTTATTGCGTTTGGAAAATCGTTACTTAAATTAATACAATTTACCTCTAGATGTCTGCAAATATTGGATTACATATACATACATAAATGAATTCTATTATTTAGCATTTTAATAATTTTGTTATTATTATACCTTTCACCACAGGTGTAAAGGGTATATGGGCAATTATCAAAAATGTTTAACTGACTTAAATCCTTAATAACTTTTGGGGTAATAATATTTTAAACAAACTGGTTACAGATTTCAACTCACAAGACTTGAAACTAATACAGTGCAAAATTTTAGCACAATAGATTTCTTTTTCTAACCATTATTGTTGTTCAATGTTCAAGAATATAGAAATACTGATAAAAAGTTTCCCAAATTTGACCTATTTTTCTAACTAATTTCGAATTTTCACCATAATTTCTCAAATCGCAAAGCTGGAATCAAAAAGGAGTTATACTTTTTACTTAGTCTAAGGTGTTTTAATTTCTTTCGCAATAGAAATTTTTGCTCCCCGTTATCGGTTGGAAAGATATAGCAAAAAAAGTAAAAAATCCCATTTTTGGAAATTTTTTAAAGATTTTTAGAAATTACGAGATTTTTGTAGACAAATCTAAAAAAGTGAATAGCGCTTTAAATTAAGCACCAAAAAACCTACTTACGAGTGAAATTTCATTCAAAAATATTCACTAACAAGAATTTTATTGCATAATTAAAAATGAAAAATATTTTTTTTTATTTATTTATTACAAATTTTATTTACAAGTTTTATAAAATATTTACAAAATTATGAGAATTTACTTAAAAGTACTAAAACAATTGATTATCATAATAATTGAATAAAGAGTATTTTATTATCACAGCAATTAAGGAAAAGTAATAAAAAAAACCTTCGATGTGCTTAGGAGTTAAGAAATTTAAAAACAAGCACTACTAAATTCTTTCATTATGAAAGAATTACTAGTAAATGTTAGTTAAATTTCTTATAGATGCAAAAGTAGACATTCTGCATTTGTTATTAAATGACAGTGTCAGTTCCCTTGCAAAAGTGTTGAACAGTTTATAATTAAAGTTTCTATGCAATAAGTCAGTTGAGAATCTGAGAATTTATTGAGAATTATGAGATTTTATTTTGAATTATTTGCAGTTTCTTAGTATGAATTTTTGCAGCTTTGTGAAACCAAACTTGGCAAGCATAAGACATGATCGGACGTATAACATTTTATAAATTAGATCTTTGTTATTTACATTAAGTTTTGACCTCCTATTGAGTAAGGGATACAAAGCAGGACTACATTTGATAGCTTTTTCACAAGTATTTAAAATATGTTGTTTAAACGTAAGCTTTCTATCAAGAGTTACACCTAAGTATTTGATATCGTCTCTCAATGGATTACATTTCCTCGAAATAGTAGAGGAAGTGTAGAAAAGCGTTTTGGAGATTTATTGTAAGGGAAAATTATAGCTTGAGTTTTGTTTTTATTCACCTTGATTTTCCATTTATCAAAGTAATTCTGGCTTGTTGTGAGTGCAAGCTGCATTCGTTTTATTATTGCATTTGAATTAAAAAACTATAAATTATTTTTTGTAAATAAATGGGAAAATTAAACTTATTAAGCTTAAACAGCAAGCCATCATGCCAGATTGAATCGAACGCTTTTTCGATATCGAGAAATATGTCCCCAGTACTTTTTCTATTTAATTTATTGTTTTCTACAAAATTAACAACTCTTCTTAATTGATGAACAGTCGAGTGTTCTTTGCGAAATCCAAACTGTTGGCGATTAATAATGTTGTTTTCATTTGAAAAATTTAGAACTCGGCTATGTATAACTTTTTCAAAAACCTTATCTAATAAGCTTATAGGTCTGTAGCTAGAGGGTATCTTTGGATCTTTTCCATATTTAAGTATTGGAATCACCTTAGCAATTTTAAAGGCAGAAGGAAAATAACCATTTGTTAAGCAAAAATTAAATATTTTACTTAAAACGCTATAGAAAATGTCAGACATATTCTTAAGAATGATGCTATTAACCCCATCTTTACTAGGGAATTAATTATTTTTCAATGAAACTACAAGTGAATTGATTTCATTTAAATTTGTTAATTCTACATCAGAATTGTTTATGATGGATCTATTATTAAAAATATTAATGTGCCTACAAACCGCCGAGTCTATACTTGAAGAGTTATTAAGAGTAATAGTGTGGAACCGCTCAAATGTATCGGCAATTGCATTTGCTTTGTCTTCTCCTGTCTTCAAAACTTCTCCGTTTATATGTAAGTCACTAATAGTTGAATTTTTTCCTTTGAAAGCTTTTGTTATTTTCCAAAATTTTTTAGTCCCTGATGGCAATTTTGAAATAAATTTCGACCAACTTTCATTTCTGTCATTCTGGAGATGGAAATCAATAAGGCTGTTTAATTGTTTTAAAATAGAATTTAACTGTGTTTTATAATTGATATCTCTACATCTCTGATATTTACGTTTGTATTTGTTTCTTTGGGCAATTAGCATTTTACTTGTATCAGAGATTTCTCTCTGCCAAGAATTTTTACGCCCAGTTGGTATTTTATTGAAAGCTAATTTTACAATAGATATTGTATTATTTAATGTCAAATCAACATTATCAGGAGTTAATTCAATTTGGTCAATGTTTTGAGACCTAATTTCGTTTTCTACCCATGTTCTTATTGCATACCAGTTTGCTCTTTTATATAGGGGAACTGAATGAATTATATTTTTGTGCTGTCCAAAGATGTGGCAAGAGATTGGGACATGATCTGATTGTAGTATATTTGGATGTGATTCTAGAGTCGAAAAGGGAATACTAGAGTTTGTTAGCAAAATGTCAACTGTTGAGGGTTAAACAGGCGTTAATGTTTGTCCAAAACGTGTAAACGAATTTGTATGGTGTATATAATAATTTGATTGAAGACTGTGACAATAAAGTTCATTACCAGCAATATTATTTGACAAACAATTCCAGTGCGAATGACGTGCATTCAAATCACCGAATATAAAAAACTCGTTTGTTGAATTTGTTAAAACATCAATGTCTCTCTTAAAATTATTAGTATAATCGGGGCTATAAACAGAAGTAAAAACTATAGGACGTCTATTAATCATTAATTCAATGGAAATATTTTCAATTTTATATGTTTTAAGTTTTGGTAATAATCTGTGCTCTATATTATTTTTTATAGCAATGGGTACACCTCCGCCGTGAGTACTTCGGTCCTCTCTGTATACTTTGTAATTTCCAAGTTTAAATTTGTGATGAGGCTTTAAAAAAGTCTCGTTGAGAAAATACTTTGTAATTTCCAAGTTTAAATTTGTGATGAGGCTTTAAAAAAGTCTCGTTGAGAAGAAGAAGATCTACTTTTTTATTTTGCAAAATCTGTTCCAGCTGTGAAACAGCTGACTCTGTTGTTATGCCTTGAGCATTCCAATGCATAACATGAACATTTTGTATAACAGTTGAATTATATTGCATTTTTAAGTATCATACCTAAAACTCTTAATATGTCATACTTGTTTTGGAGAGCGTCAACAGCATCGAAAAATATTTTTCCAATAATCTCTCATTGGAAATGTCATCATTCCTGTTGCTATCGTTGTTACTTTTTGTAATATCAGAATAAAGCTTTTGATTTAGAGAGCAGTGAACATGTGTTTTACTCATATGTTCTTGATTTAAAACTTGTGGGAAATTTTCGTCATCTATATCAAAATTAACGATATTATGTCTTTTACGATTTTTGTTAGTAATTCTTTGCCTAATTTCCAAATAGTCTTGACGACAAGGACACCTGGGATCGTCTGTCCTGTGATTCACATTTCTTAAATTCTTTTTTGTGCAATTATAACATTTATAGATTACACTTCCATCATGACAGATTTTGTTTAATGTACACACGGCGTAATCGTGATTACCTGCACAAGCCGGACATACATCGACTCTATTATAGTTCTTGGCACCATGTCCATACATGGAACATTTGGAACATTGCGTAGGTCCTTTGTTGCCTTTAAAAGGTCTTCTCCAATGAACAGAAATGTTATAAAAATATCTGATTTTCATTACTTCCCTTTTTGAAATGTGTTGCCGATCAAATTCAATTAAATATAGAGCATCATTCACATTAGATCTTTTTGTTTGAATTTCCTTGACACTTACGGTGTTTATGTTGTGAGAGTTTATAAATTCTTCAATGATAGTTTTTGTGTCCAGCTGAGGAAGACCAAATAATACCATTTTAAAACTTTTAGAGTCTTTTACTTCATGAGTATAGAAATAAAACTTATTTAGTTTTAAAGTTTTTAAGGCTTCATCAAAAAGCGCAAGCGTTTCGGACATAATTTTAGTTCCGATTGACATACTTTTAAATGTATATTTGCTTCCAATTAACTTTAAAACTGATGAAAAACTATGAGTCGAATCAACAATTATAGGAGGAACTTTTTGCTTAACAGAATACTCTTCTTCTTTATCTTCGGATAACAAATGGAATTTGTTAGAACTGATGCTGGGTCCATCGGACGTTTTTGGCACTTTGAATTTGGGCAGACATCGTCAAAAAGCAAGAAAAGCAATAAATAAGTTTTTATCGAAAAATTTAATTAATAAAGCACGCGAGAGCAAAGAAATTGACACCTTGCAGTGTCAGCTGTTTGCAACGAACATATTAAATGCATTTCTATGTAATAAACTCTAACAAAATATATTTTCAATCAATATATGCAGAAATACCTTAGATTCGATTCAAATTTTTCACAAAATTTTTAAAAATCGCGATTTTTATTGAAAAGAAAATTTTTTTAAATTTTACTAGGAAATCCTAAAATATGCTGCTCTAATACCATCAAATATTAAAAATATCATAAATTTTATTTGAATAACTGAATAGGTTTTGATATTATGTGTAATTTTGACCAGAATTGTACATAAACTTCTAGTTTGTAAAAATTTGTATATGTTAAAATTTAAACCGCCATTACTTTCGCGCCCCTCACATGAAATAACGCGAACTGATTCTACATGCATTCGAGTCACTTTATATGTATACAAAAAGATTTTAATGTACCATCAAAAAAAATTAATATTTTTTTGAAGGGCTAAAATCAAAAACTTTTGATAATTGCCCATATGAGTGATTCCATGTCAAAGCGGACAGCAATCGGATTTGACATCTCCGATTTCAATGAAATTCACTACAAGCATTGAAGTGTTTTTGAAAACATACAATTTCAGACCCTTGTTTCTTTCCGGTCCGGAAATATGACGGTTTAAAAAACGAAAAAATGTTAAAAACTTTACAAATTAATACTTATTTAACTTGTAATAACTTCTTAAATATACATGGTAAATCTCTAGTTGTTGCTTCATATTAAGGACAAAGATATTGCCTTCATATTGATATATACAAATTTTTTTACTAATAATTCAAACCTTTATATCTCAAAAACCGGTATTTTTAAAAAATTATATATTGTTAACATAACTTTTCTCCATACGGATATAAAATTTCAAGTTGGAGCCTTATTTAGTTTAGAAGTTATGGACAAAAATAAAATCCTATTATTAATAACTCCTAAACTATAGAAAATAAAAAGTTAATTTTAATGTAATTTTTAAAACAAAGATATTACCTTTAAAATGATAAATACCAATTTACTTCAGTTCGAAAATTCAAAGGTCAAAATAAGACTTACAAAAAATAAACCATTATATCTCCGAAAACGATATTTTTAAAATGCGAAAAAAAAACATAATATTAATACAACTCTTCTTTATACTTGTGCAAAATTTCATGTTGGACACTCATTTAGTTTAGAGTTATGTAAAAAAATATAAACTAAAGTAAAATTTTGTATGTAAAATTTTATTTTTTTTAAATATGTACTCATTGAAAAAAATAATTTTAAAATAATTTTTGTAAATATTTAAAATTGTACATACAAAAAATGTGCCTTTTACCAAATTTTTCTTCATAACTCCTAAACCAAAAGTCTTTAGTAACAAAAGTATTTTTATACCCTACTCCACCATAGGTGGTTGGGGAATTATGCGTTTATGCTGATGTTTGTAACGCACAGAAATAATTATTGGACCCCCACCTTAAAGTACACCGTTCGACTCAGAATCACTTTCTGAGTTGATTTAACGATGTCCGTCCGACCGTCTGGCTGTCTGTCCATGTAAACCTTGTGAACAAAGTACAGATAATTATTTTGTTACAAGGACGAAGCCTATTGAAATTGGTTATGATCGGTTGATTATTTCACCTGGCCCCCATACAAATGTCCTCCCGGAATAGGGGTTTAACGACCATAAATGCCTTAAATATATCAATATTTGACACAAAAGAGTTTTGTATAAGTATCAATCTTTGTGCCAAATTTCATCAGCTCCCATATAACCCCTCTTCCGAAAATCACTTTAACGTGCATAAATATCATACGAATGATAGTATCAAGTTTTATATAAGTAGAAACAACATTGCCAAAATTTATGGGAATCGGTCCATAATTTACAAAATAAAAATCATATAGATGTAAGTATAAATGCATTGTTCTGTATTTGTATAATTTCTTTTACATTTAGTAAAAGTGTTGGTCTGCAATTGGCCACAGGTCTAATGGTGTGGGGTATCATATAGTTTCTCTATCGTTTTTTTTTTTTTTGGGATCATCACACGGTGTCCCATTCAAAAAATAAAATGGAAATAAATCTGCAATTTCCAAACGATTGTCCGATTTCAATGAAATTTCAGATAGTGTTAGTAGAGGTGTAGGCGAGTTTAAGTTTTGAGTTTGGACGTTATAGGCATAACGAGGGCGGGTCCAGAGGGTACTAAATTTGGACACCTCGGGTGTTCAACAAATTTAAAACGATCTAGATTCGTTATAACTCAGCCGGCTTAAAAGATCTTTATTTGAGTGGATTCTGCTAGTGAATATCTACAAAAAACATCGTCGTATGTGTAGGTTATATCATTTAGTTTAAGAGATATTGGCTTCAAAGATTAACATTTTTATTTTTGGATCTATCTTGGTAAAGTTTTTTCGCTATAGAGGGTCCAAATTTCACTCGATTTTTTTGAAATATTTTTCATTTTATTAACAACAAATACCAAAATTGTGTAAAAAAAACCTTTTGAAAAATCTTTACGGAATCAAAAGTTTTCTTACACAATTTTGTTATTTGTTGTTAACAAAATAAAATATATTTAAAAAAAATCTAGTGAAATTTGGACCCGCTATAGCGAAAAAACTTTACCAAGATAGGTCCAAAAATAAAAATAACGTTCAAATTTAAAACTTAAACTCGCCTACACCTCTACTAACACTGTCTGAAATTTCATTGAAATCGGACCAGCCGTTTGGAAATTCCAGATTTATTTCCATTTTATTTTTTGAATGCGACACTGTGCACCGGTCCGCAATATATATGTTAAGTAAATTTTGATGTCAAACAAATATTTTTTTTTAGAAAATAAATGTTACATGAGCATAAATTTGTAAAAAAAAAACAAGCGCGAATGTTATATTCGGCTCGGCCGAATCTATATACCCACCATCAACTTTTTCAAATTTTACCTTTTATGGGAGGAGGGCGGTCCACGCCCATTTTTTGTTTCTGAATTTACATTGGGCTTTGAACTATTTGAACACAATTTCGTTGAAGTTTCACCTTATATGGGAGGTGAGCGGTAAATATATAATATATTTTAAAATCATATTTGCGAAAGTACTCCTCAGAAAAGCATAAAATTACATTTGAAAGAAAAAAGAGTAAAGACACATGTTCGGCCAAAAATACCAAAAAATCGGAATTTTTCCAATTTTCAAATTAAAATTTTTACTTGTTAAAGACTTAAAATTGTCTTTATTCAATAGATAACACTATGCAACAAATTGATGATCATCACGTGGAGGCGGAATCATTCAGATTGCAATTGATAGCTCTTGATATGTGTAATAAACCCTCCAAAATTTTTGTTTTATATCCACTTAAACTTTTCTATTTTTGCACCGAAGTAGTTTCAGATAAATAGAAAGAAATAATATAAATAAAGTTTGAAGCTCAAATATTTTAACATGAATGATTAGAGCATATAAATGGCGATAATTTATTAGAACTTTTTATTCATTTATCTTAATAATAAGGGATCATTTCTAGTCCGTTTTAACAAAATTAAACAAAAGTCCATTAAAACTTGAGTTTAATGGGTTAAAATATTCTACAGAAATTTTCTACGTCGAATTTCACTAGGGGTCACAGAAGGTCAAAAGTTCAAACGGCGTTTATCCAAAGAAATTAAAATATTATTATTATACAATTCACCAAAGGTGTAAAGGGTATATATAAGTTTGCCATTCCGTTTGTAATTCCCACAATTTTCGTCGGAGAGCAAAAAAGTTTAAATTTTCGGGATCCTTGTAAGAAATGATGACGATAGGACCATGTCCGTCCGTCCGTGTGTCGGTTGAAATGGCGTTTATGAAGCCCACCGATAAATGACATATATAATATATATATCAAACGATCGGAAATGCTTTCGAGAATTTTGCTATTGGAATTCAGCAAGATCGGTTCATACAATGCGGAGATATGTTAAAAAAAACCGGTTTTTAGAACAGCTTTTCCAGTTTCTGAAGCCTCTGTATATACTAGGGACTTCGTTTTTACAAAGAAGTCTCGGACATTTTTTTTTGAATTTTTGTTCTGAAAAAATGAAATAAATCGGTTCAATAATAACTGAGATATCGGACAAAACGCATTTTTTTATTTTTTAAAGCCCTGGTTTAAGCTATAGATTTTTATTTTTATACAAGTCAGTCACAAATATTTTTATAAAATTTCGGTTTTTTGAATCAGCAGGATCGGTTTATAAATGGCGGAGATATGCTTTAAAAACCGGTTTTTGAAACCGGTTTTTCAGTTTCTGAAGCCTCTGCATATACCAGGGATTTCGAATTTTTAAAGGGGGCTCGGAAATTATTTTCTGAATTTTTGTTCTGAAAAAATGAAATAAATCGGTTCAGTAATAACTGAGATATCGGGGAAAACGAATTTTTTATTTTTGAAGCCCTTGTTCAAGCTACAGATTTTTATTTTTATATAGATCAGTCATAAATGTTTTTATAAAATTTCGTTTTTTTTAATAAACCAAATTCGTTCATAATCAACAGAGTTATGGCCCAAAAACAAATCTGTTAAGAATATAAATACACACACAAACATGTATATTAAGTATTGTAATGACTATTAGTGACGTTTTTTGTTTTTTGTATAGACAAGTAGTTTAGTTAGAAACAGCAGTAATATAATGAATAACAGTGTTGTTGTTGTTCTTTGTATATGCAGTCTGTACAAAAATAAATATATATGGAATTGTTGTTGTTTATTTTTAAAAACTAAAACATATATGTTAAGAATATACAGTTAGGGACAAAACTATTTGTACACCTCATATATTTCGTATACCTTCACGCACATTTTCAACAGATCCGCTGTTTTTATACTTGCTTACAATGTATTGTACTGTGGAATGTTGCAAATTTACTAAATTACTTATATTCCGGAGATATTTTCCTTTTTTATGTTCATCAATAATTAAATTTTTAATATCCAAACTCAACTCTTTTCGCTTTCCCATTTTTGATGTGCTTATTATTCAAAACGTTAAAACCAACTTCTTATTTTGTAAAATAAAACTCGATTAACGAAGAAAATATAACGGTATTTAAAAAAAATCATCATACAAGAGTCCAACGTACAAATAATTGTACAAAGTACTGATGTACAAATACTTTTGTCCCAAAGATTTTTACTTAAATTGTACTTTTTTTTAACAATGTGTTATATATTAATTTATTTTTTATCAAATAATTCAATAAAAATGGACCTGAATTAAAACTACATATAATAATTTTTTATTCTTTATAAATTATTGAAGATATACGAAATGCATGGGTGTACAAATAGTTTTGTCCCTAACTGTACATAAATACATACACAAACATGTATATTAAGCATTGTAATGACTATTAGTGACGTTTTTGCCTATAAGACAAGTAGTTTAGTTAGCAACAGAAGTAATATAATGAATAACAGTGTTGTTGTTCTTTGTATATGCAGCCAGTTTGTATATACACACATAAAAAAATAAATAAATGTGGAATTGTTGTTGTTGTTTATTTTATAAAAGCAAAGCCTGCTATGATTTTTTTTTATATATTCAAATTTTCGTAGTTTGAAAAAAATTTAGATTTATATATGTGAAAATATGAAAGCATACGTTAAGGCGAAAATTTTATTATTTGTCGGTAATATGGTAATATGATGTCGATAAGATAGTAAGATGGTAATATGGTGAAGGGTATCAAAGATTCGGCACAGCCGAATCTTTTTTCAATTTCATTTTTGTTTACTATTTGTATTTTATGTTATATTTCATTGCCTAGTTTAAGGAGTTTATATAAGAAATGTGGGAAAATTTCATAATTTTCTTTTTTAACAACATATAAGTCGGATGAATTTTTTATCTTTGGAGACCCCCAGTAAAATTTGAAGAAGAAAATATCTGTAGAACATATTAACCCATTAAACTCAACTTTAAATCGACTTTTATGTCATTTCCTTAAAACGGACTAGAAATGACCCCTTATAAGGTAAGATAAATTAATTTAAAGTTCTAATGAAATATTCCCCGTCAAATGCTCTAAACATTTATTGGAAATTATTTTAGTTTCGAACTATATTAATATTATTTTTTTCGATTTATCTGTAACTACCGTGATGCAAAAATAGAAAAGTTTAAGTAGTAATAAAATAAAAATTTTGCTTACTAGCGAAAAATCCTTTGGAGGTTTTATTACACTTATCAAGAGCTATCAATTGCAATCGGAATGATTTCGCCCCCAAAATACTGTTGTATAGTGTAATAAATAAATAATTTTACTAAACAAAAAAGAAACGCTGTACGAACAACGCCATATTGTATTGAAGGGTGGGAGACGTCCATTGAATTATATGTATATGTACATGGAGTGTATCGAAAATGACCCTTGAATTTTTGTTTGGACATCAAACGGTTATATGTGTTTGAAACATAATTGTACAACCCTAATTGACTTAAAGCGAAATACATACAGACGAAAAAGTACCTTGCAACCCCACATATCTTTAACAAATCTGACCGCCATTTTAAATAACAAAAAAAAAATAACCGTTTTTGAAACTGGCCAATTGATAAATCAATTTTAGTCAAAAAACTACACATTAAAAAATACATACAAATATGTTACAAGAAAAATAGGATAATAAGATAACTTCGGCCTTTTTTACTATAGCACACATGAAACAAGCGAAAATATTATATTCGACTTGCCTGAATCTATATAAAAACCGGTTTTTTCAGTCAATTTGCTGTCGGTTTTTTCAAAATGTTCGTTTTTCGAATGTCGAATAGACCAGTTTTTTTAAACAAAAAAAGTTATTTTGAGAGTTTAAGGGCCATTATTATAACCTACCTATAAGGTATCAGATAGTTAAAGGTAAGATAAACTAAAGTGAACGATAAAGTGAGCTTTATCTACTTTTGGTTATTACAACTTGGTTTTAAAGTAAATTTTATAATTTTGATAATACGGCAATATCAAATCAAAAAACGATTACTTTTGACCACTTAGTGGCAACATGTACTATTTGAACGTAACTGCCACTAACGGAAATATAAACAAATAAAAAACAAAGAAATTTTTAAAATAAATGAGTTTAAGCTAACTAAAAGACAACGCCAGAGCAAATTTAAATATAGACAGACGAATTACTAAAAACTACAGCGGAATAAATATAATTTTATTTATTTCTTTTATAAAGCAGAAAATATGGCAGCTCTGAATGCATAAACCGTCTGATAAAAGTTAATGGTCAGATGTTCTTACCTTTAGCTTATTGGTCACTTTTGGCTTAACTTATACTTATAACAACCAAAAACAGTTAAAGTGAACGATAACATCCTAACTTTAGTTATTGGAAAGTTATAATAACGGGCCTAAATCAAATATTAATGAACCAAAAGATTTTTTCAATACCTCGGAATATTTGTAAATTAAAACAATTATTATTTTCAAAACATATATTATAATTATAATGTTTCGAATATATATTATTGCTATATATATCGACCATTCCAGGAAAGAACGCCCGAAAAAGTATATTTTTTTACTTGATGGCTTTCAATTTAAAATTTTAAAATTTCGCATATGGCGGCTTTACGACGAACATTTTTAAAATTAGAAAGATTTTTTAAAAATGCATTTTAATGCAATTGCATTTTTCAAATGCATTTTTCTTTAAATGTGCTATTAAAACTTTTTAATTGTTTAACATAAATGAAAAGTTTGGAATCTTTACATTAAGATAAAAATGTCAAATTTTTGGGACGCGAAAATCTTATATGCGTAATCCAATTTTTATAAAAACACTAGCTAATACCCGGTGTGCTTCGCCACCCCCCGAAATGAAATACATAGCAATTAAAGGATTAAAAAATATAATAATTTTTGTATTTAATTTTTATGGGAGGGACCATACCCCCATAATCAGCTAATTTATTAGACAAATGTTTTCATGGATGTCAAAATTCTTTGTGCAAAATTTGAGCATTCCAACTCCAATAGTTTCCAAGATATACGAATTTTTGCATTTAATTCATATGGGAGGTACCATGCCCCCTACTTCTAGTCCACCCATATTTTTTTTAAATATTAATATTGATACCAAAGTGGCTCCGACAAAATTTTAGAACGCTAACTGTTATATTTTCTCAGATATGATAATTTAATATTTTCTTTATATGGGAGGTGCCACGCCCACTATTGCTAGTGTACCAATTTTTGTCCAAAATATTCATATTGAAGCTAATGCTAGTCGTACAAAATTTGAGCTCTCTAACTTTTATAGTTTCCCAGATATAAAAATCTTGGTATTAACTTTATATGAGAGATGACACGCCCACTATTTCTTTTTTGCCCATTTTTGCACAAAATGTTCACATTGACACTTAAGTTTATTGTACAAAATTTGGGAAATGTAACTGTAATAGTTTCCTAAATTTACGGCATTTGGTATTGGCAAGGCGTGGCATATTAGGCATATTAGGCGTGGGATGTGTCACACCCCCTATTGCTAGTTCGCCTATTTTTTTTCCATATGTTCATATAGGTGTCAAAGTTGTTCGTGCAAGATTTGAGGACTCTAGTATTATCAATTTCCGAGATATACTACTTTTAATAGTTATTTAGTAAGTGGGCGTGGCACCTCGCCCACATGGAATTTCAAAATAAAAAGTAGCCTATTTTTCCTTCCAGGCATATGGGAACACACTGTGAAAAATTCAAGAAAATCGGTTTAGCCGTTTAGGCGGCTATAGACTTCAATCAAACATACATACATACAAACAAACACAAATTAATTTTTATATGTATAGATAGATAGATGTTTAAAATTTTTAATATAAAAATAAATTTTTTTCTTGTTTTTGGAATTTTCTGTTAAATTTGTATAAAAGTTAACAAAATATAAAAAGTATGCAATTTTTAATATTCATATCTCTTGAAGTTATTGATGGTTTTTTGTAATTTAAAAAGTATTTAAAAGGCCATTTTGTATTTTTTGTGTAATTTAGTCAGCATTTCGAAAATCACCTCCTCGATCCATAATATTTTAAAATGCAGTTTTTAGATTCATTTTTGTTAGTTGCGAATTTATTAAATTTTAATTTTTCAAAAGTGTATTTAAAAATGCTTTGTTTATTATAACTTAAAACAATAAATAGTTTGATACATAAATTTTTACTATTTTTAAGGATTTTTTAAAAAATAACATAATAATTTTTTTTTAACAAAATACGTAAAGATACTCATAATACCAGAAAAATATAATTTTTATATGAAAAAATTTAAACTAGATGAAGAAAAGGGGAAATTATGCACAATACATGTGTGCGTCCCAAAAATTCGAGATTTTTATTTTAATGTAAAAATTCCATACTTTCCAAATACGGAAAAAAATTAAAAAAATTTAATAGCATATTTAAAGAAAAATGCATTTAAAAAATGCAATTGCATTAAAATGCATTTTTAAAAAGTTTTTTTTAATTGTTAAATACTCATGTTTAAGCTGATATAATTAAAATTCAAACGCCGTTTTAATAATAAATTTCCGTAAAGCGTTCCCAGAATTATTTGTATTTAAAGTTGTACACTTTCTAGATTTTTTAGATGTTTTCGAAAGTGAAAAAGTGAAATAAAATCGCGAATTTTCTGAATTTAGCGAATCTGAAAACGGAAATATTTATAGACATCCATAGACCTTATATGTATAAAATTTTATAAAAATCGGAGGACACTTGGTATATTTTTGGGCGTTCTTTCATGGAATGAACGATATATATTATTGATAAAATTTACACATATTTTTTACTTAAAAACTAAAAAATAATTCAAATTGATGAAGGATATAAAATATATAATTTTTTTTTTACATTTTTACAGTTATTTAACAAATTGAAAAATAATTGGGGCCTATTTTTTGCCACAACTTTAAAAAAAGTTAAATTAAAAAAGTATTTCATTTCCTGTTTTGACTTCAATTTCAAAGTGCTCAATATTTACGTAATTTATTTTGCTAAATTAAAATAAAAAAAATTATAAAAATTATTTCGAAATTTAAACAAGCTCGAATGTTATATTAGGCTCGGCCGAATCTTTATACCCACCATCAACTTCTTCAAATTTTACGTTATATGGGAGATGGGCGGTAAAGTGGGCGGACCACGCCCATTTTTTGTTCCCGAGTTTACATTGGTCCTTAAATTATTTGTACAAAATATCGTTGATTTTCACCTTATATGGGAGGTGGGCGGTAAAGTGGGCGGACTACGCCCATTTTTGGTTTCCAAGTTCATATCGACCATCAAACTACTTATACAAAATTTCGTTGTACGACGCTTTTGTTTCAGAAATATCAGCAGAAAAGTATGAAACGGACACCCTGTGTTTCTAGTTTTTAACTTTTTTATTTATTAACCGATTTTGCCCACTTTCAATATCAAACAAACCTTATATAAGCTAGATCGACTCAGAATCTAACCAGGATAAAAACAACTGTGCAACAGAATTTTTTTTTTTTTTTTTTGGACCCAATATATTACGTTAAATATCATTTTTAAATTTTAATACAAAAATTACATGAGTTCAATGGAGTATAGAAAACAATTATAAAAAACTATACTTTTTTTAACTTGATTCTAAAATTTAGTATTGGTTTTCAATATATAAAAGAAGGTTAATTTTTGGCCACAACTAAAAAACAAAAAAAATAATAATTCAAAAAATTTCTAAATTTCTTTTTCTTAGTCAAAGAAATATTTATGTTAAAATATTTCGTGATGTTAAATCAATATTGCTTTAAAATTTAATACAATATTGAAAACTAAATAAAATAAAAATGTTGGACCGGAAATCGGACGAAATTAGGCAAATTAATAAGTTACTGAAAGTAAATGTGGATGCAGAAATTAAAAAATATTAAAAAAAAATGATGGGCCTTTATTAATCAAATATTGTATGACCCATAAAAAACTCTATTTCCAATGGCTATCGCAAATTTTGATACTGTTTTGACCAGTATTTTAGAAGAAATGCGTTTTGTACATTGCAGGATATAAGGGAGGTAGGGTTGTTCTTGTTTCGATTCAAATACAATTTGGCATTTACAAATAATCTATATTTAAGCGCAATCACAAATTTTGGTGAAATTCTGACCAATATTCGAACAGTAAATCCATTTTTAATTCCACAATATATAGGAGGTAGGCGTGTCCTTGATCCGATTAAAAAATAAATTAGCAGACTTTTAATTTTTTTTTCTAGGCCAAGATTAAATTTGCTAAGACAACTCCTTCTATTTTTGCCCTATCGGGATCAAAGCACTGTGATTAGGGTTGCCAGACGTGATTGTCAAGATATTTTAGAAGTTGTCAAGTTTAAATGTAATTTGCCAAGTTGGAAATAATTTGTAGTTATGAAAAAATGTTTTTTGATAGCGATAATCCCGAAGCATACTTTTATATTTTAGAGATTCCAATGCCATCTGCTTAATTACACCCTGAAAGTGAAACTTGTACAGACCTACACAGGATAATGACTGAATTTTAAATAATTTTAAAATCATATGTATGCATATGAGGTTTACGAGTCCTTTTACAACATAGGACGGTTTTAAATTAAACGAAATTCTTAAGAACTGATTATATGTTATATATCAATCACTGTTTCCCCGAAACTAATTTGAAAACTTCCAAAACCTCAAGGTGCTCTGCATTTATTTGGTCCGAGAGAGACTCTGGAATTTTAGGATCAGAAATTGGAAAAGAACTTAAAAGTTACGAAAAATCGCTTAAAAAATTTGGAAAATTTTTAATATGAATTATAACCCAGATTTGTATGGGAATTTTGTGGGCGAATTTTCATTGAATCATTTTGTTGGCAGCCGTTCTTTGTTTTATTTATAAATATTTGACATCCAAGCGAAAAACTGAGTATGTGGTTTTACCACGTATCACACTTAGGGATGCCAGATTCGAATTGTGGTTTAACTTCACATTCCTGAAAAAGAATTTATTTTATTTTTTTATTTATTTAATTATTGATAATCCCAATGTTACAAGATATAAAATCTTATGAGTAAAACATTAGTCATTATGAATGGCAAATTACAGAAATTAACGTTTATAGAAAATATGAATAAAAATAATAATAAGAATGAATAAATAATAACGATAACATAATTAACAATTTTTAAATATTTTTTTTTTACGGAAATACAATACAATTAAGTTTTGAAATAATTAAAAACTTGATTCTTAAAAGATGTTGCTTTAGGAATAAAATGGTAGTAATACGGCAAGGAGTTCCAAAGTTTTGTTGCGTTGATGAGGAATTGTCTGTCAGATAATAATATAGTATAAGACAAAGGTACAATAAGGTTGTTACGTGCTGATCAGGTAAATTTAATTTTGTTATATATATAATCAGGTTCTTTAGTAAAAATTATTTTATGTGTCAGTATTAGTGTTCTAAATTTTAAGTAATTTTCAAAAGAGATTCCATAGATCTGATTAGTATACATGGATATACGATCATATTTTCTTAAACCAAATATAATTCTTAATAGTTAACTTTTAGCAACACTATCACAACTGTTGAATATTTCACATCTATAAAGGAGTATTGGTAATATAAAAGTTTTGGCAAGCATGAGTCTAATATGCTGTGGAGTATAGTAATGAGAATGCCAAAGACTACGTACAATTCCATAAACTTTAAGACATGCCTTGTTAATTTGTTAAAATTTCATTTCTAAAAAAAGTTGAAAATCGAGATCCGCCAAAAATATTTTTTTTTTTATGAAACCTGTGGAGTCTTTACTGTATTTACTTTCATCGTACGTGTGGCGGATAAGGGAAGGATCGGTTATAAGGCATGATATAATGATGATATAATGACCTATACATTTTGTAATATGTTGAATTCTAGCCAGCGTTATCGTTGAGAATTTTTAAAAAGTGTCCAAATAAGGTGATTTCAAAATAAAAAGTTGCCAAACAAGGGGCCAACTGCTTTCAAGCCTAAAAAACTTCTTGAAATTTGTTTTTTTGATAACAACCCAGCAAAAAGTTTGCTTTCCTGGTAAGCTAGCAGGTATAATTGGAAATAAAAATAAACTACTTATTTTTTGACTCAATAACTAGTTACTTTTGTTCGAGTTGTCCACGAATTCTAGTAGTTATTTTTCTAATTCTAGTATACTCAGAAATATGTTGCTATTTTTTAGTTTACAGTTTATAAAAAAATATGTACCTACTTTTTGCTTACAATAAGTTAAAAAATATGTAACTTATTTTTGTCAACTGAATCTTGTTAGATTTTGTGGTATCATTGATGTGTGTATGTAACATGATTCCCAAAATACGCCTAACTGGACCGACTGTTTTAAAATAACGTAATATACAAGCTTTAATATGACACACACTTCAACGGTATTTTTGACAGAGGGACCATGTATGACCATTTTCAAACTTCGTGAGATTTGGCACTCTATTATATGTTTATTTTTTAAGGAAACCATCACCAACCAATATAAAGTATTTATATAACCTTTATAACTATTGATCAATAAAAATATATGGATATATACCACTTTAAGCTATTTTCCGCTGCTAAATTTGACATATAGATTGTTGTTTTATGTTTTATTAAATGCACATAAAAAGTAAAGAAAAATATGTTTTATGATTTTATGCAATTTTTTGTCTCTTGTAAAATGTTATTTATGGTTCATTAGTTTTCTTACATCTCTATGCATCAATTGATAAGAAAATTTGACTCAATGATTTCTATGTAGGCGTTGTGTTTTACAGTTCCCAATTTCAGAATTTCTTCAAACAGTAGTACTTCTAAAGGTCATTACCAGAATGTAAAAATTTGTTACTTGAAATAATGGGATAAATAAGTAGTTTATAAGATCATTACCAGCTAGTACTTACTAGGCTTTTCAAAATAACTACATTTGTAATAACTACTACTTTCTTCAATGTGTGAAGAAAGTGCTACTCATTACCCAAATTCAAAAACAAGTTTTTGCTGGGAATAAAAACAAAATATTTTGTATTTTAAGAAAAACTGAATAATTCAGTTTTATAAATAACAAAATAATTTATAATTATTTTACAAAAATTTGTATTATTGCAAAAATAAAGATTTATTCACAAAAATAGTTAACATACAATCCCTTTTTAATTTTTGTAAAAAACTGTTTTTTTGAGAAACTATAAATATTTTATCTGTTATAAAATCTTTGTTATTAAATCCCAGAATTCCCAAAAAAGCGCCGAAAATCGCAAAAATGGATTTTTTTCACATTTTCGGCTATAAAATCCACATTTTTCCGAAGTCCCGTAGATTTGATTGAAAACTTTTAACAACATATCGTAGATTATTAAACTTGATTCCGTTTTTCAATTCGTGCTTTGGGATTTGAGAAAATATAGACTAAAGTTAAAACTTTCATATAAAATGGGTGGAATTCGGGTGGGTGTGTACCTTGACCACTTGAGTTATTGGACTTGTTTTTTTATTTTAAAGTCTTCTCTGTGAAGATACCTTTCAGAAAAAAAATTATTATATGTTGTTAAAGAAAATTTTATTTTAGATAAAAAAGAGTGTAGATACTTTTTCGGCCAAAAAAAACACAAAAAGTCGTCATTTTTGCAATTTTAAAATTCAAAAACGTTTATTTTGGGACTCGGTAAAGATATGGACTTTTTTATTCATTAGATAATTTTGTTCTTTAATTAGCTAAATAAAAAACAAATGAAATCGGTCGGAAACACTAGGATATATATGAAAAAAAAAAAAAAAAAAAAAACTGGACCAAGAACATGCAAAATTGAGGTACTTAAAAACTCAAATGCAAATAACTCAAAAACTATAAGAGATAAATAGAACATGCAAACATGTTTTTTGTAGGTCTTATCAGTGCCTACAATAAAGTATAAAAATACTTGAAATTGGTCAAGAAATTTGGTAAGCGATTAAAAAATTTTTATGTCAGAGGTACAAAACTTTTAGCTCCACCCCTGAGGGGTCTGTTTGGTCCTCTTAACATTGTTCACTCCTCTGCTACGCCTATACCAAATTTCACAGAAATCCAACCAGCCGATCAGAAGTTACAGATTTATTTCCAAAAAATGTCGAATCTGCCCCACTGTGTATTGGAGATCTAATACATGAAACCTTTTTAGTCTTCTAGTTTCATCAGTTTCATCTAACAGGGAAATTGCCAATGGATTACAGTGATTGCTGAGTCGATTGATGTATCGAGTGCTAAATCTATTTATTTCATTTAAAACAAATGGGACTTGAAGATCTCTGTGAATTTGTTTGTTTGTCATGTACCAGGGAGCATCGACTAAGCGTCTTAAGGTTTAGATTGAAAACTTTGTAATATTTCAACGTTTGAGTTATTAGCCGTTCCCTATAACTCAATTCCATATGTCCACACTGGTTTTAGGATGACTTTGTACAATTTAATTTTATTTTCAATGATGAGTTGAGATTTTGGTCCTAGTAACCAATAGATTTTTTTAGTTTTGATATTAAGATGTTCTTTCTTAGCTTTTATATGATCTTTCCATGTAAGTCTTTTATCAAGAAACATTCCTAAGTATTTAACACAATTTGCTTTAGGTATTTGAATATTATTTAAATATAGTGGGGGACATTCTTCCTTTCGTAGTGTAAATGTGATATGGTTTGATTGTTCTGTATTTGTTTGAATTTTCCGTTTGTTAAACCATTGTTGAAAAGCATTTAATTCACTTTGAACTAGAGATGATGCTTCTACTGGAGATTCGTTTGCAGATATTATGGCAGTATCGTCTGCATATGTCGTTATAGTAACGTTATTAGTTATTGGCATATCCGATGTATAAATAGTATATAATATGGGCCCTAAAACACTACCTTGTGGTACTCCGGAGTATATATGATGTGTACTAGAGATCTCATCTTCAACCTTAACATAAAACGTTCGATCTTGTAAGTATAATTTTAATACTGAATAAAATGGAGTTGCTAAGATATGTTTCAGTTTGTATAGTAAACCTTCATGCCATACCCTATCAAATGCCTGTTTTATATATAAAAATACTGCTGAACAATACATTTTTCTTTCTAAGGAATCATTTATAACTTTAATAATTCGATGACATTGCTTGGTGTTCCGTGTTTTTGACGAAAACCAAATTGATGATCATATATAATGTTATGTTTTTCCAAGATCGGTAGTAATATAGTTGCAAATAACCTTTCAAATATTTTCGAAAAAGTTGTTAGCAAGCTTATGGGTCTGTATGATGCAATGGAGTTTTCTGGCACATTTCCACTTAGATGGAAAATATGACAACCTTAAAATAGAATTGTATATTATGGTCAAAAATAATATTCTTTTCTTGGATAATGACTTAACAACTAGAAAATCTATTTTATCGTGCCCAGGAGACTTTTTATTGTTAAGTTTGGAAATTACACATTTAACTTCTCTTGGTGAAAACGATTTTATAGGAACATCCATTTGCTAAGATGCTTCTAAAAAGTGTTGTACTATACATTCGTCAGCTGAGTTAGATATTGGAAATGTTGAAAAATATTCATTAAATATTGGACAATGCGTCAGATTTGCTTTTACTGTTTCTACACCATGTGCCATTTTGAGATAAAATTGGTATTTTTCTTTAAACTGGATGTTTTAAATATTTAGTGACTTTCCATAAACCATAATCGGAATACTTCGAAGTATTTAAATTTTTTAAAAAGTTTGATACTTAATCATTTTTAAATTCTGATATTAGCTTTTTTAGATTATTAGACGCTCGATTAAAATTGGTTTTATCGACTGGATTTCTGCTTAAATGCCATTTATTTATTTTGTCTATGGAAAATATTCCTTACAGACAATTAAAAATAATACATATTTTACTGAATATACAATTCATTATATAAATATAATTTTCACAATAGTTTTGTGCACATCCTATGAGTTAAGAAAGAATAAAATATTGTTTTTAACATCTTTAGGGTTTAGTGAATAATCAATAAAATTATAATAGGGGGTTTCACAAAATGTGCTATCATGTCGTATTGTCATATGTCCTAAAATATTTCAATGTATAAAAAATATTGTTATTGCTTTTCCTTTGTAAAATTTTATGACATTATGACATTACGACCTGATAGCACACTTTGTGAATCCCCCAAATATGTATTAAACTCATTTCACATTCTTCTTAAAAGATCGGCATTGGTATAATTAGCTTTATAGAATTGAACTGCTAATGGTACGAAATAACGAGTAGGGTGTCGTGGAATTAAAAACTGGATATTATTTATTAAAAAACCAGAACTCACATTACCATTAATTATATTCAGCATAAAAGTTATATTGAGCATAGTTCTACAGCTTTTCAAAGTAGGCAGCTTTATAAGGGCAAGTCTTGAAGTATATGGTGGCATATTTAATTGGTTGAAATGAAGACTTCGAAGGCAAAACAGAAGAAACTGCTTTTGGACTGATTCGATGAGATCAATGTATTTTTGATAGAAAGGATCCCATATTATAGATCCATACTCCAGAATAGGTCTTACAAGTGATGTGAACAAAGTTTTTGTCACGTAAGGGTCGTTTGTCATGTAAGGTCGTTTACATTTTTTAAGGTTAAGTGCCATGAGATTTATGTTACACCAGTTGTAAAATGAATTTAAGTCTTCTTGAAGATAATGAGAATCATCTATATGTTGATAACTTAGAAATACTTTCACGACATCTGCATACATCAAAATATTTGAGTAATGAATTACTTGTGGCAAATCATTTACAAACAAGGAAAAAAGTAGTGGTCCAAGGTGGCTTCCTTGTGATACTCCTGACAGAACGTTTATACATCTAGAGCATGAATTTTTGTAACGAACAGTTTGTTTTCTCTTAGTTAAATATGAGTGTATCCACTTTATACTACGATCAGTAAATTCCATTAAATAAAGTTTTCTTATCAGAAGCAAATGATTAACTTTATCAAATGCCTTGCTAAAGTCAGTGTAAATTACATCTGTCTGTTTTTGTTGGAGGAATGCACGATTTACAATAGTTGTGAGTTGAAGAAGATTTGTAATAGTAGAACACCTTTTACGGAAACCATATTGATAACTTGATAATAAGTTTTCTACTTGAAAACACAGTTGATCAGTGATGATTTTTTTCAAATAATTTAGGCATTGTACTCAACTTTGCAATACCATGATAATTTGCAATATCAGATTTATTTTCAGATTTATACAATGGAATAATGTAGGAATCCTTTCATATATCAGGAAAATTGCCATGCTCAATCGAATTATTAAATAAAAGTGTTAAAGGACTAGCCAAAGCTTCGGCGCAAATAATGAGAATATTCTTCTTAATCGACTTTTTTCTCTTAAAAGTTCATTTCTGTAGATACAATAACTGTTTGGCGATTTTGAGGTTGCATTGGAGGAGTAGATAATTCTGCAGATTCGTGCATTAGTTTCGTAAATTTTTCTACGGCTAATTCAATTTCTTCAGTAGATTTAATAGACGTCTTAAGTTCTAGTTTTTGATCCATCAAGCACTGAAATAAGTTTATATCTGTTTTGGGTGAAATGATTTTAATATTTTTACAAACAGTCGGTAAAATTGTGTTATAAGTTAATATTATAGGCGTTTGATCTGAGCTAAGATCAGCAGAGTCGATAATATTAAGAGAAAAGTCAGCTAAACCTGAGTAAACGAAGAAATCCAATAAGTCTGGGATTTTGTTTGGATCAGAGGGCCAATACGTTGGCTTACCTGTAGACAAGCATTTGTGCCCATATTTCGATATGCACTTATAAAGTTATTTACCTTTTGGATTGGCATGTTTGGAACCCCACCATGGGTGTTTGGCATTAAAATCTTCGCCAACAATAAATTTAGAACTTATATTTTTAAAAAAATTTTCATAATTTTGTAGATTCAAACTATGTCTAGGAGGACAGTAAATTGCATATATTGAGATTTCAACGTTATTACATTTAATTTTAATACCACAAGCTTGAATAGACGGTTTAATTACAGGCTGCAAAGATTCATATTTTAAATTTGATTTGATAAGCACAGCAGATCCAGCATGAGCTTTGTCATCTGGATGATTTGTTTGAAGCAAATCATACCCTCTTATGTTAAAATAGGTTTTGGATGTAAAATGCGTTTCAGATATTAATAAAATATCTATATAATTTGTTTTGAGGAAAATTTCTATTTCTCTTGTATGATTAGATGCGCCATTGGCATTCCATGATGATATTCTTAAGTTTATTTGCATAATTTTTCCATTATTTTCGACATCATATCAAACATTCTATCCATCATCCGTTCTAATCTTTCCATAAACCTCATCTCAGGAGTATTTACATTGCCTATGACAGCTTGAGCATATGAAACTCCTTCGTTATTACTTGCGTCATTGTGTCTAGTATTTGCAAAAGAGTTATTTTGAGAAAATTGATTATTTTGCTATAAACGATTTTATCTTGTATATACATTTCGCTTCTGTTGATAAGCTTTTTGTTAAATTTCGCAACCTTTATAGTTAGCGGTATGACTTTGTAGACAATTAACTCATTTTGGTGGTGTTTGCATATCTTTTGTACAATTCAGCTGTAGGATGATCTAAACACTTATACATTCACATTTTGTTAATGTGTGTTCTGTATAACTCTCCCGCTCTGAAATTATACACCAAAAAAATATCTTCTTTTTCATAGTAAAATGTTTTATAATAAAATTAAAATAAAAAAAGAAAAAATATAGATCTTCATTTTTGTATAAAAAATAAATAACAGTAAAAATAAATTAAATATGTTAAATAATAGAAAATTTTTTCATTTATAGAAATAATAAATGAAATAAAAAAATAATAATAAAATAAAAAAGTTAATCCATAATTTTTTTTGTTTGTTTTAGAAGTAAAAATCTAGTGCTCTTAAAACAAAAATATGAAAAAATTTATTAAAACAACATTTTTAATTTTTAGAATAAAAATTAAATAAAAAAAAAAAAAAAACTTTTTTACACCAAAAGTATTTTCTTCTGTCAACACAAAACCTTTAAACAAATATTTTAATATTTGAATTTTTCTCTATATGATCCAATAGGAGGCCTTATTCCCATATAGTTAGTATACATATTTCAAGAAATAAGTTAGCCATAATAGTGAGCATCTTTAATATTTAAAAAACCATACATTTTTAACAAACATTACAGAACATAAATAATATATATAAGGACAACGCAAAGATGTGAATATTTCTCTTCAAATTGGATTTTGTTAGGAAAAAACTCAGAAGTTTTTAATGGCTTTAAAAACAAAAATAACATAAAAAATATATTCTCTGAAAAATATTCCATAATAATTACAACAACAAATTTTAGGATATTAAAGTAATTAAATGATAAAAGCACATGCGTAGCAATATTACTATGACATTAAAGATGAAGTTATAATATTTGAACAAAGAAAAAAATAAATATTGAAGCTATACTGCACTATTTTAAATTATTGATTAAATTAAATATATAAAAATCAAAATAATAAAAATTAATTTGTTTATAGTTTATATAACCAATAATTTTAAATACTTTGCATTACATCATTAATATCCAGTTCATATGGGCAACATTTAATTCGAACTAAGTTTTCTATATGCTCATCTGTTAGTCGATTTCTATGTTTACTTTGAATCAGTTTTAAAATAGAAAATGCATTATGGCCACCTCTTATTTTATTTATTATTTTTGAAGCAATTTCCATTGTGTTTGATAAATTTAAATTTTTTGTAAATAATGCCTGTTGGTGGATAATACAATGGAAAAAATAAACATTAAAATTATTTTTTAATAAAAACCAAACAAAACCATCTTTTTTTCCAACCATGACATTAGCGCCATCGGTGCACACTGAACAAAACTTGGCTTTGTCAGCAAATGAAAAGAACTTTTCATTTATTACATCAAAAATTATTTTTCCCTTAACATTACCATGTAAACCTACCATTGTTAACATCTCCTCATGCACTTCGATGTCGCTGTCAACGGTTTTAATATAAACAATTAACTGAGCTATGTCGTTAATATCAGTGCATTCATCTAAACAAATAGAAAAAAATTTGTTATATTTTACGTTTAAGTCACATATTGTAGCGTCCTTTTACTGTTTTATATTAAAACATTTTTCAACTTGTTATACAATATTTTATATACAATTCATTTTTATGTTTTACTTCAATTTTATGTTAAATAATTGATTATTCAATTTTTAATTTTCAAACCTAATAAAAGCATTTTATATAAAATATAAAAACTAATTTTTAATATTTAATATTGATACCAAATTGGCGATCCTGCAAATCGAATCATCATCATAATCAAATAGTTAACCAATTACTTGACCAGAACAATAAATTTTGTTAAATATACGTTTATCTAAAAATATAAATATTTAATATTTAAGAATAAAAAAATCAAATCAAAATATAGATGATATTTAGAACAATCTTATCTAAAAATAAATAGAATCACCTTAAACAAATAAATACCGTTTGGATTCAAATATCAATCTTAATTAAAAATGGCTGTAAAAAAGAAAATACCAACTGGATTCAAATATTTAAAGAACTGTCAAGAACAACAGTATCCTAATTATCTAATTGCCTTTAATTGAATGAATCTATTTTGGACTTCAAGAATCATTAAATGTTGATAAGTAGTTAATTTCATTAGCACGTAAGATTTTTTTCAAATTAAATTTATAAGTCATTCAAAGACCACCACACAACAGAATTTTGTAACCTCTCTTAGAAATTTTTTTTATAATATTCTATAATGGTTTTAACAAGATCAGGAAGTGGTAGTAATGATGAAACATTTCATGACGCCTCTACATTGCAACATTCTCCTGCAGACAACATAAACCCAACACAAAATAACACACAGAACATCACAACCAATCTAAAACTTCCTCAATTCTGGACATCGTGCCCACAAGCTTGGTTTATACAGATAGAAACTCAGTTTGAACTTTATAATATTGAAAATGACAATTTAAAATACCAATACGTAATCACTGTTTTGTCCCAAGATATTATTTTGAAGATACTTGACATTATTCAAAATCCTCCAGTTGTCAACAAGTATGATACTATTAAAAAAACACTTTGTGAAAGATTTTCTCTAGATGAAGAAGGCAGATTTGAGGAAATTTTTTCAGACACCCAATTGGGAGACAGAAAACCTTCGGAACTTTTTCGAGAGTTAACAAATTTAGCTACACCACTTTCATTTGTTTCTCGTGATTTGATTTTTAAGTTATGGCAAATAAAATTACCACAAAACATTCAAATCCATCTTACTTCTTCAGGTATACAATCAATTAATGAAGTAGTAATTTTAGCCGACAAAATTTTTCATATGCAAAAAACCAACATATCAGTAGTTAATTCAAATCAATCATTAGAAGGTCACGCAATACAAGATGTTCTTAAATTAACATCTGTTTTAGCTGAAAGCATAAACCAATTAACTTTAAATATTTCCCAACTGAACAATACAAATTTTAACACAAACTACAAAAGAAATAATTCTGAAAATTTTCAAAATCAATCTAAAAATACTGAGAATATTTGTTGGTATCATTCTCGTTTTGGCAAGAAGGCACGTAAATGTGAAAAATTTTGTAAATTTTTCAAAAACTTCCAGTCAAAATCTTTAAACTAAATAACCCCATTATGCTGACGGCACATAATGAGAATCATTTAGCGAATTCACGTCGTCTATTTATTATTGATAAAAATACTAACATTAAATTTCTGGTAGATACTGGAGCAGATGTTTCTGTATTCCCTATTACAAAATTTAAAGGCAAAAATAAAAAAAGCGAAATTTTACTTACTGCTGCAAACGGAACATCAGTACGTACTTTTGGTTACACAAATCTTATTATAGATTTTGGTTCTGGACAAACATTTTCATTCCCATTTATTTTAGCAGATATTGAAACTCCAATTATAGGTGCAAACTTTTTAGAAAAATTTAATATTTTAGTAGATATTAAGAACAAGCAACTTATTGATACAACAAATAGAATTATATCATCTGTACAATTAGGATATTCAAATTTATTTTCATTGAAATTTACTAATATAGACTGCAATATAGCACCACTTTTAAGTGAATTTCCATCCATAACTTCTGAACCGGATTATAGAAAAGTGGTAAAACATAATACAGTTCACAAACTAGAAACTAACGGATCTCTTCCATTTAGTAAACCACGTCGGCTAGATCCAGTTAAATTTAATATAGCAAAAAAAGAATTCGATAATTTAGTAAAAATGGGCATATGCCGCCCATCGCGTTCGTCCGTCTGTTCACCACTTCACATGGTTCCAAAAAAAGAACAAAACGATTGGAGACCGTGTGGAGACTACAGACTATTGAATTGTGTAACCATTCCAGATCGTTATCCTCTTCCACATATTCACGATATTAATATTGACTTAGTTAATAAAAAAGTATTTTCGAAAATAGATCTCGTTCGTGCGTACCACCAAATACCAATGGCGGAAAAAGATATACATAAAACAGCCATTACAACTCCCTTTGGAATGTACGAATTTATTCGAATGCCATTTGGCCTTCGCAATAGTGCTCAGACATTCCAAAGATTCATTAACGAAGTTTTCAATGGTTTAAATTTTGTATTCACTTACGTAGATGATATACTTATCGCAAGTAAAGATGAGAAAGAACACATTATTCACTTACGTCAAGTTTTTGAAAGACTAGATAACTATGGTCTCAATATTAAATTATCAAAATATATATTTAATGTTCCTGAGCTCGAATTCTTAGAATATAATATTTCAGAATGTGGTATATCTCCTTCAAAATCCAGAATTGAAGTTATTTTACAATATGAGCTGCCCAAAACTATCAAAAAACTGCACCAATTCTTGGGCATTATTAATTATTACCACAGATATGTTCCTCAGTTAGCTACACACCTTATTCCTTTACACAATATTATTACTAACGCAAATAAATCAAAATCAAAAGAAATTTGTTGGACCGAAAGCACTATAAATGCATTTCAGGATGTTAAAACAAAATTTGCTCAAAAAACATTACTCAACCACTTTAATAAGAACTCTAATTTATCCATAGCAGTCGATGCATCTCTCATTGCTATAGGAGCAGTCCTTCAGCAACATAATGGAGATCATTGGGAGCCATTAGCTTATTTTTCAAAAAAATTAAGTCCTACAGAAACGAAGTATTCTACGTTTGACCGAGAATTATTAGGAATTTATCTATCAATTAAACATTTCCGACACTTTTTAGAAGGTCGAGAATTTGTTATTTTTACTGATCATAAACCATTAGTAAACATACTTAATTCAAAAACTGAAAAATCTCCCCGACAAACTCGTCATCTAGAATTTATTGCTCAATTTAGCAATGATATAAGACACGTTTCTGGAAAAAACAATATTGTCGCTGATTCATTGTCTCGTTTACCTGAAATTAGTGCACTAAATTCTTTAAGTGTGAACATAGAACAAATATATTTAGAACAACAAAAAGATGATGTTTTAAAAAGTATAATTTCAAAACCAAATTCCAAATATAATCTTAAAGAAATTTCTGTTTCTGAAAACTGCAAGCTTTGGTGTGATATTTCCAGTAGCACGTATCGTCCTTATGTTCCAGTTTCACTTAGAAAATTAGTTTTTCAAACTTTACATTCACTTTCACATCCTGGAATAAGGGCTACAAGAAAATTAGTCGTAAATAGATATTTTTGGCCTTTAATGAAAAAAGACATTAATAACTGGACTAAAGAATGTTTAACATGCCAGAAAGCTAAAATAAATGTTTATACCAAATCAATAGTTAAACCTATAGAAATACCTAAATCTCGATTTGAACACATCCACATGGACATCGTTGGACCTCTCCCTGTTTCAAATAATTTTAAATACATTTTGACAGTTATTGACAGATATTCCCGTTGGCCAGAAGCTTATCCACTTAAGGACATAACAACCTGTACTATTGCTAAAATATTTGTGTACAATTACATTCCCCGTTTTGGAGTTCCATTAAAAATTACAGTTGATAGAGGTTCTCAGTTCACTTCAAAACTTTTCAATGATATAATTACACTACTCGGTTCACATAAAATACATACATCTGCCTATCATCCCCAAGCCAATGGAATGATTGAAAGATTCCACCGACAACTAAAAACATCAATATTAACGAGCAAAAATACTGAAAAGTGGTCTGAAGTGCTACCGTTAATTTTACTTGGTTTGCGGACTTCTGTTAAAAGTGATTTAAAATGTTCACCAGCTGAACTAGTTTACGGACAATGCCTTAAAATTCCTGGTGAACTCGTTATTAAATCAGATGAACAAGTTTCCAGCGACCTATTGCTTTCAAAATTGAGAGAACATTTTTCAGAAGTAAGAACAAAAATCATATATCACAACAATGAAAAATCATATGTACCTAAATCGCTACAAAATTGTGAATACGTATTTGTAAAAATCATACAACCTTCAAAACTGTCCACACCTTTTGAAGGTCCATTTAAAGTATTAGAAAGAAATGATAAAACTTTTAAAATTCAACATGGTACCATCATACGATCAGTTTCTATCGACTTAATTAAACCTGCATACATAAATACAGAAAATCAAGAATCAAATACACAAAATAATATCACCTATAAAATTACATAATTTTATTTCTGAGAGGGGAATATATGTAGCGTCCTTTTACTGTTTTATATTAAAACATTTTTCAACTTGTTATACAATATTTTATATACAATTCATTTTTATGTTTTACTTCAATTTTATGTTAAATAATTGATTATTCAATTTTTAATTTTCAAACCTAATAAAAGCATTTTATATAAAATATAAAAACTAATTTTTAATATTTAATATTGATACCAAACATATAACTAATATATTTTAATTAAATACAAAAATATATAATATTCAAATTGTATACTATTTAATTTTATTTCCGTTTACATATGTATCTTAAATTCACGAAGAAACTTTCAAAAACATTCGAGAACGACTATCGTTGGCGACCCGAAAACGAGCTGCTTGAGCTCACCCGTCGCTCACTTTGTGGCAGCAAATCTTTCGATCTCGAAGGTTCGCCTTTCGTATTAATAGTGAACCTTTAGCGATATCAATAGCGAAACGTAAAAATATTCGTTAGTGATTCGTTTTCGATATCAAAAACTGATGAAAATTATTCGATACTGATTTTACTAATCACTTGTGTTTATTATCATTAGCAATAGTTCGAAAACGATAATTTTTTATTTTGTTTCATTTCCATTATGTTCCCAATCTAAAACTAAAAGTTGATTTTATTTCTAAAGTTAATTATGTCTTATTTCATACATCACAATATATCAAATATTAAAAAAATTGTTTACATAATAATAAAATATATTGCAAAAATAATTCGTATAATAAACAATAAAATCAATAAAGCCATATAACAAAATTTAAATTTCGCCAAGAGTAGAGTCATCAATGCCTTTTCTCCCAATATTTTTAATTTTTCTGTTGTTCTTTTAACGCAAACATTTTCTGAATAAACCTGAAGGAAAATATATTAGATAGAAAAATAAATATGTATACTATATTACAAATCTATGTACATATTTAGAAAAATAGAAACATTACTTACCACTTTTCTTAAAATTTTGTCATATTGCTTTTTATTAAACACATCCGAAAATATTACTTAACTTAAATGTTAAAGCGCAATATTTTACAACAGACTACTATGAACTTTGACTCAAGAATGACAATACATTCTCATTGTTTTTATTGTTTTGCATGCAAAAACAAGAAAATAAGTTGCTTTTATATTTACATAAGAATTCTTCGAGAAATTTAAGAGGCTATACAATTTCTCGAAACATTTGGTTTCGATGTTTTATTTAGAAAAGTTGAATATAGTGATATCAATATTTTTAGATTCTCTAAAATTATGCGAATATTTACTATCGAGAAATTATCGAGGAAAGTTCAAAGTTACGAACATTCGTAATTAATATAATTCTCCATATTTTGTCGAACATATTTGTTTCGAGAATTCTTCGCTGTATAAACGTATACACATGTTTATAATATATATTACTTAAATGTTTATGTATTTGTAATTTGTTCTAATAAACATTTTCTGTTTAAATTTACGCATTTTCTGCAATTTTACAAGAAAATTTACTTGTATTATAAAAGTAATTTCACATGCATTTTTTAGAGCGTATGATAATGACACTGTTTGGGGAAAAATCCTCCCTTATAGACGAATAGTTGGACTTAATGGATTTTCATGTGCTAAACACGAAACTCCTATGATTTTTTTCCATTAGTTCTGAATTTTTTTATGGACGTGTCAAATATTTCACCCATAATAAGCCAATTCTCGAGTTTATTTCATCATAGCTTAAGAACGGTGAGTACGATTGATATAAATGATACACTAAAAGATACGGACAAAACCACTGTAATTTTATTTCTTTATGAGATCAATATCTTCGGAGTTATTTTGAAATTAGTGTCTGAAATAAGTAATTAAATTTTTTAATATTTATAAGATAATTCAGTTAAATGAAAGTTAAAATATTACTAATTAATCATAAAACGATAAACTAATTCAGTTCTTTTTGAAGTATTGAAATATTTTGAAAATTAAATGAAAACTTTTCATTATATAACAACTCATCCGAAAGTCGAATCATTACTTTAGTTTGTCAGTGGGTAAAATTTCCGTCCATATTTTTACGGAAGTATGCTTGTTGTTAAGAAACCCCCAAAGAGATTTCTGAAACCCTATTATTTCCAGGTTTATAACCAATTTTTATGAATAGCGTTTTTTTTTCATTAGTATATAATAAAGTTTCTCCTTTTTAATGCTACACTGTTATTCTATAACTAAGGAAAAATTCAAATGATGTAAATTAATTTACATCATATTCAGTTCTTGGACAATTGGACCCTTTAATACTTTTAAGCCCACATTCTCATTGGTACTTAAAAAATGTAAATTGTTGTTCGAGGATTCCAGACAGGTGATTCCTCTTACAATTTTCACATGCGTGTTAATTACATCTTCAAATCGTTTAATAAATATATTTTTAAATGTAATTCTATTTATGGGAATATTTTAAACAGAAAAAAATATATTCTGAAAATCTTTTCATTGTGATCAAATATAACATGTTTCAAAAGGACTAGTATGAAGTAGAATTATACTTCTAGGATTATTTTATTTTCCATCAATTATACGAAAGACTCACAAAACTACCAAATATACAGTATAAACTCGATAATCCGGATAATTGACTGCAGACCCCAATCCGAATTATCGAATTATCCGGATTATCGATTCTTTATTCTGGCACTTTTTTTGTAAAAAATTGTATAGATACATATTTATAATGGTTACTTATTATTTCTTACAGTAAAATTACTAAAATTTATCACCCCAAATACAATTTATATTAAAAAATTTTCAACAATTTTAACTTCGCCTTATACAAATAAGGTTGTAGGTACTGAAAAATATGTTGGAATAAAATGTAACTAAAAACGTAGGTATTGAAGAACAAAAAGCTCAGTCCGCATTATTTTTATTATAAATTTCAATTTACATTATTTTTTAAATAAAGATGACTATTTCCTTACTAAATCCGGATTAAAATATACAATCATTCCGGATTATAGAGTATGTAATGAGTTGGGAAATTGCGTCCGGATTACCGAATAATCCTGATTATAGACATTCGGATTATCGAGTTTATACTGTATTTAATAAAAACAAGCGTGAATGTTATATTCGGCTCTGCCGAATCTATATACTAGGGTATGCAATTATTCGGATGTTCATATTAATCGGTTTATTCGACAAATTATTATTCGAGGTTAAAAGTTGATCGGTTAATAACCGATTATTGAGAAATTATACTATTAACCGAATAACCTTATTTATATATGTAAAACATATAAATTTTACAAATTATAGAATTTAATCTATTGAAATAGTTACTTAGAAACATAATATAAAATTAAATTCTTTTACAAGGGGATCATTTCGTAATTATTTTCTCCTATTTATATGAAAAAAATTAATTTTTTAGCTAATACCATAAAATATTCTCCTAATTCTGCTTTATTTAATACATTTTTCACGTAAGTGTATTTTCTGTGTAAGAATGGTAACACTGGTCAACAAAAACGAATAGTTGGACTTGATGTATTTTGATGTGCTGAACACGAATCTGCTTTCAGTTTTTTTCATCAGGTCTGGATTTTTTTTTTATGGGCGTGTCTAATATTTCGCCCGTAGTAAAGCCATTACTTTAGTATATTTCCTCATAACCCAATAATATTGTGTACGATTGACATAAGTGATACACCAAAAGATGCGTACTAAAAATACTTTCAAATCATCCGAACATAATTTTTTTATGTGCTCAATAGTTTCGGAGTTATTTTGAAATTAGTGTCCGAAAAAAATCATTTCCATGCAAAATTTTAGATTTTTTTGTTACTAAAATTTTTTTTAATAAATGAAAACATCTAAAATGTTACAGTTTGAAATTAGGCATGTATCTTCAAAATTGATGCACAAACTTAATTTTATTCACAGTTAAGTAAAAATACCCATGATACATACAATTGAGTAGAAATACAGTGGTGGCCAAAAACAAAAAAAAAAATATTTTTTTTTTTGAAACAAAAATAGGTGGACTAGATGGATTTTGACGAGTTAAACAAGAATCTGCATTCACTTTTTTTCTATCGGGTACTGATTTTTTTTTTATGTGCATGACTAATATCATCACCTTATTCAGCGGTCACACTATAAGATTCGAGAATGGTTTGTCAAACTTAGGCTATAACTCAAGAACCCTTTACACGATTTTGATACGTGATATATCAAAAGATGCATACAAAAATTGTCTTCAAGGTGTGTCAACAATATTTTTCATTCGCTCAAGAATTTCAGAGTTATGGATCAAAATTTTCACCACCTTTCAAAAAAATAAATTTAAAAGTTTTCTGTACTAATTACCGAATAACTACGAAAATATTAACTGGAGAAAAAATTATATAAATTCAGCTCAAAGACAAAAAAAAGTTTGCGTAAGTTTGCGCCATTTTTTTTTTTTTTTGCGATTTTTTGAAATTTTCACTTTTTTCAATTATTTTTCATTGCACACTTTTTATATACCATACGTATGAATTGTTAATTTTTCGGGTTTTTTAGAGGTTTATATAATATTTTGTTGATAAACGAACAGAGGTTTCACGTTGATTTTTTTTTTTTTTTTTTTTTTTTTTTTTGCCTTAAGGTCATGATAAACGACAATTTTAAATGTTTTAAAGACAAAAAATAACTTAAATATTTATGCTGGAAAAATTCGCTCAAAAATTAAAAAATCACATTTTTCTACCAAAAAAAGAAACAAACAAAGTTTATAAAACTGAAACTAGCAAGTGTTCAAACATTGATATATACCGCAATAAAATATGAAATCTCTATTTCCAGAAACAAGAAAAAAGTTTGCGCAAATTTAAACAATTATTTTTGGCAATTTTTCGAAATTTTTACTTTTTTTTTAAATTTACCCTTTTTCTACCAAAAAACGAAACACACAAGATTTTTAAAACTAAAAGTAGCAAGTTTGCGCAATTATTTTTGGCGATTTTTTGAAAATTTTACTTTTTTTCAAAAATTAAAAAAAAAAAAAAAAAAAACGAAACACACAAGATTTTTAAAACTGAAAGTAGCAAGTACTCAAAAATTTTTATATACCGCAATAAAATATCAAATTTCTATTTTCAGGGACATGTTTCTTTTGAAATTTTTACCTTTTTTTTAATTAAAAATGTACAAAAATATTATCGTACCTAGAATTCATTCACAAATTAAAAAGGGTTTTTTACACATTTCCTAGAAAAGAGAAGTTTTAAAAGTCAAGGTAGTTGAAAATTATAATAAAATTAATGTTATAAATAAATATTAATTATCATAGAACTTAAAAAACTTAATTACATACATCGATTATTATAACAATATGAGATGTATGTTTGATTTTCTTAATGGGCCGTATGTGGTACCAAGGGGCACTTATGATCCGATCATAATAAAATCAGGTAAAATGATTCACATTCATATTAAACATGTTCATGTCGAATTTCATCGAGGTAATAAAATTTTTAAGCCAATTATAATTGCTAAACATATTTTCTTAAGGGGCCTTATTTTGGACCTAGGGGCAATTATGGACCGACCATAACAAAATTTGGTAATATAATTTAGATTTACATAATACACGTTCATACCGAATTTCATCACGATACCGATGTTTTTAAGCCATTTATAAGCGTAAATGTGAATTTTTAAAGGGGACTTTATGGGGGTCAAATGAACCAAAATCAGTTGGGTTCATCCTTGGGCCTAATTAACACTAACACTATCAAAAAATTCCAACCAATAACTCAAAAAACACTTCTAATAATTTTGGCCAGGTTTTTAGCCAAAATGCCTGTCTGAGCGGCTCAAGGAAATTAGTTTTAATTTTTATTATTATTTTAATGAAGAAAATTATGCATAACATTGTTTTTCATTTGTTTCATTTTTTTTTTTTTTTTTTTTTTTTTGTAAAGATAACATCCAAATATCAACATTACAATTCATTTAAATCTTTCTATATATATTGGATCCTGTTTTATTACTTCTAAAGCAGAAGAAAAATTACCTCACTAAAAATTATTTTTATTTATTTTTACTGGAATGTAACAGTAAGATGTAGTTTACATAAATTTATTATAAAAATAAAAAAATATTCTAATTTATAACTCAAGAAAACTACATTTCGATTAAGATTCGATAGAAATTATTCGGTTTATTCGTTATTCGAAAATAGACAGTTTTAAATTATTCGGACAGTTAATCGACAAAAATTAACCGGATAACCGAATGAAGGTTAATCGATTGGATACCCTACTATATACCCACCATCAACTTTTTAAAATTTTTCTTAATATGGGTGGCCCACGTCCATTTTTTGTTTCTGAGTTTACATTGGTCCTTTAACTTTTTGTACGAAATTTCTTTGACGTTTCACCTCATATAGGAGGTGAGGTGTACAAGATTTTGTTATTTTAAGATATATCAGCAGAAAAGTATGAAATGAAGCTACAACGGACACCCTGTGTTTCTAGTTTTTAGCCCATATTAACTGATTGACCATTTTCAATACCAAACAAACCTTATATGAGACAAATATTTGTGCCAAATTTCGTCCCCCTACGTTGTCCCGTTCGAGCCCTATCCTGCTTTCAACAGACAGACAGACGGACATAGCTAGATCGACTCAGAATCGAACCAGGACCCAGAAAGTATGTACTTTGTATATATACTTAAGTAACCATTGAAAATATATGTACTTAAGTAACCATATATTAGTTAGAAAATGTGAACGTGTAAAATTTTGCGGAATACCCGTCCCGGGATTTTCCGTGAAATACTCTAATAATAAGACATATCTAAAAAATTTAAAACAAATCTTAATTTTATACGTAGTTAAGTAAAAATACCCATGTATACACACAATTAAGAGGAAATACATTGATGGGGGAAAAAATATAAATAAATCCTGAACGGTTTGTCCAATTTAGATAAATCAAACTCCAATAGTGCCGGAAAATTTTGATCCGTAACTGAAATTATTAAGAAAATAAAAAAATAATGTCGACCTGACCCATGTATAGCTACTAGGGTATTCACTCGATTTGTTCGAGTTTAGTTTTTTACTAGTTTTAAAAATTTTTGAATATATTTTTTTTTTTAATTACTTCAAAACAACTTATTCAAATGTTTATAGTGTTTAGAATCTAATTGTGGTATCCCAATTAGAAATTTAAAAAAAAATATATATATTTGGTGAAAATAATCAAAAATACATATGTAAATTACAACGCGTTGTTAAAAATCGTTTTCAATCACAAAAATCAAAGACTTTAAATAATTATAATGCAAAATTAAAACAATTTTTTTGCAAGTTTGACACCCTGTAATTTATCTTGTGTTAGCACAGGGTAACTACAAGATGATCTCTCTGAAAGTCCGAGTCCTTCTCTACAACTCTTTAATTCGATCCGAACAGTAGTTTAGGAGATACAGATTTATTACCAAATACATTTCGTTTGACCCCTCTGTGTGGTGTAGAGAATATGACGATGATGACTTAAACGAAACTTGTGATATAGAAAAAATTTGGACTTAAAAGTAGTTCAGCATATAAGTATATAAGTTCCTACTTTATGTTAAGAATCGATGAACTTTTTTATCCAAAATAATTCAGAATTTCGTTCGCTAAGACAATGTAGAGATTGATACAAGGAAATGCTTCTGACGTTTAAGCGATTTATTATTTTATTGTGCTAACACATCTTCAAAAAATTTGAGTTTTTTTTTTAATTTTATTTTTAACGAATTATATTTATTAATCAATTGGTACATGAATTGAAATAAAGGGAAGAAAACACATTTCATCACTATTTTTGTGATTCATTAATTTTCATTCACTCTATGTTCTCAAACATAAATAATAAAAAAATTTAATAATCCATCTGTAACATCTTGAATACTTTCGCAAAGTGGTCCCAAAACGGAACTTTTTGGAAATAATTCTGTAAGTTTGGAACTGCTGGATGTATTTGAATGAAATTTCACATGGATAATCCTGAGGTGTATGGCAATTGATTTGGAGGAGGACAGGTTCGTAGCGGGTCTGGAGGACGAGGGGTAGACCTCCAAAGTTGGTCACCTCGGTATGAAAATTTTTTAAAAAATCGCCAAAATTTCATTTTTGATTTGATTGAAAAAAAATTTTGCACACAGATAGTCCTTATAATTTTCTACAAAAATTACATGTTACATGTGTGGGTTATCTCTTTTACTTTTAGAGATATTTGGACCAAAGCAAAATTTTGACCAATTTTTGGACTTGTTTTTTTAGTTTTTTTAACTTGGCGGGCGCAATTTGTGTCATAAAATTTTTCTAAAATATTCTCTGGATTCTGTACAAAATTCTAAACAAGCCAAAAGTGACCAATAAGCTAAAGGTAAGAACATCTGACCATTAACTTTTATCGGATGGTTTATGTATTCAGAGCTGCCATATTTTCTGCTTTATAAAAGAAATAAATAAAATCATATATATTCCGCTCTGGCGTTGTCATTTAGTTAGCTTAAACTCATTTATTTGCCACTACGTTAAGTGGCCAAAAGTAATCGGTTTTTGCTTTGATATTGCCGTATTATCAAAATTATCAAATTTACCTTAAAACCAAGTTGTAATAACCAAAAGTAGATAAAGCTCACTTTATCGTTCACTTTAGTTTATCTTACCTTTAACTATCTGATACCTTATAGGTAGGTTATAATAACGACAAAATTTTTTATATTATACTAAAATTTCACAATGATAGCTTAATTAATGTAGATTTTATTTAAGTTCAAATATTAATTTTTTTTAAAAAAATAACACTAAATAAAAAAAAAAAATTTCGTTTTTTGATCAATTCAATGAAAAAATTTAGATGAAATACTTTATTATTTATATATTATTATTTTTCAAGTAATAACCTTTCCAACGATACCAAATACTTGCACAAATACTTTACACAATCGTTTAAAAACTAACTGAAATTTTACCTCCTACCGCAAAATTTGCATATTTTCCTTCAATTTCTATGGTAAATGTGTGCTGAATAGGGTGATCGACGCGGTTTTCCAACCGGTTTTAAAACCGGTTTTTTCAGTCAATGTGCTGTCGGTTTTTTCAAAATGTTCATTTTTCGAATGTCGAATAGACCGGTTTTTTTAAACACAAAAAACCGGTTTTAAAAATAGCATTTTATTTCAGAAAACATGTACTAAATATTGATAGTGATATTTAAAATTTTAGGAATAATTTTTTAAATATTCATAAAGACTGATTTCTTATGTTTTTAAAATATAGTTTAAGTCTAAATTGGAATTTATTCTGTAATATTAAACAAATAAATAATTAATAATTATCCTGTATGACCCAATTTAATTTTTTTGATCCAATATTTCCTTTATTTTTTAAAAGTGTTGTGTTAAAAAAGTTTCACCTGCAGAATCGTTTCAATTGAGACAGGCTTCCATATTAAGCCATGGTTTCTGTTTATGCTAACCAAAATTTAGATGATTTTTTCTACAATTTTGAAACATAATTATCTTCTACTCATCTAGATATATAATTTGCTTAGCATTTTTCTCTTTCCAGAGCTTTCTGAAGCCACCAAACAACGTAGAAAATTAAAATTTGGCTTAATTATAAAACTTTTTGTCCAACAAATCCTAATGGAGCCATATTTTGAAATTTTTATCAGGGAGCGGATATAAGAGGATTTATGTGTCTTTTTCTAAGAATTTTTTCTCTTTCCAGAGCTTTCTAAAGCTCCCAGAAGACATAAAAAATTAAAATTCAGCTTAATTATAACCATATTCGTCCTACAAATCCTAACGGATTCAGATTTTGAAATCTCTATCAGAGAGCGAAAATATGTGGATCTATATATATGGATTTAAATATATCTTTCCTAAGCAATGTTTCCTTTTCAGAGCTTTCTGAAGCTCCCAGACGACGTAAGAAACTAAAAATCGGCATACTTATAAAACTATTCGTTCAACAAATTCTAACAGTGCCAGATGTTTCTATCAGGGACCAAAAAGTCTGTTTTGGTATTAAGATCTTTTGAGTTGCTATACTTATTGTTTGCTCTCCAAATCCTATAAAAAACTGATTCTGTATTTCGGCCAGGGAGCACATTTACGACGATTTTTTTATTTTGAATATGAACGGCTTCAAATAATTGACTTAGATTAGAGAGAGGAAGGTATCTAAATGTTGTTCATATTTTTTTCTTTTAATTTTCGGATATTTTTACTATTATATTATTTTTCCTGACATTGTTAGGCTTTTACGCTTGTATTAAATAAATTTTAACTTAATTATAAGAATTGATTTTTAAAGAAATGTAGTTTTTTGAAATAAATATTAACTTCTGCAAAAAACCGGTTAACCGGTTTTTTCTGAATTTCAAAAAGTGCAACCGGTTTTTTTAAAATACCAACTATTCGAACTATTCGAAAACCGGTTTCTCAAAAAAGTCGAATAATCGATCACCCTAGTGCTGAAGCATTTTATATACATACAGTGTCTCACTAAAGTATTTGAATTTTTTAAATTAATAATTTAAATTTGGAGACTAAAATACCTGATTTTATGATATAGCTCCAAAATATACCCCGACATAATTGTACTTGGGTTTATTTTTCTAATTACTTAGCCATATTACTTTTGGATCAATAACTTGCACTCCAGAAATTTTCAACTTTATTTTCATCAACATAAGTAATATTAACAGAATAGTAAACTTTTTCGGGTATTTTTACCTTTTTATAGTTCCCCTATACCTTAAAAGTCATATAGTTATGTAACTTAAAATATGCCCTTTGTCACGTTTTAGAATATGGCTCCAATTTCTTTGTATTTTTGTAGCCGGTGTCCAAATCTCCCATTTAATAACAGCTAATACCTACAGAAACACAATCTGAATTCAGTAAAATAGGCTGAATGTTGAAGATTTTTAATTTTTAACAACATAATGAAAATATGTACACCGCTTGGAATGTCATTATTTGGAACTATTGCGTTAAAAATTATTTTTCGAAGACATGACAAAGTCCATTTATATTTCCAAATAAAACAAATTAAATTTAAGAAATAATTTAGGAAAAATTACCCGATTATTCCAATTTTCTTTTTTGTAAGATACATGTAAAGAAACTTCTCTTAATTTCCCAAAAATTTTACCCCCAGATTTATAAAAAGAATTAGTAAACGCTTAACACTAATACTTAATAACGATTAATATAAAAAACATATCTTTTTTTTTGCCTTTTTTGTATTTTGAGTATCTTCAAATATAAAAAATTAAAAAATTCAAATACTTTTGTGAGGTACCTGAAATGACTGCACGTGTTATTTTTCTCAATTTCTCGGAAACGATTCAACATTTTGTGCTATTTTTTGCAGCATTTGGTAGAAGGCAATTCCATTCATAAAAAAAGTATTATTTTTTATTTACCTAATTTAATAACTAAAAATAACTAATTTTTTTATTTAAAAATTAAAATTCACTAACTTATGTGAGACACTGTAAGTGCACAGCAGTTTCAACGTGTTTTTTAAATAACTTTGTTTAACTTTTGTATCGTTCAATATATTTCAACGAAATTTCACTTAGTTATTACTGAGGTAGTTTCCAACTGTTATGGAGGAGTACAAGTTTCTAGGTGGTCACGGGGCAGGGGGAGGACCGCCGAAATGGGTCACCTAGGATATTATATAATAAATAATTAAAAGAGTTGACCACTTTCGGAGGTTCCCCTCCTGCCCACAGACCAGCTAGAAATTTGTAATCCTTCAAAGTATTTGGAAAATACCTCAGTAATAACTGTTTTAAATTTCATTGAAATATATTTATCCGTTCAAAAGTTACGTCCCGCCTGACCTGAGTTTCGTTATTAGCGAATATTCGCTAAAAGCGAAGAATTCTCGAAACAAATATGTTCGACAAAATATGGAGAATTATATTAATTACGAATGTTCGTAACTTTGAACTTTCCTCGATAATTTCTCGATAGTAAATATTCGCATAATTTTAGAGAATCTAAAAATATTGATATCGCTATATTCAACTTTTCTAAATAAAATATCGAAACCAAATGTTTCGAGAAATTGTATAGCCTCTTAAATTTCTCGAAGAATTCTTATGTAAATATAAAAGCAACTTATTTTCTTGTTTTTGCATGCAAAACAATAAAAACAATGAGAATGTATTGTCATTCTTGAGTCAAAGTTCATAGTAGTCTGTTGTAAAATATTGCGCTTTAACATTTAAGTTAAGTAATATTTTCGGATGTGTTTAATAAAAAGCAATATGACAAAATTTTAAGAAAAGTGGTAAGTAATGTTTCTATTTTTCTAAATATGTACATAGATTTGTAATTTAGTATACATATTTAATTATCTATCTAATATATTTTCCTTTAGGTTTATTCAGAAAATGTTTGCGTTAAAAGAAGGGGATTTGAACAACAGAAAAATTAAAAATATTGAGAGAAAAGGCATTGATGACTCTACTCTTGGCGAAATTTAAATTTTGTTATATGGCTTTATTGATTTTATTGTTTATTACACGAATTTTTTTTGCAATATATTTTATTATTATGTAAACAATTTTTTTAATATTTGATATTTTGTGATGTGTGAAATAAGACATAAGTGACTTTAGAAATAAAATCAACTTTTAGTTTTAGATTGGAAACATAATGGAAATGAAACAAAAAAAAACTATCGTTTTCGAACTATTGCTAATGATAATAAACACAAGTGAGTAGTAAAATCAATCGAATAATTTTCATCAGTTTTTGATATCGAAAACGAATCACTAACGAATATGTTTACGTTTCGCTATTGATATCGCTAAAGGTTAACTATTAATACGAAAGGCGAACCTTCGAAATCGAAAAATTTGCTGCCACAAAGTGAGCGACGGGTGAGCTCAAGCAGCTCGTTTTCGGATCGCCAATGATAGTCGTTCTCGAATGTTTTGTCAGAGAAATGTTCGCGAAATATTCGAATGGGATATCATTAACGAAGTTTGTGGTCAGCTGGGGTTTTATTATTTAAAAAAACACATTGAAACTGCTGTGCACTTATATATGAGTCATTCCATTTAAAACCAACCAGCTGATTTTCTCACCTCTTCCGAGATACCTCCTTTTTGAGATATTACAAATCGCGAAATGTTGCGATTATCAAACTTAAACTAGGCATTTGCGTTACCAGCGTCAATATTAATATTCTTATCGAACTTCATTAAATTCGAATGATTTTTGGAAAAGATTTGCGATTTTTCAATTTTATTACAAACAAAACAATATCAGTTGCAACAAATATTTCGTATTTATTATGACATTTATTGTAATAACTCCTAAAATATTGCGAGTCCCAGAATGCCACTTACCACGCTTATAGAAAACATTTTAGCCATTAACATATATTTTTTTAAAATTTTTAAGAAGACCACTTTTCGAGATATTTGCCCGCGAATAAAAAATCGCAAGATATGGACCATTTTGATGTTGAGAAAAAAATCATATTATACATCATATGAAAGGTAATTTTAATACCATTAATATGACATCTCAATAAATCTTATATAATAACTACTTCGAAAGATATTTGTAATTTTGTGTATGCAACTTTGTACGCTTTTTGAGCTATTTTGCTCTTTCCAACCGCGATATTTCGCGAACTACTTGATGAAATTATCTGAAATTTTGAATAAGTCTTAGTTTTGAGAAGAATAATGGTTGTACCAAATATCATTAAATTCGGAGAGGTAAAGTCAATAAACAGAAAATATTTTAGGAAAATTTTAGGACACAAATTGTGCCCGTCAAGTTAAAAAAACTAAAAAAAAGCATGTCCAAAAATGGGTAAAAATTGTTCTTTGGTCCAAATATCTCTAAAAGTAAAAGAGATAACCCACACATGTAAGCGTAGAAAATTATAAGCACTATCTGTGTGCAAAATTTTTTTTCAATCAAATCATAAATTAAATTTTGGAGATTGCCATGTACCTCAGGATTACCCATGTGAAATTTCATTCAAATACATCCAGCAGTTCTAAAGTTACAGAATTATTTCCAAAAAAATCCGTTTTGGGACCACTGTGTTTCGTTTAATGTAACACAAAGGTCAAAATCAAATTAATAGTATTTTAAATAACCTTTTAATTATATATTGGGTGTAATTTAATAGTCTGGCGAAATGTAAATCTGTTGTAATGTAATGACAACGATTTTTTCATTTGTCTATAAAAAAATATGTTTCAATTTCAAAAAATATATATTTCAATTTCAAAAAATCTTTTAAACTTCAAAAAATTTTCTATAAGAGTTAACTCGAGTAATTTAAAAAATCGACTCGATTAATCGAGTAATTTGAAAACTATATTTTCGATTTATTTGAGTCAAGTAAAATAAATACTCTAACAGCTACAATTACGTTTCTATTAGAGTTGTCAAAAAACCTAAGTATAAGAATGTGTTAGTAAAAAGTTTAATTGAAAACAAAAGCAATTGTCATACGTTTTCTTTTTTGAGTAACTTTTTTCCATTGAGTTTTGTAAGCTTCATATCTATGTTAATCTCAAGGCTTATTTACTATTAGGTTAGAGCAATTTGACGGTCATCACCAGGGCAAGTTTTTATATGCACAAAAATAATTGAAATATGCGCTTGAAAAAGCACGAAAAAATGGTATAATATGCACAGAAATATGCAAAAATAGCATGAATATGTCTATAAAAACCAACGAATTTATGCATTCTTATATATTAATGTGTAGAAAATATGCATAAATATTCATCTTTTAACTTCAATCTCAAATAGATTTCGATATTTATAAAAATATAACTATTTTAATTTTAGGTATCATATTTGACGCTTCCGAATTTTTTTTCTTTACAATATTTACAATGTACTCAAAATACTCACAAAAAACTTTTTAGAAATCATTTGATTGAACTCCAAAAAATCACCAAAAAATTGTGTTTTTGTTAAGAAAACTATCTTTTGTATCCATTATATGCAAATTTATGCAAAGATTTAAAATATAAGCATTTTTTGTGAAATTCTTTTGAAATATGCAAATGCTTACTTTCCAAGCGAAAAGCTTGAAAAACTTGCCCTGGTCATCACACATAAAGAAAAAAAAAGTCAGCTGTGTTTTTAACTCTACCTAATAGTTAATATACCTTGGTTAATCTCATAGTATAATAATAAAGTATACTCGTAAGACCAGCTGTTTTACAATTTTTTCATTGGCAAACCTCGCGGTACTGTCAAATTGTTTTTGTTTTCACATGTAAAATATTTTTTGAGTTTTTTTCTCTTGCTCTCTTTCGTTCTCTCATTTTTCCGTTCAAAGCATTTTGACATTGTGGGCAGTAGTTTTACACTAACAAAATACAAGCAATTTTTGTTTTTGTAGATGTGCGAGTACTTTATTATTTTACTATGGTTAATCTATGGTTATTAGGGTTGCCAGATTCGAATTGCGATCTAACTTGACATTCCTGAAAAACGAGCTTGATTTCTAAAAAAAAAACCTGACAATCGGCTTCCGCCAAAAATATTTTATTTTTTATATGAAACCCATATGAAAGTGCGCATAGAAAAATGTCTGTAAAATAGATAAGAGATTACATAGCATATACGTTTGTACCATGGAATAATATTAAGACCGGCACTAGATTACCCATAAAATGTATGAATTTTGCAAAAGTTTTGATTTTGCTTGCTCCACCGGCAGTTTCTGATAGATGGGGCTAAAAAAATAATATGTGTGCAAAAATTGGGTCGATCGGTCGTAAACCGGCCAGTCGACTTTGTCCTAAAACAAGGCTTAAAAGTAACTAATATCTTTATTGCGCTATAACTCTTAAATTTAACATTTTCCGATAAAATACTATATAAGCTTTTTTATTCAAAATAAAATGCAGAAATTTTTGACATATAATTTTTTAGCCTACTATGACTTGTTGTGATGTTATAAGTAATCAAAGTAAAAATTTTTACATGAACTTTTTTTAAAAAAGCCCTGGTTTTAATATGGGCCTAGCCTGCTAGAAACGGTTTTTATTATTTTGTAGAGTAGGGTTTGTAGTTTTTATAAATCGATACAATGGACCAAAATATGAATTTGGGGTATCAACTTTTTACTTATTATACAAATATTGGTACTAAATATAGTATGTAGCATGAAAATTTGAATCATTACAGAGAGTATTTTTAAATTGTTATCAAATTAAACAGTTACACAAAATTTAGATGTTGCCGATTAACCAAAAATTATAAAAGTTGACATGTTAATATTTTTACATACAAACAACTTTTTTATCTCTTTTACCTTAAAAATCGGTGATATATATGAAAAAAAGATAACACTCACAATGACTTGGAAATAAATAAAAATATATAAATTAAATTCATAAAATAACGGAATTTAGTTTTGTTTCGATTCCATCAAAAATATTTTTTGTCTGTTGTTGTTTAGTTTTCTTTCAAAAAGGAATAATTATGCAATTTATTTTATAATTTACCTCTGTTGAGGGTACATAACATAATAAAAGTCAATTAAAAGTAAACCATTTTATTTCCGTAATGCATTGTCTTGAACACTTAAATTGTAATTTTTAATCTCAGTTCCTATGTATTTATCAAGAAGTGCATACATGGTATTTAAATATTTACTTAAATACAAGGTTTTATAAACTAATTACTTCCATTCTACTTTTAGAAATTCCTCATCATCACCTGATGTTTAAATTTAAAATTTTTACGAATAATAAAGAAAATTGTTATTAATATTACACATAATTATTAACCTATATGCGAGCTGTTGATAAGAAAGTTTTATGTTTTTAATATACTTCGCCGATTTTTAAGGCAGAAGAAATAAAAAAGTGGTTTATATGTGAAAATATTAACATGTCAACTTTTATGGTTAATCGGCAACACCTAATTTTAGAGTAACTATTTAATTCGATAACAATTTAAAATACTCTGTAGTGATTCAAAATTTCATGCTACACCCTACATTTAGTACCAATATTTGTATAATAAGTAAAAAGATGATACCCCAAATTCAGATTTTGGTCCATATACCTTAATATATTAAGCAAATGTGATAAAATGTATCGATTTGTAAAAACCACAAATCCTGCTCTACAAAATAATAAAAACCGTTTCTAGCAGGCTAGGCCCATATTAAAACCAGGGCTTTTTTAAAAAAGTTCATGTAAAAATTTTTAATTTGATTACTTTAACATCACAACAAGTCATAGTAGCCTAAAAAATTATATGTCAAAAATTTCTGCATTTTATTTTGAATAAAAAAGCTTATATAGTATTTTATCGGAAAATGTTAAATTAAAGAGTTATAGCGCAATAAAGATATTAGTTACTTTTAAGCCTTGTTTTAGGACAAAGGTATTCATGGGTAATCTAACCGGCACTATTAGATTTTTGCAATTTAATTAGAAAAAACAAATAAAACATATAGCAACCTTCTCTGTATGGAATCAATACAAATATTTCAATATCCACTAATATTGCTTTTGAACATTTATTCACGGAATTAAAAATATTGCTATAAGCGAATGTCTCGAGGAAACAGTGATCGATATATATATAACATATGGTAATCAGTTTGTTCTGAAGATTTTTGCTTAAATTTAAAACAGTCCTCTATTGTAAAACGATCATATACATATGCTTTTAAGATTATTTAAAGTTCAGTAGGCTGTGTAATTTTTTTCACTTTCAGGGTGTAATAAAGCAGATGAAATTGGATTCTCTAAAATTCTCTAAACTAATTCTCTTAACTACAAATTATTTTCAACTTGACAAATTACATTTGAACTTTTAACTTTACAATTTCTAAAATAACTTGACAACCAAGTTCATTCAAGGCCTTCTGGCAACCCTATTGGTTATACTCATAGATTATTAACATAGATAGGAAGCATAAAAAATATATAAATTGAAAAACGAGAGAAAAAGATATAGTCGGTCAGGCCCGACCATATGATACCCTACACCATTGTGTACATTATAATTCGGGGAGGGGTTTTTTATTAGACATGGACCCAAATGTGGACCGATACTTATAAGTGTAAAATAAGACATACAAATACAGAATATTATGTTGATGCTGACATTTATATGAATTTATTCACTTTTGGGTGGTTCCCGAAATGGGGCCTTATATGGGAGCTATGGTAAATAATGGACCGATCTTTATAAAATTTGGTACTATCATTTATGTTTATATAAAACTTATTTGTGTCGAGTATTAACTTGATACTAACATTTTTGATTTTTTGGAAAGGGGTTTATATGGGAGCTATGAGTAATTATGGACCGATCTTTTTAAAACTCGGCACACTTATTTAGACTTATATGAAACTTATATGTGCCAAATAATATTAAAATATTGCTATATTTAAGGGATTTATGATCGTTAAACCCTTTTCCGGGAGGACATTTGTATGGGGGCTATGTGAAATAATGGACCGATCATAACCAATTTCAATAGGCTTCGTCCCTGGATCAAATTTCATAAATTTTGGTTCAAAATTGCGACCTGTAGTTTGATTACAAGGTTTACATGGACGGACAGACGGACAGATGGACGGACATCGTTAAATCGACTCAGAAAGTGATTCTAAGCCGATTGGTATAAATTAAATAAATTAAAGTGATTCTAAGCCGATTGGTATAAATTAAACATCAGCACAAACGCATAATACCCTCCCCACCTATGGTGGTGTAGGGTATAAAAAGAAACAAATACTCAAAAAAGCACACGGAGGATAGAAGGGGGAACATTCGACATAGAACATTTGCCAATTATCTTAAAACGGAGTAAAATTTTTTGTGTTAATAATTTATTTTCTTTTCCTTACAGATCTTTCATCTAGCAAATATTTTCAACATAAATATTAGAGATCTGCATAAATGTATTTGTATATGTAGAGTACACGTGTACTGCCGAAGCATGTACACTTACTCGAAGCATAGCAAACAAAAAATGTACACATATTTGTGAACAACAAAATTTTCGAGTAACTAATTGTTGGTATTTGCCTGAGTTCGTTAATAATGAACACCGCCGACAAGTTTTAATTTATTCGAACATACCATAGTATAATTATAAAGTATACTCGTAAGAACAGCTGTTTTACAATTTTTTTTTTAGTTTTTTTTCTCTTGCTCTCGTTCGTTCTCTCATTTTTTCGTTCAAAGCATTTTGACATTGTGGGCAGTAGTTTTACACTAACAAAATACAAGCAATTTTTGTTTTTGTAGATGTGCGAGTACTTTATTATTTTACTATGGAACATACCAAGGAAGATCATGTCGAGTATGGTGCGCAAGTAAAACTGTTTGATAGGCAAAAAAATTATTTTTAACGGTATTTGCATTTATTGGCATTTCTTTTTAAACGAAGAAATGGATAGTCTTCAAGTAAGTTAAAATGTTAACAATAAAAAAATACAATTTGTTTAATTTTTTAGTTTTTAATAAAGGCATCAACTTCTAATGCATCATCGTTCATTGTTGGAATTAAAGAAAAACTGACCGTTTAGTACAAATTATGTAATAAAACTGGTAAAAGTAAAGTATGGGAGTGGATGCAGGATTGTAAGCGAATGACTTCCTTCTTCCCATTTTTATTTACGATTTAAAACAAAAAGTTCTGCTAAGTTGGATGATGCAATATTTTCAACTGCGTTGAGTGTTCAAAGTATTAAGAAGTAAGTTTGTTCGTGAAAGTCGGAAAAAAAAAATAATAATATATTTAAAAAACCTATTAAAATTGTAAGTAAAATTATTATATTTGTTTAAATAACTATTTATAATACAAAATAAAATTATTTAATAAATTATTAAAGCTTTAAATATGTATATTGTTTTTAGTTTTCATTATAATTATATTAATATACAAGAAATGACATGTTTTGTAACGTATTTTGTGTTTTATTACATTTTTAGTTTTCAGTTTGACTTGTTTTGAACAAATTTTGTGTTTTCTTTTTATACGATCAGAGAAAAAAATAAACAAAAAAAAAAAAAAAAAAAAACAATGGGTTACCTAAAATTTCTATATATAATATACGGTACGTATAACATATTCCATGTTTTCTGTTAATTTTTATTATTTTTTTTTCTATTAAATAATATAACATTTTTATGTTATATAATTTATTATTTTATTATTATTTATTATTATTTTTTTTTCGCAGATTAAACAATTAAGGATTATCCCAATAAAAAAGGCCATTTGACTCAAATAAAAAACAAAGTTGACGTACTGATTTAAAAAATTTCGGATTTTTCTTTTTAATTTTTTTTAATAAAATAAATCAAATAAATTTAAAAAAAAATAATAATAAAAATAATAATTTTCATAAATGCATCATTTATATTCAAGGCATGATTTCACAGCTTGTGGGATCTGTAAAAGATGCACATAAAAGAGGCATGATATCATCACATCTATGATACCTTAAAATGCGCATAAAAAATACATGTAAGAACCTAATACGTAGCGCAGCAAAGAGACCTACCAAGTGGGACATCACTAGCAAAAATCATGACTTCTTGAAGCAGGTTGGTAAGGGAGAGTTCTTTTATCTCTCCCTTACAAACCTGCTTCTGGGTATGCAGCAATTTTTGCTGGGTATTATCTCCTGAAACAAAAGTTTATATAATTAAATAAAACTAATAATTTAGTTTTATTTAATTATATAAAGTAGTAAGTTATCTCTTACAGTTAAAAATATATTTTGAATTTTAGATTTTTTGGCTCGACTTTCTTTTGTTTTTCGGGAATAAGTCCGGAGATATATGAGGTAAAAATTTTTTAAAAATATTCTGTAATTTGCTACATATTTCAAAATAATATGCTGAAAGAATTTTTGGATTATCTCAATTCGTCTAGACGTGAAAAATATTCAAAGTCAGCACTCTGAAATTGGCATGAAAAATGGCTATTTTTTACAAAAATATAGTACAATTCATTCACTTTTTTCTCAAAGTTCTTTTAATAAAAAAATGTTTTCCTTATTAATTTCAAAAGATAGGGCTTCATAAATGGTTAATAAAGAAAATTTGAATTGATTTAAGTTTGCACCCTACATCCAGCATTGGCCGAAAATTGTCAATTTTAAAAAATAGTTTCATTTTTATCGATTAATAAAAAAATGTCACGCGAGCTTTTTTAAATTTGGTACCCATATTTTTTATAGAAATAGATTTAGAATGATTTAACACTGCTTCCCGCCCGGCCAAAAATGAATGCAGGAGTGGAGATTTTATGTTAAAAGTCATTTTTTTCACGACTATTTTTAAAAGCATATTAGCATAATATTTTTAATATTATTTCTTATGTAATGTATAAAACACAAATCAAGCTTTCATTCCTAAAAAATCAATAAAATACCTCCAATAACCTATTTTTGGTAATTTTTCAAAAATATTTTTTTTTTTTTAAAAATAGCTGAAAATCCAAAAAAAATTAATTATAAAATTTAATTTTTTTAATACAACTCCACTAATTTTGCAAATACTTTAAAAATGTTAAAAGAATATAAAAATAGACTTATTTACCAATTCAACGATATATAACATGTTGATATAGGTCATTTAATAATAGTAATATAATGGCCTCAAAACTACCAAGTCACGTCAAAAGTTGCAAAATTCACTATTTTGTTCCGTATTTCCATATGTGTGTATACGTAACATTTTAGTTTTCTAATGTATTATGTAGGTATATATTTGTTATTATAAAGTAGTAAATTCTTTATTTGAGTAATGTTTATTTAATATGTTCTACATATTTACATACTTATTATACATATATCCCGTATATTTATTTTATTAAGAATATGTTATCGAAGATATTATTAGAGATTTCCTTGAAAATAATCAGAAACATCAAACGTTAGCAAATTTTTAACTTCCTTAGCTTCGGAATCCTCTTTTTCTATTTCAAGAGTGATTTTTGGTAGCCATCGTGTTCTTATAGAATATATAACTATATCTGATGATATTAATAAATATTCCATTAAGTCCATATTTTGCGCTATTTTCGAACATTTTCGGGTATTGAAGAGTCGGAAATGTTTAACATCTTTATTTCGGGCTTCTTGTGCTTCCTCTGTTAGCTCTCCCAATGGCAAAATACTATTTTCTATTATTTCTTTACCATGAGCCAATACTTTGTGAATTGTTGGAGTCATTGATTTCCAGGGGTATGTAATGTTAAGTAGTTCTTTAGTTTCGTAAGCAAAAATTTTAAATTTGTCCGCATTAATTTGTTTTTTGCTATTAATGGCTGCCAATATAATCTTAAAACGCTTCAAAATATTTAAGTCAATGCCTGTGATTGAAGATGTGAGTTCCGGATTTTCAAAGAAACGTCTTGCTGTATTTCCATCATTTGAGCTTCCATAGCCATGTAGAGGTTTATCAATTATTAATCCGAGTTGTTCTTTGAATTCTAATTGAATTCTTTTCTTCTCTTCTTTTCGTAATTCGTGAAGTTCCAAATTGTTTTTTACTGTAGCATTTTCCTGCCCGGGAATATTTCTGCACTTCATATCATATGCAAGATGTAAGCAGAACTCCAAAAATCTTATCCTTGCGAGGAGTGGTGATATTCCAAATTTTAAAGAATTTTTATTAACAAGGACTTCAGAATTATCCTGAAATTGTGAACTTATTTTTCCACATATATTACATTTCCATGTAGATGTTGTATCTGTTAGCGTTTGCAACTTTTCCATCAATCATCGTTAATTGTTGTTGAAATGTAACTTTAATAGTTCTGTTTGATACTTTTACATATATTGGGGGCAATGCTTTAATTTCTTCTTCCAATTGGTTGACAATGCTGTTTATTGTAACCGTGGTTTCTTTTGTGTAATCAAAAAGGATTGGACGGCATAAAAATTTGGAACCTGGAGTTAAATTTATCCATATATCATCAAAAAGCGAGTCATTTCTTGTCTATGAGGAAGGCTTATTTAAGCTCATTCGAAGTGGTACCAGAGACGCTATAAACAGCGAGGAATAATTATTTCCAGAATTACTTCCATCCAGTTGTTTGTATTCCGAAAATCCTGATGTTCCATCGCAGCCCCATTTTAATATTAAAATAAGTTCAGAGTCTTTGCATTTTTCAATGTTATCATTGCTGAAGGTAGATATAATTCTAGAGGCAGTATTTTTAAGTAATTGCAATATATTAACTTTAGCACTTTTAACAGAAGCATTAACCGGGTGCTCCATAGGCTGTAAAATATTACTTTTTGCTTCTCTCACTGATTTGCTACTGGAAAAGATATCATATCCTTCTTCGCTAACAGATTTCCTCAAAATCTCGTATTGGTTTCTTGATAATCCTAAATTTAATATTAGAGCTAAAGCATCTTCAGAGGTAAAGGACGATGTTGATTTCGGTGTCACTATGCTTTGGATTATCCGATGTAATCGATTGGGAGAAGCTGTTGGTAACACATCTATAACTTTTTTCTACTTCCTTTGGTTGCGTACGTGTTACTAAAGCTTTAAATGTATCTTTTATTTCGGCATTCGTATGTGAATTTAGAATAGACTCCTGTTTGGTCCTCTTTGTTCTTAGCTGAACTTCATCGTAACTTTTTTTTGGTCGACCCTTTTTCTGCTTTCCGATGAAAATTAGTATTTCTCCCTCCAACCACTCTTCATTTTTCTTCTTGAACTTTGGTATTGACCAATCTGAAGCTTGCATCCTTTTTTCGTATGATTTATAAAAATTTTCGAGCTTTAAACTGTCTTCTGCAGTAAGAGTTAAACCAAAAGATACTACTGTATCAATGAGTTTTCTTATTTTTTCTGGACGATTGATAATATCAGATAGATTATCCCAGATTACTTTGCAAATAGAAAAGTGTTTTAATGTAATCTCCATAATGGCTAATTCACTAATAAATCTGCATATTTATAAGGATACTTATATATAGAATATTTAAGAAGAATATTTATATCAGGTAAATGGTGACTGGCAAAAATTAATTAAAAAATTTAAATTTTTGCTCAAAACCCCCAATTTTATTCAGTTTATTTTTATGACCTGTAGTGTTAAACAGGTACCTCAAAACATGTACCTATGCGATTGTAAAAAAATCATTTTTGTTATAATACATTAATTAAGTAGCTAGGTAAATTATTTAAAAACTTAAAAAAATTTAATAAAAAACGAAGGAAAATATATCGTCAATTCCACGAAAGATTTATAAAAAATACCAATTTTTTTACGGTGGGTCATTCGATTTTGTTCATATCTCCATTTTTATTTTTTTGAATTTTGAAAAATTCGCGGATTTATTCGCGATTTTAATTTTTCAAAAAGTGAAAAAAATGACAAAAGTGTCTAAATTTAAACACCAATATCTCAAAAAGTTCTTAAGGGATTTTAATGATTTAAATTGCATATTTAAGAAGAATAAGTCCACTGTAAATGTACTAATTTAAAAATAATATTTTCATTTAAAAATGCATTCATAATGCAAATGCATTTTTAGGATGCATTTTTGAAAAATTTCTACCCTTTTGATTTTAATTTTCTTTTAATATGTTAAAAAGCAATATCTTTACTATAAAATGCAAAAATAACTGTTCTGGGACAATAAAATCTACTATTTTTAATATTTTTCAAAAAATTTCAATCAATTAATTTTTTTGGTTATACTTTTTTAGTAATATGTAGCTTTAAAAAGTTATAACTCCTTAAGTATAAGTGGGATTTTATTGATTTAATAACTAGTGTAAAGCTTATTACAACAAATATTGTAAATTATATTGTATAAATCAAAAATAATTTGTTTGCTAAAGATGCACTCAAGAAAAGAATGCAATTTTCGGATGCATTTTTAAGAAATTTCTACCCTTTTGATTTTAAATATTTTTGCTTAATATTGAATACAAATATGTTTATTATATAAAACATTAGCACTTAATTTGGGACAAATAGGTTTTCTACCACAAATAACAAATTATGAAATATTATGATTAAAATCAATTTTAAAATAAGCTCACAAAAATTAAAAAATACAAAAATTTAAAACTAAAAATTTTTTTGTATGAAAAAATTTGAAGAAATATTAAAAAAAAATATTTTAAAATAGAGAACCTATTTGTCCCAGAACAATTTATATTGCAATTTGTAGCAAATATAATAATGTTTTTTATATCAGAAGAAGAAAAAAATTTAAAGGGTAGAAATTTTTCAAAAATGCATACAAAAATTTCATTTGCATTATGAATGCATTTTTAAATGACATTATTATTTTTAAACTACTACATTTATAGTGGACTTATTCTTCTTAAATATGCAATTTAAATCATTAAAATCCGTTAAAAACTTTTAGAGATATTGGTGTTTAAAGTTAGACACTTTTGTCATTTTTTTCACTTTTTGAAAATTCAAAATCGCGAATAAATCCGCGAATTTTTCAAAATTCAAAAAAATAAAAATGGAGATTTTTAAATGGCTCCATAGGATATGCGTATGCCAAATATTATTAAAATCGGAAGACATACAAAATATTCTTGGGCGTTCTTTCGTGGAATGGACGATATTTATTTATGTACTTAGGTAATTTTAAAAACCTTTTCAGTAGAAAAAACTATGAACACTTTAAATAAATTCATTAATAAATATTATTATCTCGTAACAAAAATAAGCAATGCAGTTGAGTGTTACGTATACACACATATGGAAATACGGAACAAAATAGTGAATTTTGCAACTTTTGACGTGACTTGGTAGTTTTGAGGCCATTATATTACTATTATTAAATGACCTATATCAACATGTTATATATCGTTGAATTGGTAAATAAGTCTATTTTCATATTCTTTTAACATTTTTAAAGTATTTGTGGAGTTGTATTAAAAAAATTAAATTTTTTTGGATTTGAATTTCAAAAAAATTATTTTTGAAAAATTACCAAAAATAGGTTATTGGAGGTATTTTATTGATTTTTTTAGGAATGAAAGCTTGATTTGTGTTCTATACATTACATAAGAAATAATATTAAAAATATTATGCTAATATGCTTTTAATATGCTTTTAAAAATAGTCGTTAAAAAATTGACTTTTAACATAAAATCTCCACTCCTGCATTCGTTTTTGGCCGGGCGGGAAGCAGTTTAGTGTTATATCATTCTAAATCTATTTCTATAAAAAATATGGGTACCAAATTTAAAAAACCTCGCGTGACATTTTTTTTATTAATCGATAAAAATGAAACTATTTTTTAAAATTGACAATTTTCGGCCAATGCTGGATGTAGGGTGCAAACTTAAATCAATTCAAAATTTCTTTGTTAACCATTTATGAAGCCTTATATTTTGAAATTAATAAAGAAACAATTTTTTATTAACGGAACTTTGAGAAAAAAGTGAATGAATTGTACTATATTTTTGTAAAAAAATAGCCATTTTTCATGTCAATTTCAGAGTACTGACTTTGAATATTTTTCACGTCTAGACGAATTGAGATAATCCAAAAATTCTTTCAGCATATTATTTTGAAATATGTACCAAATTACAGAATATTTTTAAAAAATTTTTACCTCATATATCTCCGGACTTATTCCCGAAAAACAAAAAAAAGTCGAGCCAAAAAATCAAAATTCAAGCGTAAATATCTTTTTAACTGTAAGAGATAACTTAGATAAGTAAGCTTATTTTTTCTTTATCTTGCCAAGTTACGATTTTTTTTTACATCAACTTTGACACCCTGTAGCTTATCTCGTGTTATCACAGGGGGACTACAAGATGATTTTTCTGAAAGCTTAGGTCCTCTTCTACAACTTTTCCATACATTTCAATTTGATCCGGCCAGTAGTTTAGGAGATTCAGATTTATTACCAAAAAATTTGCGTTTGACCCCACTGTGCAACGGTTAACTACACTTCATTACTCGTGCTTTGAGAGAGAGAGTACGATTAGTAATTATATTCGATGTCGGTCTTCACATATGCACAGTGTTGCCATATAATTTTTGAAGAAAACTTAAAATTTCGAAAAAAAAAACTTTTTTTTTAAAGAAAAAACTTTTTTTATTCTAAAATTAAAAAAAGACAATTCGTACGTTTAATTTTAATTCAATTTTATTAAAAACAAAACAACAGAACGTAACATAACAAAAAATATAACGAATACAGTTCATAAAACATAACATAGAACATAAATATTAAGTTAAAAATATAATAAAAAATTAAATTTGTTTATAGAGATCATGTAAAAAGTATTGTAAAAAGTTTATAATTAAATTATTTATACATTGTTTTATTAAATTTCAAGGACATTTCATTTGATTGTACAAAGTTTGTACAATTACTGTTATTTTTTTTTTAGAAAATCTTTTGTCCTCAAAATACCGCATAAAGTTGGAATTTCTAATTTATTCCTTATTTTAGTTTTATTTAAATTTATCTGAGAAAATATTCGTGCTACATTGGCTGTGGATATAGGTACTGATAAAATTGCATAAACTAGTTTTCTTAAATTGGGAAAAACCTCAGAGCCATCACAACGTTTTACTTTAAATATAGTATCCCAAAATGTTTCAATATTATTTTCCTCAACTAAATTAAATTCCTTAAAATCAAAATGAAGTAGCTCACGCCATTCATCATCAGTTATTTGTATATTGTTTTTATCAACTACATTTGGAACAAAAGCACATAAATTTGAAATTGATTTTTTCTTGCCTTTTATTACGTTCAGAGGTGCCAAATCCTCAATACATTTAAGGAAATTATTATCAAAATTAAATTTTTGTAATAGGCTATTACAAAGTCCAACATAAAATTTTAAACAATGATTTCTGAAATCCATTTCATCAGATTGTGATAATTTTTTTAACCCTAGCGCCAAAGATACTTCTGCTCCTAAATAAATATCTTCGGGTTCTTTTAGATATGTGTTATTGTTAATATCTATTTTTTGGAACTTTTCAAATTCGATAAACTCATCCTTTACAATATATTCAAATATTTTACAATATAAACGATTTATCTCCCCATTTAATAAATGGATTTGGGGACTTTCATTTTGAAATAATCTGTTTAGCTTATTAATATCATTTAAAATAAATTTTAAAAATAATAAATACAACTCAAATTCCGGTTTGTGTAAAATGTTAATAATTCTAACGGTGGAGTCAAACTTATCTAAATCTTCATGTAAAAAAAAGAGTTTTAAAACATCAAATCTACTCAGAAGTTGATTTACTGTGGCTTCGAGTGAAAGCCATCGTGTTTGTGAAGGATGTAACATTTTCCGAGGATTATAGTCCAATAAAATTTGAAGATCAGCAAATAACTCCAGTCTCTTTGGACTATTTTGAATAAAATTGTAGATATCTCTGGCTCCACCTTCAACGAAGTTAGGCAAAAAACTACATGCATAGTTAGCACAAAGCGCAAATGAATGGCAAGTGCATTTGAATATTATTAGATTTGGGCAATCATTTTTTAAAAGAGTAGCTACTGAATGGTTAGCACCCGTCATAACATTTGCGCCATCTGCAGCAAATCCTATTAAATTTTTTTTATAATTGATTTCATTTTGCTGAAAAACGTCTACTATATTTTCATAAATGCCTATGGCATTGCAAGTTCTAACTTTAACAATTTCAAAAAAAAAGTCACAAATCTTGCCTTTAAATTCCACTCGTACCACTAAAGATAACAGCTTTGTTGTTGATATGTCCGTAGATTCGTCGATTCATAGCGAAAACCAATTATTTTGTAGAATCATACAAAGTTCGGCTCGATGCGTTTCTCCAATGACATTCTTAACTAGTGCAGTAGTTTTTGTTCTTGCGCATGACATTTTCTTTATGATCTCCGCATCTAGGGCAGTATTTTGTAGCAGAGGAATTAAATGATCCATTGCCAAAAATGGAACATTATGTTCAGCACAAAAGGCAGCTAAATGAAGTTCAATATTTGAAACATTCTTATTAAATCTGTCCGTATTAATAAACAACAAACTGCTTCCTGCTTGGACTTCAATGGCTTTTGCTCTTTCTGTATGTTTCGTTGTTAATGCGCGTGCTTTCAAATCTACGATTCCACCAACTGCTTTTATTTGGCAATTACAAAACTTACAAAAAGCTAAATTGTTTTCACTTTGTTTGATCCATGTTTTCAATAATGGATGGTCTTCCCATGATTTGACGTAGTTTCCATGTTTTCGTTTTTTTGGTTTTATAGAACACGATGGAGACTCAGAAATTTCTACTACATCTTCTGTGGTATCGTTATTCTCTTCACTTGATACTAATAAAATAAATAATTCGTCATTTCGAATATAAAAATTACCTAATTAGTTCTTAAACTTACCGTTTCTTTTTGTTAAATATTTATCCATTTTTACAAACAATATCAAATTAAAAATTTCAAATGAATAACAAGCAGGTGTAAGAAGAAATAAACAAAACAAATAAAATAACGATTTATTCATAACTTCATAGAATGTGTAGTCAATGAAACTGTTTTTTATTTTTATGTATAAATGCTCCTAAATGTCAAATTCCATATACAAAAAAATGCGTAGACCTGTTACCATTTTATTAACATATGACAATGCAATCTTGTACTTAAGAGGGACGAAAATAAATTAAACATTGTTGCAATATAAAGGGAGCAAAATATTACTAGCACAGTGCACCATAGTATAAAAGTATTATTTTGTTAATAGTAAAGACATTGTTTTATTATTTTTAAACTAGTAAATAATTATCGTAAAAAGCTATTATTAATTAAATAAATAAATAAACTTGAAAAACTGCATAAATTTTCCAAAAAATTTTTTTTTTGCCAAAAACTTTAAAACTTTTTTGCTTCTCAAAAAACTTGCAAAAAAAGGGAAAACTTGACATATGGTAACACTGCATATGCAGCTAAAACTTATTCGTTGCAGACCTCTAATAAATATGTTCGGAGGTAGATGTGATTGTTTTTTCAATACTCTTCTAAATATTTCACTGAGAGTACGTGGAATTGATGAAAGATTTTTTTCTATGTTATAAACATGAACAAGAATTGACATCATATGTTGATAAAAACGACTTTCACTGTACATATAGATTCTCTAGTATTAACTAAATTCAAACAAAAATCATTTAGTGATTTTCTCATGCATAGATTCGGGTTGTTCACTGCGTTTGGGTTTTTTTTTTTTTGGCATCTTTAATATTTTTGGTGTTTGTTCATTGTGAAGAATCACCTAAATTTTAAAAATGTAGAATTACCCAAAAATATTTTTTGGCGATTATTCATTTATTTTAGCATGCGCAAAATATTTTTTTTAGTAGCCTGCCTCCTTCGCAACATAATTTTCCTTTTTACAAAATCAGTGATCCCTAATACACTTCCGATTTTTTTAATTTTTTTCATCAATAATAGTATTTTTAACGGAGAAAATGTTGAAGTAAGGACTGCGCACGAAAAAATCCGTGCATGCTCTTGGGCTTATAACTTTTGATGTGGTGAAAAATTAAAAATTCTGTTAACTGATTTGTATTTGCCATTATGCTCACTTGCCATGTGCTAAGTTTCATGGTAATAGCAAAATTGGTTTTTCTTAAAATGGAAGTTTAACAAAAAACACATAATTCAAATTTTTCATGAAATCTTGCATTGGTCATATAAAATAATTGCAAGGAATGCTGTTGTCATAATATTATACAAAGAAGTCATGATCACTGAATGGTAACCTGGTAATGGAAGACAAATAGTATCTTTAGGCTGCAGGACTGTAGGCAAAATAGAAAGGATTTTGAGAGAAATTCACCTCATCTCTGGAAGAAAAGTGTCACAAAAAGTTAATTGCTTTCAATCTTTATCAGAAAATTTTAAAAGAAGTCTAGCCTGAAGATTTATAAAGTAAAAAAAATTCTAATAGAAACGCAAGCAAGAATTTGGAGGTAAACAATAACATGAAAGTTCTTCGGACAAATTTTTTCAGAAATTTTGTTTCTGTTTAGTAGACGATGAAACGTTCGTACAGGGTGACTTTTTCAACTTCCTAGCCAGGAATTCTATTTCGCAGATGCTAGAGGGATTATTGCGGAAAAATTTCGTGTATCAAAGAAATCAAAATTCCCAAGAAAGTTTTTGATTTGGGAAGTCATATGCATACGTAGGAATGAAGCACTTCATTCTTAAAAAATGGTTGCATTAACACAGAAATATACGTGAATGAGTGCCTTTGGAAAATACTTTTCCCTTTCCTAATAAAATTCAGTGTATCTCCTGTTTTTTGGCCTATTATCGCTTCTTCTCATCACAACAACAAATCAATGGAGTTGTAGCAAAGAAATTGTAAAAGTTTGTACCGATAGAAGCTAATCCATCAAATTGTCCGAAACTCTGTGCAATTGAAAGATATTGGACTCTAGTAAAAAATAATTTAAAGGACATTAAAAGCTCAGCATAAAATGAAACGGAGTTTAAAAATAAATGGACTTGTTCGAGCAGAAAAACCGAAACACAATAAAACCTTTAATTAGAATAATTCTGGAAAATATCAGATATTTTTTTAAAAACCAACAGGAACTAATTTAATCTTTTATGTTTAGAACTTGAACATAACAGTCATTAATAAAAATATCACTTTAAAAAAATTCGCCCACTGGTTTAGTTTTTATAAGCAGATTTGCATACACTGATTCCGCCATTACGCCCGGCCGAAGGCCGGCTATTAAGAAAAATACTGTTTGATAAAAAAAAATCTCCTAATATTCAGAATCTATAGCTAAATTACACTGGTCGACAAAAAATCCTCCTCCAAAGACGAATAGTTTAACTTAATGCATTTTAATAGCTAAACACGAATCTGTTTTCAGTTTTTTTCCATAAGGTCTGGATTTTTTTAAGGGCGTGTCAAATATTTCGCCCATAGCAAGGCCATTACTCTAGTACATTTTCTCATAACTCAAGAACGGTATGTACGATTGACATAAGTGATACACCAAAAGATGCGTATCACCCAAACATAATTTTTTTATGTGCTCAACAGTTTCGAAATTATTTTAAAATAAGTGACAAAAAAAATATTTTCATACAAAATTTTAAATTTTTTGTTACTAAAATTTTTTTGATAAGTGAAAACCATCAAATGTTTCAGTTTATCATCTGTATCTTAAAGCTGGTAATGCAATTAAAATAAGGTATGTATCTTCAAAATTGATTCACAAATCTTAATTTTATTCACAGTTAAGTAAAAATACCTATGGCCGAAAAAAAAAAATTCTTTTCTTGAAACAAAAATAGATGGACTAAGTGGATTTTGATGAGTTAAACAAGAATCTGCATTAAATTTTTTTCTATCACGTACTGATTTTTTTATGGGCATGACTAATATCATCAACTTATTTAACGTTCACACTATAAAATTCGAGAATGGTTTGTCAAATTTAGACTATAACTCAAGAACCGTTGATAAATGATACATCAAAAGATGCATACGAAAATTGTCTTCAAGGTATGTCAACAATATTTTTCATTCGCTAAAGAATTTCAGAGTTATAGATCAAAATTTTTAAGATTCTTCAAAAAAAATTTTTAATTTTTTCGCTACTAGTTACCGAATAACTACGAAAATAAAAAAAATTTTTTTGTCGACCAGTGTTATTGAAGAAATGACAAAAGATTAAAAAAATATTGGCTGAATAATAGGGCGAACGGTTCGGTTTTCCAACCGGTTTTTTCAGTCAACGTGCTGTCGGTTTTTTTCAAAATATTCATTTTTCGAATGTCGAATAGACCGGTTTGTAATTTTTATCATCAAATTATCGCCCTTTTTCAGTATGGTGATTATCACCTCCGCAATAAATTTATGATATCTAATTGAAATCATCTGGAAGAAGTTAACGCAATACATAATTTTATTTTTCAGTCATATTTTTTCAATTGTCGAAAAATTATTTAGAAATTAAAAAATATTATAAAAAATTTTACGCCTCTTGGTAAAACAAAATTGATATCATATGTGAGCGTGCAAATTTAATATGCTTATGATGTTACGATATGTATGCATGATTTACAATAAACATTGTTTATTATATTATTTATTGATTTCTTTAGCAATAATTTTGGTATATTATTATTACATCTTCCAGAAGATTATCTGGGAGTATCGCCTTTTTTTCACCTGGATGATTATCTAGCAATATTGCTTATTTTTCATCCACGCGTATCGATTTCTTATTGCTAAGATGTATTGCCAGTGACGCACAATCTCACCCGATGGGAGAAACTTCCGCAATACGAATATGAATATTGCCGCAATAAATTTTTTCTTCTAAGCAATACGATTTCGAATCATTTTCGTATTTATTTATTTATTTACAGTATTAACTTATAATTAAAACTATAAGCTAATATTAGGATGAGAGCCATAGCTACTAAGGCTTTCAGCTCAGCTAAGCTTAAGATTAAATAAATTTATATAGATTACAATTTTTCAGAAATGTAAGTAAAGTTTTTATGTTGTCTATTGTTGGATTTGAGATAAGATCTAATGGGCTAGTGTTTTTAAATATTTGTAGTCTAGTATTGTGGTATTCTGGACAGTAGGATAAAAGGTGGGCTGGAGAAGCTGGTTGGGAAATATTACACCTACAGGTAGGCATTTTCGTATTACTTTGCTAGTATGGACCTTTTTATTTCAAAAAACATGTACTAAATACTGATATTTGAATCGAAATCTATCAATATTTTTTTTTTATAACCACCATCAAAAAGATTGATTTTGTCATTCCGTGTGTAACATGTCGAAAGAATCATTTAAGACCCCACAAAGTATGTTTATATTTTCTGGGTCCTGGTTAGATTCTAAGTCGATCTAGCTATGTCCGTCTGTTCAAAGCGGGATAGGGCTCAAACGGGGAAATGTAGGGGGACGAAATTTGGCACAAATATTTATCTTATATAAGGTTTATTTGTTATTAAAACGTGGTCCGCCCACTTTACCGCCCACCTCCCATATAGCCGAATATAACATTCGCGCTTGTTAAATATTCATATAGTATTATTTCTAATGTTTTAAAAACATAGTTTAAGGTTAAATCGAAATTAATTCTGTAAGATTAAATAAATAAGTAATAATTATCTTGAATGAAATTTGTTTTATCTATTGTAACAGCTGTAATATTACACATTATTTAAATGTTTTAATCTTTTTTTATTCAATATTTTATTCATTTTTCAAAGATTTTGATTTAAAAAAGTTTTAACTGCAGAATCGTTTCAATAAAATTGATTCTACATCTTTCCATATTAACTTATGGTTTCTGTTTATGCTAGGTAAAAGTTAATATCATTTTTGATGATTATTTCCTTACAATTTGTATACCCTACAACTCTATAGGCGTTTGTGCTGATGTTTTTAACACAAAAATATTGGTCTAAGACACATTTCTGCTTTCAGTCAATTTAACGATGTCCGTCCGTCTGCCCGTCCATGTAAACCCTTTAATCAAAATACACTTCAACATTATAAGATTTATTAATTTTTCTTAAATAAATGTAGTCTTTTGATTGAAATATTAACTTCTGTAAAAAACCGGTTAACCGGTTTTTTCTGAATTTAAAAAAGTGCAACCGGTTTTTTCAAAATACCAACTATTCGAAAACCGGTTTCTCCAAAAAGTCGAATAATCGATCACCCTACTGAATAAACTTTTACAACAGAATAATTCCATTTTAAGTTTAAAAAAATTTGAACCTTGATTACCGATTTGGATAAAATTCGTGTAGTGTAATAAACATATTTTTTTAAATGTCCAAAACTTGTATTGTATAAAAGATATCAAAATATTTTTTTTTTTTTTGCAATAAATTTATCAAAGCATGTATTTTAAGATGTCATATAAAAATTTAATAAAAAAATTTCAAAAAATTTTTTTCTAAAAATTATCTTTAAAGACGTTTATCTTAAAAAGTTCATCTTCAATTTTTTCAGGCCATTTCGTAAAAAATGGGTCTATGTACATTTTTGGGGTTTTGGCGGTTTTCCCTTGGGCGATTATACGTACAGCCAAATTTTATCAGTGAATAAATATTGACACCTTTTTGGAAAAAAAAAACCTAAAAAATGTAAATTTTTTTTAAAGTCAATTTCAGATTAATATAACTATAACAATATTATTTAGAATTTTGTAAGGAAACAGGCGGATATTTAAAAAAAATTAGGGGCAATATTAAGTCCGAAAAATTAAAAAAAAAAACTATGCTAAAAATGAGGTAAAAATTTATTTCGACCCGAATATCTCTTAAACTAATAGAGATAATCTTCACATGCAATCGTATATTTTTTAGAGATTTACAAGGACTATCTATGTATAAAACTTCTTTTTTGTCATATCATATGAATGAATTTTCGGCAATTTTTCAAAAAAATTACATACCCAACTTATGAGGGCCACCCACTTCCCCCTGTACTCCAAATCAACTCGAAAACACCTCAGCTCTGACCTTGTGAAATTTTATTAAGATACCCCCAACGGTTCAAAAGTTACTGAATTATTAAAAAAAACGTTTTAGAATCACTGTGCATAAGAGAAAACTTAGCACAGTAAACATGTTTTTTCATTGTCCTGAACAAGTTACTGGTTCCCAAATGATACCTAGAACCATTCCATAGAATAGGTATTACATAGGTAACTCTTCTACATAACAATTTACACGTTTTATTTTGGTCGTAACGCCAAAATAAAACGTGTGAGTACAGGCTATTTTTTCATGCTTTCTGGTACTAATAAATTTTTCCTGGGTTTGTTAATAAAAAAATTTTATTTAATGAAAAATAATCGATATGATCGCTATTGTCTTCGTTGACATCAACCATATCACGTTATAAAAAATTAACTTCAAAATATTATACAGTGGTTTTAACGAAACGTCAGGCCATTTCGTAAAATCGAAAAATTCGTTAAATCGCATATATATTTTACTAATCAAATATACTTTAAAAGATTTATTTTAAAGTCTAGTTATCTTATAACAACAAAAGTGAAAAAAAAAAAACGAGAAAAGAAGATCTAATCGGTCAAGACCGACCATATGATGCTCTACACCATTGTGTATGAGCATAAAAATTCGGGAAGGAGATTTATGTTCGACCTATGGCCAATTGTAAACCAACACTTTTACTAAATGTAAAATCAAATACACAAATACAGAATATGGGAGCTATGGTCAATCGTGGACCGATAAAATTTGATACAAAGATTGATACTTATACAGAACTTCTTTGCACCGAACTTCATTAAAATATTCTTACTTTTAAGGCATTTTTGAGTATTGAAATTCTATTCTGGGGGAAATTTGTATGGGGACCAGCTGAAATGATGGACCGATAACAACCAATTTAAATAGCTTCGTCCTTGTATAATATAACTCCCACGAGGCAAATTTCATTGAATTATCTTCAAAATTGCAACCTGTACTTTGTGCAAAATGTTTACATGGACAGCAAGCTAGACGGACGGTCGGATTCTGAGTCGATTGGTATACTTTAAGGTGGGTACTGGATAACTTTTTCTATGCGTTACAAACATTAGCACAAACACACAATACCCCAACAGCCTATGGTGGTGTAGGGTATAAAAATTAGAATAATTAAAATTCTATTCTTCCAACAACAGTTTTCTTTTTTTTTTGACAAATTGCGAAAAATTTACGATGGTTGTCAAATAATAAGAGAGTAGGTCTTTGATTGACACTGCACAGTGGGGCCAAAAGCAAAATAAATGGTTATAAGTCTGGATCTTTGAAACCATTAAACCGATTTAGATGAAACTTGGAACATCGATAGAGGAGGAGTTAGACTTTCAGAATATTGTTAGATAAAGTCTGTAGCTGCAGGACGGACGCCGCTACTGTGGGCCAAAGTTGACCACTTCGAGGGCATATAACTTTTACAAACATAAACCGATTTTAAATATTTTAACATTTTTGTATTCCCCTAAAAAGATAAGGAAAAAGTATGCTTACTGTGCTAAATTATCTCGTATGGTTTAAAAGATATTTAACTTCAAAAAATAAATATCTAATTTTTTGCGATTTTGCCCTATAACTTTTAAAATAAAATTTCAAAACTTTTTTTAAAAATATGTTGAAATTCTCTACATTTTCTAAATTATGCAAACAAAAAAATTTGTTTGTTATTTCAATTCCATAACAAGAAAAAAATTTTCAAAGTAAAAAATTTCAAAACAGATCTCAACAATTTTTTTTTAAAGTTTAATATTTTTTGGCATTTTCCGAAAGACCGGACCTTAGTGTAAGTGTAATTTTGAAAAGTTCTGAACGTTCACCCTACATACAGCAGTGGTCCAAAATTATCAATCTTGGATGAGAAGTTGAACTTTTTGAGTCTGTAAAAAAATTTATTGTTGATTAGTCACACGAGGTAATTTTCCGAAAATACCCATATTTTCATAATAAAAACTGCGACCTTTAAAAATATATAGTAAAATTATATATATTTTTCTGATTTTTACATTTATCAATTCTCCATTAAATATTTTATATCATGTGCAAAAATTATGTTGATACCTGTAATCATTTATAAATTATTCAGTCTCAAATTTTTGAAATATGTCCATATAAACATAATTTGCATTTGTTCGCTTTGTTTTAAGAAAAGTGTGCTAAAATTTTTAAAATAATGAAATCTATTATACATAGTTTTAAACATAGAAAACAACTAGAAGTCCAACTCTTTTCATTCGCTCAGAAACAAAAAATGACTCTCTTCACACGTATAAATTTGTTCTGTAGAAAATTTTACTAAAACATACAAAGAGTTAGGTTTTTTTGACAATTGAGTTATGTTTTTTGTGAGCAAGTTGGAGTTCTTTTCCATTAAATTGATATATAATGTGACTATTTTGAGTTTATTATGTTTATAGTAAATCAATTTCAAATAAGCAAAACGCAAAAAATTGTGAACTCTTCAATGTTTCCTTCTATTTTTGGTAATGCAGTGAGATAAGACAGTGCGGTAAGGCCGTATAAAAAACAACATGAAAAAACGAAAGATTTTACAATATGCAACTTTGCTAATTTCAAATTTATTTACAAGAAACGTTCCAAACAAAACATAGTCATATTATATATCATTTTAAAGGAAATTGTGTCTTCTTTAAAACTATGTATAATAAATTTCACAAATGCAAATTATGTTTACATGGACATATTTCAAAAGTTTGTTACTGAATAATTTATAAATGTTTACAGGTTTCAACATAATTTTTTCACATGATATAAAATATTTAATTGAGAATTGATAAATGTAAAAATCAGAAAAATTTATATAATTTTACTATATATTTTTAAAGGTAGAATTTTTTATTATTGAAAATATGGGTATTTTCGGAAAATTGCCTCGTATGACTAAGTTTACCGGTAGGCTGTCATAATTTTTTGCAAAACCTTTAAGAACTTATTGAGCTATATAGTTTAATTCACAGAAGTACCGAAATCAACAATCAATTTTTATTACAGACTCAAAAAGTTCAACTTCTCATCCAAAATTAATAATTTTTGACCACTGCTGGATGTAGGGTGAACGTTAAGAACTTTTCAAAATTACACTTACACGTTTTCTTGGGGTCCCGTCTTTCAGAAAATGTCAAAAATATTAAACTTTTTAACTAAATTTTTTAAAAAAGTTAAATATATAAAGTTACTTTTTTGGCAAAAAATTGCAATTTTTGAGACCTGTTTTGAAATTTTGAATTTGAAAATTTTTTTCTTGTTATCTAATTGAGATAACAAAAAAAAAAAAAAAAAAAAATTATTAGCATACTTTAGAAAATTATTTTAAAAGTTATAGGGCAAAATCGCGAAAAAGTCAAGGCCAAAAATAAGAAATTTATTTTTTGAAGTTAAATATCTTTTAAACTATACGAGTTAATTTAGCACAATAAGCATGTTTTTCCTTGTCTTGCTTAGGAGAATTCAAAAATGTAAAAATATTTAAAATTTGTTAATATGTATGGTGGTACATGATGAAATGGCACAAAATACAAATGAAAGTAAAAAAGTAATAAAATAACAGTTTTGTAACGTATTTTTACTTTGTTTTTTTTTTACTGATTTTTTATTTAGAAAATAGTTTTCAAATGAAAAAATATTGTCCAAATGAAAATCTCTAATTCTTTTCCTATTGTATAAAAGGGAAGAGTAACACTTTTTCAATAGGATGAGAAATGTGTTTTATATACTTTCTCCTATTTTTATAGATTTCAAATCACATTTTTTAGAAAAATTCGTTATATCGAGCACTAAAATATATAGATTGTTCGTAATATAAGGTACTCAATGTTAAAAATTTGGACGTACGTTAAATCGCGAATTCATTAAACTGAGTATTCGTTAAACCGGGAAACCGCTGACATATTAACACTTGGAATATTTCTGTAATGTTATGGAATGTTAGTTTCAAAAAAATTTTGTTTTCCCTATAGTCTATTTCTATATTTATACAGCTGTATGGGGATCAGCTTGATTTTTAGGCGTTCAAAGGAACTGCCAAAAGAAGAGACTCCAAAATAAAACAAGTCTTAGTTTAATTTTCAAGTCTGTTTTATTTTTACATTGTAAGTGCTTATATACTAGTTTACAAAATTAATCTTAGCCTTTCTAACTTATTATATCTTATTAAAATAATACATTTGTCTCATTCGGTATCATGGAGTTGGCAATGATCTTAAGTGACGTTCATTCTTTGACTAATCATAACATTTCATACTTGAGCCGCACCTAATTAAAAGTCACTCAAATACATGTATAATTAGTCTACATTACATATAGATAACGTGACCAGACATACCGCTTTTGGCGGGATTATCTCACTTTTTAAACTTCGATCCCGCCTAAAATATTTTTCCCGCTTTTTATTTAGAAATCCCGCTTTTCTAACTCTAACAATAACTTATTTGATTTCCTTATATACATTTTCTATAACATTCTTACCAATATTTAAGTGTAACTAAAAATAATTTTTGATTTGATTATTTTTTACAAATCGTTTTTGACAATTAAAAGTCTTAAATATTTTATTACGCTGATAATCTTCTCTACTGACTAATCTTAAATGTACTTAAATGTGATGATGACTTCGACGTAGGAAGACCTCCCAAAAGCTTGTTAAAATATTTTTTTTTTTACATATCTTCAGTTCTTTACCAGTGAATGAAAAAGTTTAGAATTTTTTTTCCAGGAATAGGTTTAAAACTTTAATTTTTTTAAGAATGTTAAAATAAAATATAAATACATTTTTGGAGGAAGAAATTTGGTCCTTCAGAGAGATTTTTAGATTTTATAAACTCATTTCGTTAGAACACTTGTGTGAGGGTTATTTAAATAATTTTTTTAACCAATTTTATTTACCAAAATGTCCCATTTCAAAAAGATTTTTTGACATCAACTTTGATCTCAAGGTTAACATGGATATTTTCATATTGTACCTTTAATAACTATTTGAAACCATATAAACGATGTGCCTTTGTTTCGGATTGGATACTTTTTTTTATTTTTGTATAAATTAAAAGTCATAAAAATATAATATAGGCAGCCGATTCAAAAAGGCGAAAAGGTAATATTATATCGGATTATTTTGATAACGGTTTTGGAGGTAACGGTATTTAGCGTTATCGGTATTTCGAGTTATTTCGGAATGGTATTTTATGAGTAACTGTTGTTTCATAAATTTCAAAGTCGAATATTATAATGACGAGCTGGGGTAGCCATAACTTTATTACAAGTTTTATTTCAACTTTATTAAAAATTATAATATTTCTTAAACCCAAAAATAAGGTTAACGGTATTTTAGCGTTATCGGCATTTCAAGCTACTTCGGTAACTGTATTTTCAATTATTTCGGTAACTGTATTTTAGGGGTAACGGTAGTCAAGTTGAATTGGTTTTTTTAGCGGTAACGGCAACCAACTTTGGTTTTATTGTTAGCGGGTCTAAGAATTATTTAAGAAAATCTGTTGCTATCAAATTCTAAAAGTACCAAGTTTTTTTTATCAACCCGTATTTGAAATCAATCTTGACATTTAACTAGGAATCTTTTGAAAACATTTAGAGAAACATGTTAAAATTATAATTTTTAATATTTCAGCTTGTAGGGATATATTTACTTATTTCGATATTCCAAAATTTGTATGGTTCGTACTCAATTTGTAACGACTCAATTGGGTCGTGAACAAGGCGCTTGCGAGAGAACAGCTAATCTAGATTTTTAAATGAGATGTAAAAATAAAATCCATCTTTTTTTAACAAAACTTTTCAAAATCGCGCTTTTTCCATACAATTTTGTTCAGAATCCGCTTTTTAGTCGTTCGGGTCCCGCTTTTTGACAAAAACCCTCTGGTCACGTTACATATAGAACAATGTGAGTTGTAATTCGATATACATATATTTAATTTTTATTTGATTTATGCATTGTCCATGCATGTAGACTTGTGTGGTACACTGTGCGTCTAAGTATATGTAGGGTACACTACAATGCATTTCAATAATTCTTAATTTTTTTCATTCGCAAAATTTCAAAATTTTATTAAAATTTTTTGTTACATTTTCATTACTTAAGCATGTAATTATTAGGGTGATCGATTATTCGACTTTTTTAAGAAACCGGTTTTCGAATAGTTTGAATAGTTGGTATTTAAAAAAAACCGGTTGCACTTTTTGCAATTCAGAAAAAACCGGTTAACCGGTTTTTTGCAGAAGTTAATATTTATATCAAAAGGCTACATTTCTTTAAAAAAAAATCAATAATTCTTATAATATTCAAGTTAAAATTTATTAAATACAAGCGTATAAGCCTGACAATGCCAGGAAAAAATAATATTATATGCACAAACAAATCCGAAAATTATAAGAAAAAAAATATGAACAACATATGGTCACCTTCCTCTCACTAATCGAAGTCAATTATTTGAAGCCGTTAGAATTTATTGGGATAATATTGATTAAAGTTTTAAATTCGTAAACCTTTCAAAATAAAAAAATCGTCGTAATGCGCTCCCTGACCGAAATGCAGAATCACTTTTTGAAATGATTTGGAGAGCAAATAATAAGTATAGCAACTCAAAACTTCTTAATACCAAAAACAGACTTTTCGGTCCCTGATAGAAACATCTGGCTCCGTTAGAATTTGTAGAATGAATAGTTTTATAAGTAAGCCGATTTGTAGTTTCTTATATCGTTTGGGAGCTTCAGAAAGCTCTGGAGAGAAAACAATGCTTAGTAATGATATATATAAATCCATATATAAAGATCCACGTGTTTTCGCTCCCTGATAGAGATTTCAAAATCTAGTTCCGTTAGAATTGTAGGAAAAAAAAAATCATCAAAAATTAAACTAAATTTTAGTTAGCATAAACAGAAACCATGGCCTGTCTTAATTGAAATTATTCTGCGGGTGAAATTTTTTTAACACCTTTAAACAATAACACCTTTAAAAAATAAAGGAAATATTGGATCATAAAAAATTAAATTGGGTGTAAAAATATTACAATAGATTAAAAAATGCATACAGGATAATTGTTACTTATAGACAATAGATTAAAAAATGCATACAGGACAATTGTTACTTATTTATTTGTTTAATATTACAGAATAAATTCCAATTTAGACTTAAACTATATTTTTAAAACATAAGAAATCAGTCTTTATGAATATTTAAAAAATTATTCCTAAATTTCGATTCAAATATCACTATTTAGTACATGTTTTCTGAAATAAAACGCTATTTTTAAAACCGGTTTAAAAAAACCGGTCTATTCGACATTCGAAAAATGAAAATTTTGAAAAAACCGACAGCACATGCACGGAAAAAACCGGTTTTAAAACCGGTTGTAAAACCGCGTCGATCACCCTAGTAGTTATATATATTTCGGAAATTTTTCAACATATATTGGATTTTATAGTACCATTAGAAAGGTCTATTCTGATACTCTTGAAAATTATAGATAATAAATCCTTTAAAAGCTAAAGGGTAAATTTTATACACTTGGATTCCAAAAGGTTTAAATAGGCAATTTTTGCAAATAAGTTATATTTCCATATAACTTATTTGCAAAATTTTTATTTATTAGGGTTGTCATTCGAACAGAATATAAAAAATTTTTATTGTTTTCGATCAAACAAAAAATGTTAGTTTATAATAAAAAAGTATTCTATTAATTTTTAACGATTAATCGAATAATTTTTCAAAACGATTTTTTGTTAAATTATTTCATCGTACACAAATACCTTTTTAAAATTATAAGTGTAAAAAGTTTTGTAATGATTGAATATTTCATTTGGATATACATATAAATTTGTGAAACACAAGTTAATAGATTTCGGTCCAGAGGAAAATAATGGATTTTAAAGTGAAAAAATGTTACCACCTTTTTGAAAAAATCACAAAAAATCAGAATTTTTTCAAATTTTCTACGGATCCTTGCACGAAAGTTGTTTAAAATTTTGTACAGAATCCAGAGAATATTTTAGAATATATTTAGGGCTCAAACTGAGCCCGCCAAATTAAGAAAACTAAAAAGACATGTCCAAAAATGGGTCAAAATTTTACTTTGGTCCAAATATCTCTTTAAGAAAAAGAGATAACCCATACATGTAAGTGTATTTTTTGTAGAGAATTATAAGTACTATTTTTGTGCAAAATTTTTTTCAATCAAATCATAAATGAAATTTTGGCGGGTATGGGAGGGACCATACCTCCATAATCCGCTAATTTATTAGACAAATGTTTTCATGGATGTCAAAATTCTTTGTGCAAAATTTGAGCATTCCAACTCCAATAGTTTCCAAGATATACGAATTTTTGCATTTAATTCATATGGGAGGTACCATGCCCCCTACTTCTAGTCCGCCCATATTTTTCTTAAATATTAATATTGATACCAAAGTGGCTCCGACAAAATTTTAGAACTCTAACTGTTACATTTTCTCAGATATGATAATTTAATATTTTCTTTATATGGGAGGTGCCACGTCCACTATTGCTAGTGTACCAATTTTTGTCCAAAATATTCATATTGAAGCTAATTCTAGTCGTACAAAATTTGAGCCCTCTAACTTTTATAGTTTCCCAGATATAAAAATTTTGGTATTAACTTTATATGAGAGATGACATGCCCACTATTTCTTTTCCGCCCATTTTTGCACAAAATGTTCTCATTGACACTTAAGTTTATTGTACAAAATTTGGGAAATGTAACTGTTATAGTTTCCTAAATTTACTGCATTTGGTATTGGCAAGCAATATTAGGCGTGGGATGTGCCACACCCCCTATTGCTAGTTAGCCTATTTTTTTCCAGAATGTTCATATAGGTGTCAAAATTGTTCGTTCAAAATTTGAGGACTCTAGTATTACCAATTTCCGAGATATACTACTTTTAATGGTTATTTAGTAAGTGGGCGTGGCACCTCGCCCACATGGAATTTCAAAATAAAAAGTAGCCTATTTTTCCTTCCAGGCATATAGGAACACACTGTGAAAAACGGTTTAGCCGTTTAGGCGGCTATAGACTTAAAATAAACATATATATATACATACATACATACATACATACATACATACATGATTTTGAATACAGTCTTACATTTATTAATGGTAATTCCAGAAATAAATTACTTTGGTATAAAAAGAAATTTTCGTTGGTAAAATTGTGAATAGGAATTTGTCTTCTTTTCAAATATGTATACAAATTTTTACAATACGAAAATTTGTTGAAGACTTTTTGCAAAAACACTGAAAAAGGATGGATTTGTGATTTTTTGCATATTTTTAATTATTCAATAAAATTTTTCTTAGTTAATAGTTTTGAATGATATTTTACACCTAAGTAGATTTTTTGATGCTCAATTCACTTTTTTAGATTTGTCTACGAAAATCCCGTAATTCCCAAAAACCTTTAAAAATTTTCCAAAAATGGGATTTTTTAACTTTTTTTTGCTATATCTTTTTAACCGATATTGGGGTGCAAAAATTTCTATTGCGAAAAAATTAAAAACACATTAGACTATATAAAAATACATTTTTTTTTAATCCAGCTTTGTAATTTGAGAAATTAAGGCGAAAATTCGACATTTTTTGGAAAATAGCTTTTATTCCTTTAAAGTATTTTGTGTTTAGTTATCTTTCAGAAAAATGTAAATATTATATATGTTACTTAAGAAAATTTGTATATAACAGAAAAATAATATGACCACTTTTCTGCAAAAAAAAAAAAAAAACGGAAAAGATCGACTTTTTTGAAAGTTCAACTCCTGTAACTTTTGACTCCGTAAATATTTTTTTCAAATTCTTTCTTTGCACAATTTTTCTATTTGTTGTTAGTGAAATTTGAAATTGGGTGAAAGTTGGACCCGATGTAGCCACCCTATGGACTCGCTCCCTGTATGTCTATATGGTCCATGTTGAAAACTTAAATTCGCCTAAACCTCTACTCGGAACAGTCGTTCCGAAGTTCCATAATTATTTCCATTTCATTTTTTGAATCGCACACTGTGCGCCGACAGATAACTACCTCTATACAAGAAGCTGACTAAACTGAATAGAAAAAATCAGCAAGTATACTCATTGTCAAGTACTAACTACACAGGGAAACACTGATTCTGCGGCACGGGGTTTCTTAGTCAATTCGGATACACGGATCTTCAAGTCCCTCTCACATTATTTTTTAATACGATCAACAGTTATGGAGATAATAAGCCCAACTTTTTAAAAAAATTAAATTTTACAGAAAATTTCAAGAAAAACATGTTTCAAAAAATTATAAAAATTCCAGTGTCAAAAATTCAAATTTATATTATATGTTCATGAAGATAAATTTGTTGCAAATAAAAGAATAAAAGAAGACATACTTCATTAAAATCAATGGATAAGTTTTAATTTTATTTACAAATTGGTGAAAATACTCATTTACAAGTTACATGTGATTTCTTTAAATTTTCTATAAAATTTATTTTTTTTCTTAAAAGATGGGCTTTATTAAGCCCAATTTTAATTAGAATTTTTTGATATTATTTTAAACAAAATCAGACAAGTCGTTTTCGAGATATGCTTCAATATATAGTGCAACCACCTTAATTTTACAAATCCCGATTTATCGCGAAAACAATTCAAGAAAAGTGGATAAGTGGCTTAGTACTTATTAATACCGTATATAAGAATTGACTGAAAAACCCCGTGCCGCAAAAAATTGCTCCCATTTTGTAACTCTGTGTTATATATATTGTTGCCAATACAAAACAATCAAACATGTGAATTGAGAACAAAAGTATAATTTGTACTAAATGTTTTTTATCTGCGTGTAAATGATTTTTTCGACATGTAACACACAGAATGACAAACTAATATACCCCAATCTTTTTGATGGGATTGAAAAAGCTTTCAATAATTTATCATAAGACTGTCATGAACGTACTGCTGAAATTAATGATATGTTCTTAGTTAACTGCTTGATATTTGCTTCTATAAATATTCTCTCCTTAATTTTGGTTTCTCCAAAAGACCGAACAATTTTCTTCAAAAAACGGGCCATCTTTCATTAAAGCATTAACAATAAATTTGATTATTGTTAATGCTTCATTGGTTAACTCCTCTTGTACTTCAGTGTGGAGATATTGTTGTTGAGGTTTTTGTTGTGGTTCTTGTTGTTGTTCTTGCTGTTGTTCTTGTTGTTGTTTTTGTTGCATTTGTTGATTTCTTATTTTATCTAAATTAAGTTTTATTTCATAATTATTGCGATTTAATATACAACAATATGAACGAGGACCCAGCTGTTTTTTTATTGTGGCTTGTGTCCAACTTGGTTTGTTAGGGTTTCTGTAATCACGAACTAGTACGTTTGATCTTTTGTGAATACTATGTTTCGGCCACCATTATGATATTTTATATTTTTCTCTTGTGATTCCAAAATCTTTTCCATTGTAGTGGTTGGTTTGAGAGCACTGAAACGAGTTTTTAATGTTCTGCCAAAAAATATTTTAGCTGGTGATTCACCTGTTGTACAATGAACTGTATTGCGGTAGTCCACTAAAAATCTTGAAATTATTTGATCAAGATTGACATTTTTTTTGTTTATCTTTCAAGTTGGCAATAACAGATTTTTTAAAAGTTTTCACAAAATTTTCTGCTTGGCCATTGGTTGCAGGGTGTCCGGGTGCAGTTAAAAGGTGTTTAATTCCATTAAGAGACAAAAATTGTTGAAAGGAGGTAAATTGTCAACCGTTGTCGCTTACAAGAGTATCGACCAATCCGTATCTAGCAAATAATTCTCTTAATTTTGCTATTGTGAATGTTGTTGTGATTTCTTTTGTTTTAAAAACTTCAACAAACTTTGAAAACGAGTCAATGACTATTAAAAAGTAAAAATTATTTATGGGACCAGCGAAGTCAACATGAATTCGATTTCATACTGAACTACAGGGCTTCCAAGGAATTAAATAACTCCTTTCAGGGCTAGGCAACAATTCTTGGAACGATTTACAATTACGAACAATATTCTCAATGTGCTTATCAAGACATGGCCACCAAATATAAGATCTTGCTAAATAAATTTGGAATAATAATTTGCCATACCAATAAGGGCTCTGAGTTCCGAAATATTTTGGGGTATTGGTGCTGTTAATACACTTGAGATACGGTCATTATTTTTACTCAAGCCATTTTTGTCAATATTGAAACCAAGATATGAAATTTTTTGTTGAAAGAAAACACTTTTTTTTAAACTTAACTTAAGTCCAGCTGATTTTAATTTCTGAAGTACTAACCTTAATGTGTTAACATGATCATCCATATTTTTTCCAGTTACCGTGATATCGTCTTGATACACGACAACATAAGGTATATCTCTTAATAAATTTTCCATGGTCTTCTGGAAGATTGCTGCAGCTGTCTTTACACCAAATGGTAACCGTTTTACTTTTAGAGTACCAATATGTGTACTCCATGCGCACAATAGTTGAGAATCTTCATCCAAAACTAGTTGATTATATGCATTGGATAAATCTAATTTTGTAAAAATTTGTCCACCCTCTAACGACGCAAAAATTTCTTCAATACGTGGCAATGGGTATTTAAAATCCACTAGAAACTTATTTATGGTTACCTTGTAATCTCCACAGATTCTTTTTTTCTATTTTTTCTTTCCAAGCCAGTGGTAAAGGCCTTGGCTTAAAAAATACAGGTTTTGCACCATCGTTTATTTGTAACGATATTTTGTTTATCTTGTATTCACCTAGTCGTTTATTTGTAACGATATTTTGTTTATCTTGTATTCACATTAGCAAACTCATTTTTTAACTGATCAATAATATTTGCTTTTTCATCTCCATTGCCTATATTATTTACTTGTACCAACTCGAATCCAAACGCTCTTAAAAATGAACGACCAAGAAGTGGGGGGTTTTTTGAATCAGGAACCACAACAACAATGGTCTTGTTTACACCTTTATAATTAAAACAAGCATCATATTCACCTATAATGTTCAGCCGGTCTCCATTATAATCCATATATGGAACTTTGCAATGTCCCAAATTTGTTGTAATATTGTTTGCTTTTAAAAACCACTCTGGAACTAAAGTACAAGGAGCACCAGAATCACATAATACTGTAACTTCAACACCATCTATTTTAACGGGGAGAGAGTACACATCACTAGAAAATTTGTCAGACACACTGAAAATTTAATAATTAAAAAAATCATTATCATAAGGTTCGTTAGTTGATACATAATTTACACCTTTTTACATCTACAAATTGAAGCTAAGTGTCCAATTCTACCACACGAATGACATTTGCTCTCTTTAAATTTGCAATTATGAGAACTATGATTACGCCAGCCACAATGAGAACACGGAGTCTTCTGTCTCTTTTCAGCACTGCCTCTGCTGGCATCACTGCTACTACCTCTGTTGTGGTTTGTTTTCTTTTACCCACGATTTCTTTTTGACGAAGTTTACACTGGAATCTGCGATATCTTTAGTTTTAGATGAATTTTTCGTTTCCATGATTAGTGCCTTTTTTAGAGCAGCTTCAATTTTCGTCTTCTTCGAAAAGCCTCTCATAAATGTAGTTTGGCAAACCCACAATAAATTGATTTAAAACGAATGCATCCAAATGACTCCCAAATTTACAATTGAGAGCTAAGGTTTTCACTCGAGCATACCATTGTGCAACAGTTTCGTTTTAATTTTTTGTAGAGGAATTAAATAATTTACGTTCACGAAAAACTATTGTAGGTGGTGTATATTGAGTGTCTAAAATTTTACATAATTCTTTATAGGTCTTTAACACAGGTCAATCTGGACTGCATAAACTGTGTAACATATTTTATGCGGCAGCACACAATATATAGTCGTTCTCACAATTTATTTCGCAAAAATGTATGTCCAGTTTTTCTTTCCATACTTTCCAAGTCTCCTGGTTAGGAGAAAATTCTGGAACATTTGATATCTGTAGCACTGTAAATGGTGTTGGGGTGTAAGCAGATTCCAGTGTAATCTTTGGTTGGTTTGGTTGGTTTGGTGGGTCTGGCGGCATTTTTTCTTTATAATTATTATTTTTTTACTTTATATATTTTTACACTTTTTACATGAGTTGTTAAATATTAAACGCAATACGTTTATATGTATATATATATAAAAACTGTTTTTAAATTAAAAACTTTATATTTGTTGTTTTATTCTCGTCGCCAATTATATGTAATGTATTACATATTAAAACACGTGTGGTTTCTTTAAACTTCAAATAACAACTTCCTTCTTATTTATTTGAATATAATCTTAAGCTAAATGTACATAGGTTTTGTGCTATAATACAGTGATAGACAATCGTTTGTACGCATCTATTTTTTTATAAATATTCGTTTGGCATTTCTTATACAACAATTTGTTTTTTTTCAAATTCATGCTGTTTTTATACACTAAAGAGAGTGTAACTCAGAATGGGTACCGTTAGGTTTGTAACTGTTTCTAAAAAAAAAATACACTTGTCGCTTTAAAAAAACAACATAATTCAGTCAGACAATCGTTTGTGCGCAGTAACAAATAAGATTAAATTGTCAGTGCCAAAGTTTATTCAAGGGTATTTTTAACAAAAATAAGGTGAAATAAATTGTATTACATTGAATTAGATAAATTAATTTCTATTGACATTTTTATAAGAAATGGGCTCAGCAAAACGTTTAAATAAAACGGAGAAGAATTTAATTGATACGTTAAAAAAAAGTTATTCAAACCGGGAAATTGCTCGTATTATAAATCGTTCCAAATGTGTCATCAGGAATTACCTCAAAAAAGGCCAGAAATATGGAATAAAATATAAAACTAAGGGAAATACCAAACTATCGTTGCGTCAAAGAGGTAAAATACGACATGAAGCTTTAAAAAATCACCTTTCCTGTAGGGAAATTAAGGAAAAACTGCAACTACCAGTAACTCCCCGAACCATAGCACGAGTTTTAAATGCGACTCCATCCATAAAATGGTCAAAACTGAAGTCAAAGCCTCGCCTACCCTCACTGCATAAAGAACGTCGTCTGGAGTTTGCAAAAAGCCACATGTCTTGGAAGGAGGAGTGGAAACAAATAATTTTTTCTGATGAAAAAAAGTTTAACCTGGACGGTCCGGACTGCTACAGCTGTTATTGGCACGATTTAAGCCAACACAATGTTGTTAGATCGAAGAGGAATTTTGGGGGAGGAAGTCTTATGGTGTGGGGAGCTTTCTCCTACGATTTCAAGCTTCCCATTTGTTTTATATCTACGAAAATGAATTCCGAAATGTACACAGAACTGTTAGAAGACGTCCTGTTGACACAGTTGGATGAATATCCTGATAAGGATTATGTATTTCAGCAGGATAATGCCGCAATACATGTATCTAGGTACAGTAAAGCTTGGTTTTCTGAAAAAAATATAGAGGTAATGGGATGGCCGGCTTGCAGTCCCGATTGCAATCCAATGGAAAACCTATGGGGCATTATTGCATCCAAGGTTTATGAAAAAGGAAGGCAATTTTCACCTGTTAATGAGTTAAGATATACCATAAAGGAGTGTTGGCAGGATATTCGAATACAAACCCTTCAAAATTTGGTGGAGTCGATGCCAAACAGGATGTTTTCAGTCATATTAAATAAGGGTGGCCATACAAAATACTAATTTTAATTTTTTTCTTAATTTTGTAATGAATTTATTAGTTTTTTTAAAATGCGTACAAATGAATGTCTAGTTATATTTAGGAGTTAGGGACCTAGTTAGAATTTTCATGTTGAAGCACTATTTCTCCTCTACAAAATGTCTCGTCTGTAATTGCCACATTAGCTTTTACTCTTTCCTAAACAGTTACATAATCTAAAAAATCTTTGGGAAATTAAGGACTGCACACGAAAAAATCCGTGCATGCAAATCTGCTTATAGAAACTAAACCAATAGGTGAATTTTTTTAAAGTGATATTTTTATTAATGACTGTTATGTTCAAGTTCTAAACATAAAATAATAAATTAGTTCCTGTTGGTTTTTAAGGAAATATCTGATATTTTCCAGAATTATTCAAATTAAAGGTTTTATTGTGTTTCGGTCACTTTTTTGCTCTAATAAGTCCACTTATTTTTAGACTCCGTTTCATTTTATGCTGAGCTTTTAATGTCCTTTAAATTATTTTTTACTAGAGTCCAATATCTTTCAATTGCATGGAATTTCGGTCAATTTGATGGATTAGCCTCTATCGGTACAAACTCTTACAATTTCTTTGTTACAACTCCATTGTTTTGTTGTAATGAGAAGAAGCGGGAATAGGCCAGAAAGCAGAGGATATACTGAATTTTATTAGGAAAGGGAAAAGTCTTTTCCAAAGGCACTCATTCTCGTAAATTTCTGTGTTAATGCAACCATATTTTAAGAATGAAGTGCTTCATTCCAGCGTATGCATATGACTTCCCAATTCAAAAACTTTGTTGGAAATTTTGATTTCTTTGATACACGAAATTTTTCTTCAATAATCCCTCTAGCATCTGCGATATTGAATTCCTGGTTAGGAAGTTGAAAAAAGTCACCCTTTATGAACGTTTTATCGTCTACTATACAGAAACAAAATTTCTGAAAAAATTTGTCCGAAGAACTTTCATGTTATTGTTTACCTCCAAATTCTTGCTTGCGTTTCAATTAGGATTTTGTTCTTACTTTATAAGTCTTCATGCTAGACTTCCTTTAAAATTTTCTGATAAAGATTCAAAGCAATTAACTTTTTGTGACACTTTTCTTTCTGAGATGAGGTGAACTCTCAAAATCTTTCTATTTTGCCTGTGTCCTACAGCCTGAAGATATTATTTATCTTCCACTACCAGGTTACCATTCAGTGATCATGACTTCTTTGTATAATATTATGACCTAAGAAACTGTATTCTTCATCACAATAGCCTTCCTTGCATTTATTTTATATGACCAATGTAAGATTTCAAGAAAAATTTTAAATACTTCTTTATGTGTTTTTTGTTAAACTTCCATTTTAAGAAAAACCAATTTTGCTATTACCATGAAACTTAGCACATGGCAAGTGATCATAATGGCAAATACAAAACAGCTAACAGAATTATTAATTTTTCACCACATCAAAAGTTATAAGCCCAAGAGCATGCACGGATTTTTTCGTGCGCAGTCCTTTTATTTCTTTACTAATTTTTATGGTGATTGGAATGCGTATTCCTACAATATCCGAAAGAAATTTTTCATATTTTTGTAGCGCTAACCTCTGATAAAATAAAAAATATATTTTTATGCTTGTCTGTTTTCTGCTAATTCATTGATTTTTTTTTTTGCAAAAAATTTCAACTTTAGTTAAATAAAATTAAAAATTATTTAAAGATTTTTGCCAGGGTTTTAATAATTACGTCATTTACCGGTATTTACTGATATAATTAATTTTTTTTGTTTTATTAACAGCAAATAACAAAAGAATTTTGAAAAAATCTTAAAGGAATTAAAAATATGCATTTCAATTTTAACTTCGAATTTTTCCCGTCTTTTAGCAAAAAATAGTTACATATTTTCAGTTATGCAAATTGTTTTAAGTAACATTGCACAGTGGGGCAGAATCGAAATTTTTTGGAAATAAATCTGTAACTTCTGATCGGCTGGTTGATTTTGACTTATAAAACTTTAAAGTGACATAGTTTCGGTTCTGAATAAGATATAAATTTCAATATTTTTCTGTATAACGAAGAATTATGTCAGCTAAGCAATGTAATTTAGATGAAAAAAATCGAGTTTATAAATTAAAATAAAGTTTTCGTAAAAAAGTGTTTTTTTGAGAAACTATAAATATTTTATCTGTAATAAAATCTTTGTTATTAAAGATATCTTAACGAAATTTTCGGTGTATGTAGACTTTATCGTATAAAGAATTGAAAAAAAAAATTAAAATTTTTTGTAAAAGGAATCCCACAATTCCCAAAAACACGCCAAAAATCCCAAAAATAGATTTTTTCATATTTTCGGCTATAAAATCCACATTTTTCTGAAGTCCCGTAGACTTTGATTGAAAACTTTTAACAGCATATTACAGATTCTTAAACTGCATTTCGTTTGCCGATTCGTGCTTTGGGATTTGAGAAAATATAATTTCATATAAAATGGGTCGAATTCAGGAGGATGTATACCTTGACCGTTTGAGTTATTGGGCTTGCTATTTATTTTAAAGTCTTCTCTGTGAAAATACTCTTTAGAAAAGTATAAAATTATTATATGTTGTTAAATTAAATTTTATTTTAGAGAAAAAAGAGTGTAGATACTTTTTCAAATTCAAAATCGTTTATTTTTGGACTCGGTAGAAATATCGACATCAAATTTTTTTATTCAAAAGATAATTTTGTGCTTTAATTAGCTAAAGAAAAGACAGGCCGATCAGAAACACTGGGATATATGAAAAAAACTGTAACAAGAACATGCAAAATTGACGTACTTAAAAATTCAAATGAAAATAACTCAAAACTATAAAAAATATGTAAGTCTTATCAGTGCCTACAATAATGTATAAAAATAATTGAAATTGGATGAGAAACAAAAATTTGGCTAGCGATTAAAAAATGTGTATATCAGAGGTACCCAACTTTTAGCCCCTTTAGCTCCGCCCGTGAGGGGTACGGAGGGTGTACGGCCCCCCTTCCAAACTTATTGTACACTCCTCTGCTACGCACATACCAAATTTCATGCAAATCCAACCAGCCGATTTCGCAGCCAATTCATTCGTAAAATATAAGAATATTTTTTATACTTTACGAAAATAAATTTTATGAAGTATATTAACATTTTACGAAATTCACGAAATCATTCGTAGTTGAGTCATTCCATTTAAAACCAACACGAAAAATTACTATTTTTGACTTTTCCTCTACGAATTTAATGATATTTGGTACAATCATTATTCTTCTCAAAACAAAGACTAATTCAAAATTTCAGATAATTTCATCATGTGGTTCGCGAAATATCGCGGGTTGAAAGTGCAAAATATCTCAAAATATGTACAAAGTTGCATTATAACTCAGAAGCCATTGATAGTCCCATAAAGATACTTACAGAGAATATTCAAAATGGATCCATCCTCTACATATATATTTTTCACGAATTTAAAAATACCATTTTTGAATATACGCGACCGCGAAATTTAATTCGCGAATTATCCACCAATAAAATTCAACATAAAAACATGTTTCAGGTATCAGTTGTTTCTTTTGTAATACATATTTAAATATTTTTGTTTTATAAGAAAATATAATTTGTAATATTATTTTTCATTTTTCAGAAATACATATTACAAATTTTTATTTTAAATAATACATAGAATTATATTGTAATTTAAAACATTCTGATTTAAATAATTAACTAAAAAATGATTATATTTCTGTGTTATTTTGATATAAGATAGTATTTTTTTTAGTCATTAAATTTGACTATTTTTGGAGATATTGTTGACAAAAAATTAATATTTCCATAGAAATTTTTGATTTTTTTTTACAAAAGTTAAAAATCTGAGTTAAATGGTTTTGTCAAGAGCACTTTTAAATCCACAAAGGACAAAAATTAAAATAGGTTTATTTGAAAAATTTTATATTAGAAAACGTATAAACGACGGAATCTTTAAAATAATTTTACGTAAAACATGCCGCCAACGGAGGGATAAATATTACAAAATTGGATATCGTCCCTGCGGTAACTGAATTATTTTTATTGCTGCATTTAGATCCCCTACTAGTTATACATATGACCACCAAAGAATTTGTCCATATCTCGACTAGTTAAGGATTGACAAAATTAACTATGTAAAATCATATAAAAAATGCTCCATCAAAATTACCTACACTGAAAAAAATTAATTTCAATGAATGAAGTACATTAAATGAAAATCATTAATTTTTTTCCAAAAATTTATTAACTTAATGTACAAATTCATTACTTCAATGAAATTATTAACGCTATTATGAACATTACATTGAAACCATTAATTAAATTTATTTCTTATTACAATAGGTAAATCAGTTAATTGATTTAATGTATTAGTTCATTGAATTAATTTATTCAATGTACTAATACATTGATTTAATTAAAAAGATGCATTACACAATGAACAAAAGCATTGAACCAATGATAAATTTCATTCAATTATATCAAAATAAATGATTTCTAACGGGAAATAAAGTAAAATGAAAAGAAATACTCAGTTTTCTTTTATCTTTTAACAAGAATTGACGCGTTTTAAACAATAGCAAAAAGTAAAAAAATGAGTGTTATGTTAAAAACGAAAATAATTAAAAAGTTAATAAGATATATCGAATTATTAAAATACATAAATATAATTTATTTGCAAAGGAGAAGTCGAGCAGCATAATTGAATACACCAAATTAAATTAATTACCCAAAACAAGGAATTTGGAGACTTGCCTTCATAACACTTAAGTTTAATAATGTTTATGATTTCACACAGTTTTTAAATATTACATTTCATTTATATTTATGTAGATAAAAACACTAAGATGCAGAAGAATGTGTTATTAGCCTCAAACACCAGGGTTTCAAAAAATATTGCGATTTCAAAATCAAGAGAATTCGATTCGTAAGTATACATAAATATATGAAATATTTTAATTGAATTCTTAATAAAAATATATTACAGACTGATCAAAATTTGAATGCTACATCTGGTGATCGTCAAAATAAGGAAATTTCCAAAACCAAAAAGATTTAAAGGTAACTAGTTCAAATTGTTTAAGCAATTGAAAGAATTTTAAAAATTTTATTTATAAAATTTCTTTGTTAAGGATAATGCTGTAGTTATATTAATGTGGCATCTAAATGGATATTCCATACCATCATTGAGCAATATAGAGGACAATAGGAATTACAATATTATTATAAATGACAAAGCAAACACGATCACATCTGTAACAGCATTTTGTTTATTTAAATTTTTTAGTGAAATGTAATATTTTTATATTTATATTTAATGTTTGCTTTTATTAACTCAATATCATACAATTTAATCATTCAATATAAAATAAAAACCAGAAATACAGAACACGCCTATTATTATAATACATTTTTAATGTATAGTTTCATTGGGACAAAATAAGAGTTCATTGAAACCAATGTACTGTTCACTGAAACTATTTATTTTATTTAATGAACATGTTCATTGATTCAATGTAAGAATAAATTTAATTTAATAATCAATTATAATATTAATGTATGACAATTCATTGTTTCAATGAACCTGTACATAGGGTCAAAATTAGTGCACAAATTCATTGTAACAATGAACTTTTTAATTGTATTTATGTACCTTTTTGGTTCAGTGTATGTAAATAATTTTTCATACAAGTAAATATTGTTAATATTCTTAGAAAAAATGGTAATATTAAAAAAACAGCCGTATTCAAATAAATTTGTTAATTTATGTTTTATATACATACTAGCTAATGCACAATTTGGCTCTTAATATATTTATTAAGAAAATCGTATTCAAAAAACTATTTACTATCTAAATGAACTAATAAACTGTTTTTTGTTTATGTAGGCAACCCTTCTCAGTTTCTCTCCCATTCTTATTGTTAGTGTCGTTAGCAGTAAGAATAAATTATTCGTTAACTGTTTTATTCTATTATTATTTTTGATGATCTAGTATGTTTTTGATGATAAATAAGTTTTTTTATTTTGGAAAAAACCTTTCTTTTGCTTGTATAAATATACTAATGTATAAAAGGAATAATTTTATTTAATTTTTGTTTGATGTAATTATATGTATCCGAATAACGAATATTCTGTGATAAAATCAGCATCACTATTTCATATTTTGTTTTGTTTACATCATTTTTGTTGAAATTTAGATAAAATTTTTTCTGTTAAAATGCATAAATTTTAATCCGGAGTTGATATGATAGATTAATTACACCTTAATCTAAGACGTGTATATATTAATGTACTATTCAGATTTACGTGGAAACAACAAATAATGAAAATGTTAAACATATGCGATTGTGGCGAACATTGGGTTGACATGCCGGCAGCCGGAATTATGATATTTTAATCCAAAAGCACACAAAATATACTTTTTCTTTTTTATGCTTATGATTTTAATTCAAATAGTTTAAAATATGTATATAGTTTAAAAATAATTACAGAAAATATTATTCTGTCCCGGAATTCCCTAGCAAAAATTTTTTAGGTACTGGTAAGCAGTGCAAAATTATTCATGCCTGCCGATAGCACATCATTGATGCGCATTTGAGTAAGCTATAAAAGGAAGCGAGAAATTTACATTGGGTTCATATTTTTTTTACCGAATTACAATCTGCATCCTCTCTCGCTTACCTGGATGCGGGATTGTAAGCGAATGACTTTCTTCTCCCCATTTTTATTTGTAATTTAATACAAAAAGTTCTGCTAAGTTGGATGATGCAATATTTTCAATTGAGTTGATTAGTTGTGATCGAACGTTCAAAGTGTTAAGAGGTAAGTTTGTTCGTGAAAGTCGAAAAAAATAATGTACAAAAATTATATTAAAATTGTAAGTAAAATTTTATTTATTTTAAATAGCTATTATATTAACAAAATAATATTATTTATTAAATTAATAAAGCTCTAAATATGTATTTTGTTTTTAGTTTTCTTTATAATATACAAGAAATGACATGTTTTGTAACGTATTTTGTGTTTTATTACTTTTTTTTAATTTTCAGTTTGACTTGTTTTGAAGAAATTTTGTGTTTTTGTTTTTATACGATTAGAAAAAAAAATACGATTAGAGAAAAAACAATGGGTTATTTATTTTTTTAATATACGGTACGTATAACATAATCTTATGTTTTTGTGTTAATTTTTTTCTATTAAGTAATATAACTTTTTATTATTATAATTTTTTTTTTTTGCAGATTAAATAATTAAGGATTCCCCCAATAAAAAGGCCAGTTGATGATCTGATTTAAAAAATTGTCGATTTTTCTTTTTAAATTTTTATAAAACAAATCCAATAAAAAATAATATTAAATAAAAATAATATTTTTTATAAATGCATTATTTTAATTCAAGGCATGATTTCACAGCTTCTGGGATCTCTAAAAGAGATCCCAGAAGCTGTGAATGATGTGAATTTTATGTGCATGATTTCATGCACATAAAAGAGGCATGAAATCATCACATCTATGATGCCTTAAACTGCGCATAATAAAGGCATGTATGAACCTAATACGTAGCGCAGCAAAGAGCCCTACCAAGTGGGACATCACGAACAAAAATCATGCTTTCTTGAAGCAGGTTGGTAATCTCTCCCTCTTTTATCTCTCCCTTACAAACCTGCTTCTGGGTATGCAGCAATTTTTGCTGGGTCATTTAATACGTTTTTAAATAGATATTCCGAAGCATTTTTTATTTTATTACAGATTTTAAAATTCGGACATTTTAAAATACGTCGTTTTTGTCAAAATGAATCAAAAAATGTATCATTATTTTTATTTTTCTTAAAGTAGTCTTAAAGTAGGGTCGAACCATTATTAAAATTTTTAAAGTTTACAAGGCTTTACCAAAGGTATAGTAAGCAAATCAACGTTTTTGAATACAACTTTAAGGAATTTTGCTTATAAATAGTTAGTAAAGCTGTGATAAGTTTTTTTTAATACGGCTGAAAATATTTAATATTGTTTTTTTTTTTTTTTTTTTTTTTTTTTTTTGATATGCCGCCTGAAAGTGTGCATCCCAAGACTAGTTACACCAAAATTAACTGACTCAGATTTACGTCAACTGAAGCTTTGATGATGTCTGTCCGTCTGTCTGTCTTTCAATTTCAGATTATTATAAAATTATTATTATTATTATTTTTTTAATAATCACAACAGGAAAAAGCTCGGGAGATCATACTGTCAATGACATACGAGTGTTACCTATATATGTTGGATTTATTTTAATAAAAAATTAAAGTTGTGTATAGTGTTAATCGAAAATAATAATTTTTTTTTCGTGCTCCTTCAAAAATAAAAAAATAAAATAAAAAAATGTGGACTAGATGGAATTCCGCATGCTAAACTCGAATCTGCTTTCAGTTTTTTCCCATCAGGTCGAGCTTTTTTTATGGGCGTGTCTAATATTTCGCCCCAAATAAGCATATTACTCGAGTATATTTCACTATAACTCGAGAACGGTATGCACGATTTATATAAATGAGACACCAAAATATGCGGAATAAAATTAGTTTTAAGTCGTTCTACTAAGAAATTTATATCCACACAATAGTTTAGGAGATATTCCGAAATAAGTGTCCGAAAAAATGTTTTCATGCTAAATTCACTAAAACTTCTTTTTAAAAGTGAAAACATCAAAAATGTTTCAGTTTATAGTCTTTATCATACAGCTGGTAAAGTTACGAGTTAATAAAGCTACGTATCATAAAAATTTATGCACAAATCTTGATGGCATTCACAGTTAAGTTAGGATACCGATGCATACCTACAGTTAAGTGGAGATACTCTAGTGGGCAACAAAAAATTTTTTTTCATCTTATATAAAAAAAAAGATGTGGATAAGCTGGAAATTAACGCGCTCAATAAGAATCAGCTTTTACTTTTTTAACACATACATATTGATTTTTTTATGGGCATGACTACTATGACCCCTTCTTTAGGCAGTCACACTTGTAAACTCGAGAACGGTTTGTCCTATTAAGATAAATTAAACCCCAATTTATAGCGACTAAAATTGTCTTTAAGCTGAATTTAAATAATTTGTTTTTCCAGTTAATATTTCCGTAGTTATACGATAATTAGTAGCGAAAAAAAAAATAAAAAATTTTTTGGAAAAATTTTGAAAATTTTGATCCATAACTCTGAAATTCTTGAGCGAATAAAAAATATTATTGACACACCTTGTAGACAATTTTTCATCTTTTGGCGTATCATTTATCAAAATCGTGTAAACGGATCTTGAGTTATAGTCTAAATTTGACAAACCATTCTCCAATTTTATAGTGTGACCGCTGAATAAGGTGATGTTATTAGCCATGCACCTAAAAAAAAAAATCAGTACGTCATAGAAAAAAGTGAATGCAGATTCTTGTTTAACTCGTCAAAATCCATCTAATCCACCTAATTTTGTTTCAAGAAAAAATTATACATTTTTATTTTTTTTTTTTTTTTTGCCCACCACTGTATTTTCACTCAATTGTAAGTATACATGGGTATTTTTACTAAACTGTGAATAAAATTAAGAGTTGTGCATCAATTTTGAAGATACATGCATTGATTTATTCGCATTACCAGCTTTAAGATAAAGATGATAAACTGAAACATTTTTGATGCTTTCATTTATCAAATGAAATTTTAATAACAAAAAAATCTAAAATTTTCCATGAAAAAGTTTTTTTTCGGACATTTATTTCAAAATAACTCCGAAACTATTGAGCACATTAAAAAATGAAGTTTGGGATATTTGAAAATATTTTTAGTCCGCATCTTTTGGTGTATCACTTATGTCAATCGTACACACCGTTTTTAAGTTATGAAGAAATATACTAGAGTAATGGCCTTACTATGGGCGAAATATAGAACACTCTTATAAAGAAAAAAATCCAGACCTTATGGGAAAAAACTGAAAGCAGATTCGTGTTTAGCAAAAATGCACCAAGTTCAACTATTTTCTTTGAGGGAGGATTTTTTTGTCCACCAGTGTAATTTGTGTTAAGAAAATTTGTAAAAATTTATTGAAGTAACGAAGAAACTGCAAAATTATACAGTTTTTCAGCATTCCTGAAAAGTTATTGAAAATTACATAGGTAATTTAGTCAGCTCAGGGTCGATATCGAATATTTTTTAAACAAAATGTTCTTCATTTGATATTTTGATTACACTTAAAAGTTTGGTGGTGCAAGTTACAAGATAGAACAGCAAACATTAAATTTAATACACAAGACAGATCCCAATTTAATTTCGATTTATCACTTTAAACTGCTCATCCCATTTTATATTAAGTAATTATTTTTGTTGATATCTTGAAAAAAAAGCTAATTTAAAAAAATTTTTGATGATTTCAATTCACCATTTAAAACTGCATTTTGAAAACTAATAAAAATCACATTCTATTAATATGAAATTATAATCTAAAAATATGTAAGTTTTTTGTATGTGTTACAATTATTTTTGTATTTATAAAAAAAATATTCATAAAAAATACAAAGTTTTATCGTAAAACAATATAAAAGTTTCGTAAATAATGAGAAATATATTCGAAAGTATTCCTTTCGTGATCCAAAATCACGATTTATTTCGTACATTGTACGTTAGCTTTTAAATCACTACTTATAAATTTGATTTATTAACAGTCACACGTAGAATGTCAGATTAAAGAAGGCTAAGAAAAAATATAACGTTAAAGTTTAAAATTTTTGTTCATTATCGTTATTCTTTGCTTTTAATTAGAAATATAATTATATATCTTATATTTATATTTATTATAATAATAAGTGCAAAAGTGGAAGATTTGACTTTCGACTAAATTTTACTAATTTTTATTCGTAGTACATACAAGTATACAAAATTATACAAAAAAAAGAAAAAAAAACGTAGCTTTATCTCCTGTATTAAACGTTTTAAAAATAAAGACGAATTTGTAAAATATTCTCCATTTTTGCTCGCAACTGTATATTTGAAATACCAATAAAATAATATATTAAAAAAGATAAATGTTAAACGTATTTTATTCAATTAAATATCATTCGAAATTTTTAAAGTAATTGATTACAATCGTAATTTTTTTCTTAGCTCTATAAATCTCTTTCTTTTATCATACGAGGTACTTAGATTTGAGATCTTAAAAAATGTACATGTCAAAAATCCATACATACACACGTTCAAAAGCATTCTTACATACATACGTACTTAATTAAATCTGGTTGATATCCTTTTAGGGGATAAAGGATAAAAATGACATTTTTACACACAAAAGTAAGTTAAGGAATGTCATTCATGTCAGCATAAGGGTTATTCTTCATGTTTCTTAAATTGCTTGTTTTTAATTTCCTGCTAAGTCATATATGTATAGTGAAAATACAAAATATACATAATTGCTAAACCCTTGATCTTTTGTTTCGAAACTTCTTTTTATTTAAAAGCAGAAAACTGAATAAAAAAAGAATGCGTGTATGATCAAAACTTATAAACGTACCTGAGAGATATTGCTTTCATAAATATCAGTTGTACAAACAATGTCGAAAAGGTTAAATCTAACGACATACATACATACATACATACATACATACATACATACATACATACATACATACATACATACATACATACATACATACATACATACATGCGAATATTAGGGTTATAACTAAAAATGTTGTGTCATAAAAGGACTATTGCAAATGCCATACATATTGAATTTTTAAATTCAATTAAACATTTATGATGATCACGTAAAATGCTAATGGTACATACATATACATTATACGTATGTATATTACACATATATGTTGATAATAAAAAAAGTGTGAATTTCTTCAAATGAAAACATTTTCAAATTTATTTTTTATAATTGTTTAAACTTACATTTATGTTTTATTTTTTAAATAGAACTATTCAGGAAAAAAATATTTTAGAATTAACATACTGGATTCTGAAGTTCGGAAGAGGTTTTTTGAAGAAAAATTCATATAAAAATAAAAAAGGTGTGTTTTCAAAAATTTTAAAATAACAGAATAATTTCCTATTTGCCCAGTAAAAACTTTGGTTGCCATGTAATGAGTTAAGAAGCTAATATAATGGCACTTCACTACTTACATGTTAGCTGAATAACTCATTATTTTAGCCCGGTGATGACATTAGAGGCAACTACTTACTCTATATGATTACAAGTAACCATTTTAGGAAGTCATTACAATAACTTATTACTTTCAACTGTTCAATAACTCGTTGATTTTTAAGTATTATTGAAGTCATTATTAGTAAAACCATAAGGAACTAGTAACATTTTAGGTTACAAATAACTAATTAATAATAAGATATCAGAATATAAAAATTAATATTATACCAACTAAAAAAAATGACATGTGTTAGAAACACCGCACTTCAAACATTTCAAACTTTGAAGTCTGTAGATAAATGCTTCACCAATGATAATTTTTGTACAACCAAGAAACCAACACGACATCAATGAAATCCTTTCAGCTTTTCTAAAATGAATGTTTGTCCATTACATAACTAATAATTAACAAATAATGTAAAATGATGTTAAAGGCTCCATTACTCTACCGTAAATGTAAAAACGTAAATGTAAAGGGAAACGTAAGTGGATGATTACTCTAAAAACGTAAATGTAGCCAATACTTTGTTGTTGTTTTGTACACATGAACATCGGTGATGTCAATTACACATATTTCCAGTGGATCAAATTCAAATTGAAAATCGCTAAATTTATTGGTTTGTATTTCAGCGATTCATATGTAAAACGAAATTTGTGCTTTTATGACAGAAATTTTGAATTTTAAATTAAATATTTGACTCTACGTCTTATTTAAATTATTTAAACAATTTTTTAGTGAAGAAAACAGCAAAACTAATTGTCCAATTGATAAACCTTTTACAGCGATTTTTTACGCAGATTTAGTATAATGAAATAAAAAGCTGTCAACACTGTTGTTACAGCTGTCACGTAAAAACGTAGAGCGACCTAATTTGATTAGGTTGCTACGTAACATTTACTTTTTTTAGTACACATACACACATAACTCTCATAAGCAAAACGTGTCAGCTGATTCGCTACATTTACATTTACGGTAGGGTAATGGAGCCTTAAGTAAAAAGTTACTTACGTTTATTTGAAATAAGACTTCCAGTAAGTTGTGACATACAAATAATATGTCTCTTTATATCTATTTTAAAACAATGAATTATTTGCGATCGTTTCGAGAAGAACCACATTTTTTTCAACGGGAAGTTTTTATTATATAATTATAAACAAATATAAAGCGTCTTTTTTGATGGAGGTAATTATGACCTTCAAAAGATAAATTGTGTTCTATATTATATGAAATGCCATATTTATTAATATTATATACACTTACCATCTTTTTCTCCTTATATTTCACAGAAGGTCTTGCTATTTGAATATAATTGGTTATTGTTTTATATTGTTTTAAAACCTGATTTTTATTTTTCCTAAATTTTATGATGTTTAGAAATAAAATTAATTGTTTTATGAAATATGTTTGACAATCACTATATTGATAAATACTTATTAAAACCACAAACCAACTTATTCTGTATTCAAACCCTTTATGCGAGTTAAATATTTGTATAAAATTAATAAAACGTCTATAACAAAAATTGCAAATAAATAATTTTTTACTTGGCTTGTATTATAGTCACTCCGCTGTGTATTATTACTATTATTATTTATTTCTTTAATTATATTTATTTTTTTATTATAAATGTAAAAAGATTTCATAAATTTTAATTACATATTTTAAAAACTTAACAAAAAAAAAACAAAAAAAAAACAGCTTTTTTATATCTATTCCTTCTATGAATCTGTCCATAAATAATTACTAGGGGGCGGATTTTTATGCATTTATTTTTGGAAAATATATGCATAACATTTTTTTTAATTTTTATAAGGAATACATGTGTGTATTCCTTATAAAAAAAATGCAAATAAAAACACACACACATATATAAGTGTACATGTTATAAAGATCTTTATTTCAAATTGAAAGAAACAAATAATATTTGCTTCTTTTATTTTGAAATAAAAAGTGCCAACAGAAATTTTAGTTGTTTATTTACTAATGGAGAGATATGAACGTTAATATTACTGTAGGGCATAGCACACATGTTTTGTTGTTTTACAAGTAGAAATACTTTGATCTGCACCGACGTGCTTATACCTTTCTTTGTAACATGACAAATATATGTATAATTTCGAAGTTGTCAATTAATATTTTATAGTTATATTTTTGATAAACTAATAGTTGTTATTTTTTACTTTTATATATATTTTTATATATTTCATAAAATGTGCAGATAATTTGCTTTTGGTGTTTTTATACCCTTCACCAAAGGTGTAAAGGGTATATATAAGTTTGTCATTCCGTTTGTAATTCCCACAATTTTCGTCGGAGAGCAAAAAAGTTTACATTTTCGGGATCCTTGTAAGTAATGATGACGATAGGACCATGTCCGTCCGTCCGTGTGTCGGTTGAAATGGGGTTTATGAAGCCCACCGATAACTGACATATATAATATATATATCAAATGATCGGAAATGCTTTCGAGAATTTTGCTATTGGAATTCAGCAAGATAGGTTCATACAATGCGGAGATATGTTAAAAAACCGGTTTTCCAGTTTCTGAAGCCTCTGTATATACTAGGGACTTCGTTTTTACAAAGAAGTCTCGGACATTTTTTTCTAAATTTTTTGTTCTGAAAAAATGAAATAAATCGGTTCAATAATATCTGAGATATCGGACAAAACGCATTTTTTATTTTTTGAAGCCCTGGTTTAAGCTATAGATTTTTATTTTTATACAGATCGGTCACAAATATTTTAATAAAATTTCAGTTTTTTGAATCAGCAGGATCGGTTTATAAATGGTGGAGATATGCTTTAAAAACCGGTTTTTAAAACCGGTTTTTCAGTTTCTGAAGCCTCTGCATATACCAGGGACTTCGAATTTTTAAAGGGGGCTAGGAAATTATTTTCTGAATTTTTGTTCTGAAAAAATGAAATAAATCGGTTCAGTAATAACTGAGATATCGGGGAAAACGAATTTTTTATTTTTGAAGCCCTTGTTCAAGCTACAGATTTTTATTTTTATATAGATCAGTCATAAATGTTTTTATAAAATTTCGTTTTTTTTAATAAACCAAATTCGTTCATAATCAACAGAGTTATGGCCCAAAAACAAATCTGTTAAGAATATAAATACACACACAAACATGTATATTAAGCATTGTAATGACTATTAGTGACGTTTTTTGTTTTTTGTATAGACAAGTAGTTTAGTTAGAAACAGCAGTCATATAATGAATAACAGTGTTGTTGTTGTTCTTTGTATATGCAGTCTGTACAAAAATAAATATATATGGAATTGTTGTTGTTTATTTTTTAAAACTAAAACATATCTGTTAAGAATATACATAAATACATACACAAACATGTATATTAAGCATTGTAATGACCAGGGTTTAAATCGCTATCGCCTTTTAAGCAAAAGCATCTAAATATTGCCATTTACGTGGCTAAATTAAACATCAAAAAGCAAGAGCTAACAATTGCTAAAACAAAATTAGCTCACACATTACAAAAGCAGAAGCAAAAATAACACACTGCTTTTTAAATTTGTAAATTTTAATAGCACTAGCTGCTGACAAAATTCAAAAATTGAACAAAAGCTAAAAGTCCTAAATGGAAAATTTTAGAAACGAAACAAAAGCAGCACCACTCATTTTATGTGTTTATGAAAATCCATCTCAAATAAAATAAAAAGCAAAAGCAGTCGGACAAAAAAGGCACACACAGAAAAACGAAAATGTGCTAAAAGCAGTATGATCATGAGCTAATAGCCGCACGAGCAAGTGCTTTTGTGTTTATGAAAATCCATCTCAAATAAAACAAGAAGCAAACGCAGTCGGACAAAAAAGGCACACACAGAAAAACGAAAATGTGCTAAAAGCAGTATGATCATGAGCTAATAGCCGCATGAGCAAGTGCTAAAAGCCACATGAACGTGGGCTATTAGGCGAATGTCAAAATGTAGGTAGAATTATTATTAGAAATGTTAACACAACCGTATGTGTTTTTTTTTTTAAGACGTAAAAAATTCCTTAAGTTAAATATTTGTAAATATGAATATTTTGAAAAAGCGTTCAATTGTTTTAATAAAATTGAATTAAAACTTAGAATTTTTAATACAAATAATAATTTATGTTAGCAATTGCGACATAAAAACAAATATGATAAACAGTATCCTGAATGTGTGTTTGATGAAAAGCCATTTGTTAAACAAAATTCTAGCATTTGAAAATCACGGTTAATATCCAAGAATAGTTCTGTTTGAAAATGGCAAGTTTTAGCCTCGAAGTTAATAATAGAAATAGAATCAATTTTTGTTTGAATTATGAAGGAAAAAATAGAACCAATTTTTGTTTGAATCATAAAAAACTGTTTTTATTAGATCTTGTTAAAGAAATGCAGAACATATGTATTTACCTAATCGATTTTCTGATTTGCTGCATACACTTTCTTGATAGTTTCACGCACACTTTACAGGTAATAAATATAATGTCAAATCGCACATACTAGGTAATTCCATGCAAATTTGGAAAATTACATTATACATTTATATATATCAATAAAAATAATAAAAAATGTTTCATTCATGATTTTGTCATTTAAAATCATTAGAAACCCTTTTATGATACGGAAACATCTGCATACATTCATAAAAATATTTAGTATATACCTGTAAAAACTTGAAATTCTTTTGAAATTGATCACATAAAAATAATATAAAAATAGTTTTCCTGTAATATGGGTTGTTATACTATAGTTAGGTAAAAGTTTGACTTTTTTGAAGCCACTTGATATAGAGCACTTGTTTGAATATTAATAGTTCGTTTTTTTACGTGAAACCTTTAACATTAAAAATATTTAAAAATGCGTTGTTTTAAGTACGAGGAACATTATGAAAATTTCAACAATATGTCAGTGTGTAAATTGTGCAAAAAAGAATTTAAAAGTGTTAAAATGTTTAATTTAAAATTACATATGGAGAAAATTCATAAAGTGGTTTTTAATCAAAAGAATAATACATCTTTGCAAAAATACAAAAAGAAAAATATAAAGTGCGAAATAAGTAAAAAACTTTTAATTAAATCATATATCGGATTGGTAACGGAGGATGCCGTGCCATTTAATGTTTTAAATTCGGATAACATGAGAAATATAATAGATCCAATATGTAAAGGCATCGAAAAAGAAAGTGGAGAAAAATTTTGTTTGAATGCAAATAACTGCAAAAAAACACTTGCTGAAGTGACAAAAAATATAATAAATGCAATTTCAAGTGAATGTAAAAATAAATTGATCTCACTTGAAGTGGACAGTGCAACAAGATTATCAAGAAATATTTTTGGAATTTCAGCTCAATACATAAAAAGTGATAAAATTGAATCTAGAATACTTGGAATGGTGGAGTTAAAAGGCCAAAATTCAAGCACTTCAAAAAATTTAGCAACAGAAATTTTAAACGTATTGAACAAATATGATATTAATTTACAACAAATTGTAACAATTACAAGTGATAACGGCAGTAATATGGTGAAATGTACAAAAATTTTATCACATTTATGTTCTGAAGATGAAGAATATGAAGAAAACTATAACAATGAAACCTACTTTCAAAACATTACCTTAATTGAAAATAATATGGATCTACGCGTCGGAAACATAATAGTTTGTAGATGTGCAGCTCACACAGCACAGTTGGTGGCACTGGATGCAACAAAAGACTTTGAAATGAAGCGTTATATTCGACAGTGTAGAAATTTAGTAAAGTTTTTGAGAAAAAATTCAAATGGTTACAAAGACTTATTTGAATTAAAGTCATTAAAAATTCCTCAGCTGGATTGTCCTACGCGTTGGGGATCAACATATTTAATGATTTCGTGTATACAAAATTCGAAAGAGATAGTCGAAACAGTGGAATCAATAACAAATAAATCATCTGAAGAGAATTTTGAAATAAATGAAGACTTTTGGAACTTTGTGGCCTCATATTATACTGTTTTTAAGCCACTTCAAAACATAATTGTCATATTTCAAGAAGAGCAACTTCATTATGGCGACTTTTACGCACAATGGTTAAAATGTAAGCTACTGATATCAAAAACTGTTGAAGAAAATGAAGTCAACAAGAGTGCATCATCATACAAAATTAGTAAACTTCTATTAGACAATATGGAAAAACGAACCACCACTCTTTTTTCTAATAACGCTCTGGCAGCATGTCTTTACCTCGATCCAAGGTTTCATCATATGTTAATTGATACCCAAAGAAAAGACGCTGTGGAATACCTTAAATTGCTATGGGACAAATTGACATCTATATGTAAAATCGAACTCAACACACAGCCAACACCAAATTTCATAACAACAACGCAAGAAAACCATGAAGATGATGACATTTTAAATGATTTCCTGGACAATATATTTAACGCAAATAATGCAGAAAACGACAATATTATAAGAAAAATTGAAAAATTAAATCTTCCATACACAAAATTGAAGACAAATGTTTTAGAATTTTGGAAGGAAAGAAAATATAGTGAACCTGAGCTATATGCACTGAGCAACATTTGCTTTGGAATTCCTCCAACACAGGTAAAATTTTAATTTTGGAAACAAAAATGTTATACTTTGAATTTCTTGTTTAAATATTCTCTTAATTTTTATTTTATATTCTCTATTTTCAGGTTTCTGTCGAACGAGCATTTTCAACATTAAAGATAGTATTGGCCGATAATAGAAATCGTCTCAAACAAGATACATTGGAGAATATTTTACTAGTAAAGCTAAACCCTGATTTTCTGGATAATGCCGTATCAGAACTTAATATATTTATGGAAGATGATTGTGCAAACCAATAAGAACATTTTATATCTATTTTTTTATTAAATGTTTTGACAATATTTTTTAATTATTCGTTTTTTTTTTTTTGTTAACTTTTTTATTGAAATATATATGAATATGTTTATAAAATATATTGTAGTTTTTTTAAAAACAATGTACGGTTTTTAGCTAAAACACTTGATCTCACTTTTGAAGAAGAAATTATTAACAACTTTCAAATAAGTGTAAAAAAAATAATTTTTTAGAAGAATTTCCTTGTTTTCTTTTGACAGAAAACTTCAACATACAAATGTTTTTCAAATCTTTTTTACGCATTGCAGGTACCAAACCATAAGAATTTTTTGTTTTATAAATTCTCTTAAATTTCTTATTGCATTCATTATGCACATATAATGTAAATTCATTCTGTGCCTTTCAGCCGGCTACCTATATTTGGTTGTGTGGCTTTTAGCTCATGTTCGTGCGGCTAATAGCTCTTGTTCATGCTGCTTTTAGCAAATGTTCGAGCGGCTTCTAGCACATGTTCATGTGTCCACTAACCCTTGTCGTTTTTCTATCAGCACTGATTGTGTTCTCACTAGCCTGCTAGAGCACTTCTTATGATGCCTTTTTTGAAAAAGCATTTTTTGTAATTTTTCCTTTTGCTTTTTTGAAGTTAACCTTTTTATTTCTAGCAAAATAAAAAAGCAAAAGCAAGAGAAATATTTTCGTGTTACTGCTTTTTGTGTGGCTATTTATTATTACTGTTAGCTGCTTAAAAAGCACGTGGCAAAAATTTTAATACTTAAAAATGCTGAATGGATTTTTTGAATAAAATTAAAAGCAAGACTGTGGCTGTTGCTAGAAAATTTGAAATTTGTAGAAGCAGTAGGAAAAGCAAATTTAAAAAAGCCTTAGCAAATCATTGCTTTTAAACACTGGTAATGACTATTAGTGACGTTTTTGCCTATAAGACAAGTAGTTTAGTTAGCAACAGAAGTAATATAATGAATAACAGTGTTGTTGTTGTTCTTTGTATATGCAGTCAGTTTGTATATACACACATAAAAAAATAAATAAATATGGAATTTTGTTGTTTATTTTTTAAAAGCAAAGCCTGCAATGATTGTTTTTTTTTTTTTTTTCATATTCAAATTTTCGTAGTTTGAAAAAAATTTAGATTTTATTATTTGTCGGTAATATGGTAATATGATGTCGATAAGATAGTAAGATGGTAATATGGTGAAGGGTATCAAAGATTCGGCACAGCCGAATCTTTTTTCAATTTCATTTTTATTATTATTTAAAAAAAAAAAATATTTTTATAGAGAATTTTTAATTTTAGAGTAAAGGACATATTTTTTCCAATTTTTAGAAAAAAAAAAAAAAAAAAACAAAGTAAATAATAAATAAAAGTTTTTCCTTTTTTCGGAAAAAACTTATTTTGTGATTTTTTCCAAGTTTTTGAGTTGTATTTTATTTGAAACAAGAAATTGTTATTAAAATATATATTTTTTATAGAAATAAATAATATTAATATTTTTAATTTAAAAACTTATTTTTAAATTATATATATTTTAGAAATAACATTTATTTTGAAAAATAAAGAAGAGTCATTCCATTTAAAACCATCCAGCTGATTTTCTCACCTCTTCCCAATTTGATAATATTTGGTACAGTCATGGTTCATGTCAAAATTTCAGATAATTTCTTCAAGTGGTTCGCGAAATATCGCGATTTATTAATTTATTTATTTTTGTCATAAAAATTTTTTATATAGTAGGTATATAAAAATTAAATATTTTTTACAAAAGATCTTTTTTCAATAGAATTCCACCTTTTTTACAGAATAAAACAAAATTATTAAAGAAAAATCTAATTTTTTTGGTGACAAATTTGATGTGAATAAAAAAAAATAAAAATATGTTTTTCAAGTGGATATAATTTTATATTTTTGTTTTTATTTATTTAATTAATATACTTAACTTTAACATCTGTTACTCTGAATACATAAGTCAAAACACTACTCAAATCAAATTTTAAAATACAACTTTGATATTCTGAAAGTTTGTATATTTGCAAATGCTCATATGTCGTTAAAAAAGGCATAACTAGTTCGGTGCTGATTAAAGTATTTCTATTTTTAAAACAACAAAACACATATGCTATGCCCTACACTAACATACGTGATCACATTTTATCTCCTTTAGTAAATAAACATCCAATTTCTTGTTTCTACTTTTTTATATGCTCTACACCAGCGATCGCCACACTCATACATTCACAATTATGTTTGTGTATGTTTTTTTTTTTCATTATGAAATTATCAGAGTTTAAAATTACTACTAAAATATTCAAAAAATTGCATCATTTTTCATATTACTTGAAAGCAAATCAAAAAAATATTTCATCAACAAAAATTTTTATTATAAAAATACTAAAAATATACCACAATCAACGAGCGCCATATATGTTTTCACTTGTACATTTACATATTTTTATTTTCAAAATATATGTTGAACAAAAATTATACAAAACAAAAAATATGCAACATGACCAGTACGAACTGCGTACAGATTTTATCTTACAGATTACTTAAATTAATTATATAACATAAATAAATTTAATTTAAACTTATCTTTATTTACATTAAAATTTAAAAGAGGAGAAATGCTATTACATAATTTTAAACATCTTGTAATTGGTTCATTTATAGCATAGTTGGTTCTATGAAAAATATCATCAAATATACGGTTTCTTCTCAGGTCTCTTGGTGGATTATATAAATTAACATAATCATTTAAATCAGAACAAGTTACTTGACCAGATAAAATATTATAAACAAACATGATACAACTGTAAGATCTACGGTCATATAATGTTTGTAAACCAAATAACTTTCTCCTAGCATCATAGGAGGGAACATTAGGCCATAATAAAAATTTAAAAATCATTTTTGTAAAAATTTTTTGAATGCGCTCTAATCGATCTGATTCTTTTTTATAAAATGGACACCAAATTATTGAGCAATATTCTAAAATGCTACGGACAAATGAAACATACAATGATTTAAGTGTAAATGGGTCACTAAATTCTCTTGAATTTCTCCTTATAAATCCAATCATTGAATAAGCTCTAGAACTGATGTAATCAATATGATGATTAAATGATAACTTTGCATCAAATATAACTCCCAAATCTTTAAATTCAACATCACGCTTAATAACTGTGTCATTTATGGTATAATTAAATATAATATGATCCAAACGACGAGTGAATGAAACTATACAACACTTTGTAACATTAATTTTAATATCATTATCAGAACACCATTGGGACAAACGATTTAAATCGGACTGCAATTTTTGACAGTCAATTATATTTGATATATTTATATGTTTGTTCTTTCCTACACATCTTCAAAAATTATCGCTATTTAACTTAAACCGCTTGCTCGCTGGTTTATACATGGAATTAGAGTAAATAATTAAAATAATAAAAACATAATTTAGTTACATATGTGTAAGTACATATGTATATATTATAATTTAAGTAGGAGTTATTAGTTAAAATAAATCAATTACTATATTGTGAAATTTGTTTTTGCGAGAAATTAATGGACAAATTTTTTCACAGAAAAAAGCCACTATATTAGTAAATAATTAATTCAATAATTTTTTCTTTTAATTTTCAACTCTATGTTATTAAAAAATTAAAAACAGAAATACTATGTTTTCAAAAAAAAAAAAAAATAAAAATAAATAAATCATTAAATCAAGTCAAGATGATTGAATGAATTAAAAATTTTATTGAAAAAAGATCTTACTTAAATTGTTTGATTTTATTTTAATTTCAATCTATATCTTCTACATAAGTATAATTTCCATAGCAACTCTTAGACGACATAGAAAATTTTAATTTGGTTTGCTTACGGAGCCATATTTGAAAATTTTTGGCAGTGATCGGAGATAAGCGTATTTATGCGTCATTTTCAAAAATTTGTTTAATCTATCCAGAGATTTGTGAAGCTTCCAGACTTGGTGGAAAATTAAAATTAAGCTCTCTTCTTATTAAGCTATGCCTACTTCAAATCCTAGCTACGGTTGCCAAATTCGAATTGTGATCTAACTTTACAATCTAGAAAAATAAACTTGATTTATAAAACAAAAACTTGACGATCGAAATTCGCCAATAATATTTTACTTTATATATGAATTCTACGATTGCTCTTGAACATTTATTCACAACATTAAACAAATGCTGTAAGCGAATGTGTTTTAGAAGTTTCTAAACAAGCCTAGAGGAACCCGTGATCGATGTATAACATATAGTATTCAGTTTATTCTGTAGATTTTTTAAAATTAAAATGATTCGTATATCTCATATAGATATGATTTCAAGATTGTTTAAAATTCAACCATTATGCAGTGTAATTCTGTGCACATTTAACTTTCAGGGTATAATAAATCAGATGGCATTCTATTATCTAAAATATATAGCATATATTTATGTTTCGGAATTATCGCTATAAAAAATCTTCATAACTATAAATTGTTTTCAACTTGACAAATTTCATTTGAACTTATAACTTGAAAAGTTAAGTTTACAAATATCTTGACAATCAAGTTCATTTAAGTCCATCTAGTAACCCTAATCCTAAGGGAGCTGGGTTTTTAATTTTTTATCGGAGGGCGGAAATACGTTGTTAATAATTATACTTACTTAAAAACTCTTCGTCCTTCAAATTCTGGCAAAAGCAAATTTTAAAAGTGCTTACAAGGTGCGGAAATAAGTGGATCGTATCATTTTCGAAGCATTTTTCCATCTCCAGAGCATTTTGAATCTCCCAGAGAACGAAGAAAATTATTCGTGCTAGAAAACTAATAGATATTTTTTTAAGTTTACTAATAGAATAAAAAAAATAAAAATATTTATTCACATAAATATTTTTTTAAGAATTTCGGAGGCTTCCAAAAAATGACCCAAAGCAAAACCGTGAATAATATAGAAAAATATATATTTTCATTCTAAATGTGGCTGATTTTGTGCAGAATTAATAATGAAATAATTATCTGAAAGAATTTTATTATTAAATTACAGGTGACCAGAAAGCAAAAAGGCTTCACAAAAGTTATAAGTAACTATTTATAATTAGAACTTTTATATAAACAAATTATTTATAAATTCGTAGTCTAGGATATATGAAACAACAAAAAATCAGCAGTATTTTGTAATGCTACAATTATTTTTAACATTTTGTTATTCTCAACACAATTCGTACTGTAATGTGGTTATTTATTTGCTTCATCTTTGTTTTCCATACTAACATACACATGATGTTGTTGGTAAATTTGTCATCCCAAAGTTTGCATTATAATTTTCCTTTTTCCTTATTTTTTTCCACTCATGTTATAAACCTTAAATCGATCACTTTGATTTTAATTGTATGTTGTTATCCTTTTCAACATAAACAATACATGCAAAAATACATTGGTTAATTTGTATAAAACAATTTTTTCTTACTTAACACTTTATTGAACTCCTATTTAAATTTTTAAGATTATTATAATCATCGTTATTATATTTCTATGTCATAATACCCAATACAGAAATACCCAAAAACAAACATCTTTGTTTTTGTTTATTTCTGTTTTAAATTCTAATTCATTTTATTTCTGTTTATACATTACTAATGATGTCCACGCACAAGAATATTTTTCCAACATATTTTTTTGCATATTTTTTCAACATATTTTTTCACATATTTCGTACACATATATTCAACTTGTCAGCTTCGCAAGTCTTCGTTTATTCGTACACTTTTACTTCGCAGTAAAAAATGCACAAGCTGAAATATTTTACGCAGTTCGTACTGGTCATGTTGCATATTTTTTGTTTTGTATAATTTTTGTTCAACATATATTTTGAAAATAAAAATATGTAAATGTACAAGTGAAAACATATATGGCGCTCGTTGATTGTGGTATATTTTTAGTATGTTTCACATCAAAAAATGTTAATTATGCATTTTTTCAAAATGGACTGTCGTAGAAAAGAAAAAACTATTTACTAATTTTTAAACTCTGGAAATTATACACCAAAAAAATAACATCACTTTTATAGTAATTTAATTTTGAAATTTTCTTCGTCAATTCAAGACTTGTAAGTGGAAATACACGTTCTAGTTTAGAATTTGAATAGAAATAAACAGGGATCTCAACGATTACCATAGTAATCATAAAAATTACGATTTAATGTTTATTTTTTCTACTCTTTGATTAAAAAAATAACGATATATGTATTATTAATTTAGGATTTGAATTTCTTATTAAAAAATGTCGAATAATACTAAATTTAATTCAGCACGAACGATTATCTAAAATTTGTATAATAAAAAATGAAAATTAATTGTATTAAATTATTATTTCTTAATTAAAAAAAGATAGTTGTTTAATTAAGAGATAACAAATCATATTAATCCTACTTAATATTAAACATTTTTCATGAGTGTATCTCAAGCTACAAGCAGTAACACAACCACAATATACATACAGTAGTGTAAGAAAACAGAGACAGAAAGTGTGTACTATTGCCTATCACTCACACAAAATTCTCTAACTTGTTCTTGTTTTGATTATTCATTCTCGATTTTGTCGAGTTTCTTTTATTTTAATTCTACCCTTTGGCCACAGAATTAATATAAAATTATCTATTTATTAAATTAAAAGTTATTATATATGTGAAAACTAATTTGATTTGAGCTATTACGCGTTGAAAACAAATTTCATTTGTGGAAATATTGTTTTATTCCACATAAATGTAAATATTAAAGATTTTCTTGTTAAATAATTTTTTATGTAGAATGTGATTTTTATTTGTTTTGGTTTTCTGCTTCGTTTCAAAATTCCAACCAACATAGCGTATCACTTTTACATTCGTAAATTTTATATTCATGCAACATTTCTATCTCTTTCTCCCGCCATATTCTAAAAAACTGATTTTGGCAAATTAGAAGCCTCGATATGTGACGACTCTGTTCTACTTTGTGAACACAACATTCATGCTTGAATGCTCGTGCGAGACTGACTTTCTTGTGTGTGTTTTTTTTTATTAATTTCAAGAGCATAACAAAAGAGATAAAAAACACGCAAGCTTCTTTTCCTTTTGTCTTCCCTCCCGCATCTTGAAATACTTTTAAAAAATATTTCAGATTTAATTGACATGCGTTTTCTATATATTGTATATTCTTTGTTTTTATTTATATACACAAACATACATATTTATTACTAAGTTGTTAAATGTAAATGATTGTCTATTTTGGCGTACATACATAGAAAATGATCTTTCAACGTCAACAGAAGTGATAGGAGCGTATTTGAATAATTGTAGTTCAGAAGAAGAGTATACTTCTAAATACGAAACATCATCTGAATGTAAAGTTCAGAATTTATTTTTTTTTTTTCATTTTCTCAAATCATTAATTTTTTTTAATAACAACTTGCAACTTTAATTTTATTTTTTCAGCAGCAGGGCCTTCTGCAGCTTCGATGTTTGTAATATCAATTAGGCTGATTTGAGTACGTAATGAATCGAAACCCTCTAATTTAGTAATAGTTTCAGAAAGAAAAATTAAAATGACGACAGTGTTAATAGCTTTTTTGAGAATAACCGGAAAATGAGTGGTAAAAATCGCTAGAACAACTGTAATGCACATTTTACCAGAGATCGGATTTTAATACTAAAACAACCATCTTTTTATTTCAATCGAAAAACAATCTTCAATGTTAAAAAAATAATAAAAATCCATAATCCCAGGAAAAATTTTAGAACGTGTTCTTAAATCATTAGTTCTAGAACTAGTGTAATCAGAACCTCTTCAGATTCTTTAATAGCATCCTCAGAACTAGTGGTATCACAACCAATTCTGACACTAATGAAGTACACTGAACCAAAAATGAGCAGTAAATACGGTAAAATGGGGTGTAGAATTGAAGAAAAGTAGGTTAAATATCAACCATCAAAATCGTTATTCAATTCAACAGAATTTTTCGTTAATTTTTCGTAAGTTAGTTAAATTGACGAAAATTCGTCAATATGACTAATTCAATTAGTTAATTAAAAGGTAGTTAATTTGACAAATTTTTAGTCAAATTGAAGAAAATATTATTCAAATTAACTAAAAATTTTATTCAAATTAACTAAAACTTTTATTAATATTGAAGAATTTTTATTCAATTTAACAAAATTATTTTTTTTAATTTTACTAAATTTTAGTTAAATTGAATAAAAAATTTATTCAAATTAACTAATTTTTTTCTTCAAATTGAAGAATGCTTATTCAATTTAACATTTGAATTTTATTCAAATTGACAAAATTTCGTCAATTCCAAAGTGCTGTTTAAACCCTTGTAGGAAAATTTACTATAAATTGCAATCATCAAAATAAAACAAATAAGAAATTTTAAACACTTTAATAATATTTATTGTGTAAAAAAATATAATTTATGTTAGAAATAAGAATTTTAAGGTATATAAAGAAAATAATTTAATTAAAATTAGGTTAAACTTACGTAGCTAAAGTTTTAATTAAAATAATTTTATGATAAAGGATATATCCTTTCAAAAATGTAAAATAAACCAAATAAACTGCCGTCTGAAATATAAATTAAGAAATATTTGAGAAATAAGAAATTCTGTTATTTTATAATTAAATTGTAATATATTACCTTCAGGTATATTATCTATTTGTTTTATATTTTGTTACAAAATTTTATTTGCTGGATCCTTGATATGATCGTTATATAAGATGATGTTTTATGAAAATTCTTTATAATTCGAATGGAAACAACCCACATTTACAGCATGTTTTTATAAAACGAATATTGAATTCGTTTCGTCCAAATGACGAACGAATTTTCATTTTCTTTTTTATAAAACGAATGTCAATGTTTCTAGACGAATACGTAATGATTCATTTGAAAATTTTGTTTTTATAACAAAAATTGAAACGATTAAAAAGCCAAAATCAAGCGAACAAAAAATTTCATTCGTTAAGGAAATTTTAATAATAAAAAGGTACAAAATTATCATGTTTGTGGTCATTTTACATATAATTCACAATTTAAACAACATTTTCATTTGCTAATACATATTGAAATTCCGCTATAATAATTTTAAAATCAGTCCAAGATTGAAAACAACTTAATGTAGTTTTACCGCAAACAAAGTGTATATAAGATAGTTGTAAGATCGGCAAAAATTATGGGAATAAAAACAAGTCAAAAGAAAAAAAGATCAAGTTTCGTAGGACTTGTGCCAAATTTTGGACTATTAAAATGAAATATGCTTAAAATGATTTTTTCAGATGTGGAAACTGTTGGTTTGCAAAAAACTAATTTGTATCAAGTAGTATTTCAATAACAATATTAACGATTTATGTACGTAAGAGAATTGCGGAAATGTTTGAGGTTAGTGCCCAATATTGGAAATATATTTATATGGGCTCTAAAAATAATAACGCATCTAAATTAACCAATTTCAATCCATGTGCTAATATAGTTATTTGCACCAAATTGAAGAATTATCCACTTATGTGGGTATATTATCAAAATTGAGAAATTTGTTTCACACACACAGAATGACAGATGGACGCATACCTTCAACTTGCTAAATATTTCATTTTTCTGTGCGCTACATATACTGTGTTGGTATTTGGAACGAATCACTGCACAAAATTTGTTAAATATTGGCCAATAATTTACGATATGTGATGTAGAACGCCAATACAAATAATTTTTCTACAAAAGTCAAATATTTTCTAAACAAATAAATAATATTTTTAAACGTAAAAGCGTAACTTGAAAAGAACGTATTCGTTCAAGTTATAAAAACCAAATTTCTTACGTATTCGTCTACAAACGAATCGTTCGTAGACAAATTCGTTCGTTTTATAAAAACAGGCTGTTAATACAAGTGTTTAATCGATATCGACCTGAGAAAATAAAAAATATACATTTATTAAAAACATTATTTAACATAACAAACTATTTTTGTACCATTTATTAAGTACATTAGATGTGCACTCACTCAGTAATCAACAACCAGTGCACTGTATTAAATTTCAGCCCATACAGATTTATAACAATATTTTTAAAGTTTATTTCTGGATGATCTATAGCAACATATAATAAATGTAAAGAAAACGAAAATATAAATAAAAAAGTTTATATACATAGTACAAAAAATATTTGTAAATCATTTGTGGTCACTTGTAGTAGGTTTGTTTTTAGGTTTTCCAAGGAAATTTTTGTCGTGCAGTTCTCCATAATACAAAACGGCTCCTTGAGATAATGATGGTCGTGGTCTGGCAGTTGATTAATTTAATTTGTTTATATTTGCTATCGAAATGATTTATAAAATAAGTAAATATACCTAAAATATTAAAAATTTAAAATGTTTAACATTACCTTGAAAAGTATGAAAAAGTTTTCCAGATGTCCTTACGCTTAACAGTGCTTTAGTTGGTTGCATTTTCTGCCATCCGTGAACTTGCACATAAATTAACATTTTTTGCAGGAGAATTATATATTTATTGATCGAAACTTGATTGTTCTTGAAGTATATCTGATTTAACACAAATGCACACTTATTTTTCACTATGTTTTATTTATTCGAGTATTTTGGTAATTGTGTAAAAAAAATTTTAAACAAAATTTAAATCTATTGACACAAAAACACGTGCACAAGCTTTATTATTTGTAATTCAACTGATCTTCTTCACTATGCGTTTTCTGTATTGAAGAAATTTCTTTAGTTTTACACATGTTTCTTCAATATGACTAAAAGAAATTATTTAAATTAACGAAATTTATTAAATTCTACACGCCTTTAGTAAATTTGAAGAAATTTCGTCAATTTGAAGAATTTTATTCAATTTGACTAAAATAAATTAGTTATAATTAACGGAATTTCTTGAATTCTACATGTCGTTAGTAAATTTGAAGAAATTTCTTCAATTTGAATAAAATAAATTGTTTAGTTTCTTAAAATGTGTATGCTTTTAGTCGATTTACAAATTTTTAGTCAAGTTGAAGAATTTTATTCAAATTAACTAAAAAATATTAGTCAATTTTAAAATTTACGAAAAATATTATTTAATTTAACAGATAATTTATTCTTTTTGGGGTGTTAAATTGAATAAAATTGTGTGTTGTTTTTCTTACTGCCAATTGTTTAATAGTTACTGCCACTATTACTAGCTAACTCTTCCATAGAACTAGTTATGGAGGTGACAATTTCAAACAAAAATCATTGGTCGTAACGTCAAAGTAGAACACGCAAAAATATTTCACAAATTTTTTTCAACAAATGAAAAATTATTTTTTGAACAGTAAAAATATTTATATTGATTGAAAAACAAAAATAAAAAGTTATCGGATGCTTGCATTTTACCTCAAAATGACAAATATAAAATTAAGATTGTGACAAAAGTATGTTTAAAAACCAAAAAAAAAAAAAAAAAAAAAAAAAATATGCATTATTAGGTGAAATATGCAAAAATATGTGTTTTCATCAAAATATGCACTAACAAATCGATGACATTTTTTAGTAAAATGTCTGATTCGGATAGATAACAACATAAGATCATTTTTAAATGCTCCAAAAGAAACATGCATTTGCATATAAATCCGCCCCCTAGTAATTACATACCATGTTAAAAATAAATAGTTGCTAAACTACTTCTATATAATAAAAACGGTATGTTGTTGTCATTGAAAAGTAACTACATCCGTAACTACATGCCATTACCAAATTTTTGCTGGGTAGACATAACTACTTTTTGACTTTCCTTTATTACCCTTCCTATAGCGAAGAAATACACCTCAGAAGTCCTTGCTTGGGTATTATACCGTTATTATTAAAATTTGTTGATTTTTTCTTATTAAGTAGATTGGTGTTCTTCAGAAATATTTGCTTCAAGTTTCAATTCAGCCAGAAATTTAATCAAAGGAATGAAGATTGTGTCTTAAGACCGACTTTACCAACATACTTCATGAACGCTTTTGGTCGGTTTAAAGCTAAAATTTCCACAAAAGTGGTATGTATATTGAAGCATAATAATTTTAAATAAATCCCTGTACAATTTTTGGAACCCCGGAACTTTTTCGGATAATACAAGATATTACAGGAACAATATAATATATAAAAACAATAAAAATGTAATTTTATTGTAGACACAAGAATCCGTCTAATGAAAAAGATGTAAAAAGCGATTAAAGATCACTGAAAAGAAGATATCCTTATTTTATATGAAGAAAAGGAATTATGGTAATAAGTAGGTGAGTGGTTATGTCTAAAACATTTAAATAAAAGAAAAATGTGAAGTCTTGGCTCTAAGAAATATTGAAAAAATAATCGTGGAACCCTAATCGGAGTAATATGTTTCGCTCTTATAGAGAGTTTCAAACAATAACGACTTTAATCGTTCACTAAGTCTGATATTAATGGGGTCCAGAGAATATAATATGGGTGTTTTAAAATAAACAAGTACATTATAATTTTAAAGTTTTTGCGGACACACCTATTTTATTATCCACAGAAAAAATGGGTTTTCATCGTAAGAACCTCTTACGATGTAAAAAATCCAATATAAGAAAATTTCAAAAGCATTTTTTTATTCCTTGGATGGTTTATATTCATAAAATAAAACATTAATATAAGTTTAAAAAACTTTAAGATTTAAAATTTCATTTAAAGGTGTAAATGTTTCATTAACCATAATGAATGTAATGTACATTAGACTGCACCAAAATTTACCAAAACGGCAGCATTGAATTTTGCGGATTTCGGCAAAAAGGCATTTTTTGCGGTATTTTATTAAAGTCAATTTTTTTAGAACTGATGTTCCGAACTAAAGAAAATTATTACACAATAAAAAAAAATATTTCAGGATATACATTCTGAAGTTTTTAGGAAAATTTATTAAGTGTAATCTTTAGAACACAAAGGTCAAAAAATTTTCGATATTTGAAAGTTTTAAGTAAAACAAAACGAAAACTTATTTATTTATATCTGGATTTCTATAAGATTTTATAACTGAAAGACTTTCGTTGACATTAAAAATGTAAATATAACTTAAAAACCGCAAAAATGCCTATATATTTTTTTTCTTTCATTCCCTTCTACTACAAATTGAATGACATTTTTCTTTAATTCTATTTTTATATATATTTTGAAAATGAATTAATTTTAATTTATTCAGGCTCGAGTTCATATTAATGTAATATTAGTGTAATGATCAGGGCAAGTTTTTCAAGCTTTTCGCTTGGAAAGTAAGCATTTGCATATTTCAAAAGAATTTCACAAAAATGCTTGTTAATCTTTGCATAAATTAGCATATAATGGATACAAAAGTTTGTTTTCTTAACAAAAACACAATTTTTTTTGTGATTTTTTGGAGTTCAATAAAATGATATGTAAAATTTTTTTGTGAGTATTTTGAGTACATTGTAAATCTTGTAAAGAAAAAATTTCGAATGCGTCAAATATGATATTTAAAATTAAAAAAGTTATATTTGTATAAAAATCGAAATCTATCAGAGATTGAAAGTTAAAAAATGCCTATTTGTGCATATTTAAACTGGTAATGATATATTAGACACTAGCATTTTCTGACCGGCTACGAACCGTCTTCCTTTAATGTCAATTGTAAATGTCATCCTTTTAACTTACAAATTTTTCAGAATTATAATATGAAACTTCAATTACATTGGTCGACAAAAAAATAGTTGGACTTGATGCATTTTGATATGTTTAACACGAATCTGTTTTCAGTTTTTTTTCTATCAGGTCTGGATTTTTTTATGGGCGTGTCTAATATTTCGCCCATAGTAAGGCCATTACTCTAGTATAGTATTATGTTATGTGTATGATTGACATAAGTGATACACCAAAACATGCGGACTAAAAATATCTCCAAGTCTGCCAAACTTCATATTTTTATGTGCTTAATAGTTTCAGAGTTATTTTCATAAATCGAGCATACCGTTCTCGAGTTATAGTGGAATATACTCGAGTAATAGGCTTATTTAGGGCGCAATATTAGACACGCCCATAAAAAATATCGATCTGGTGGGGAAAAAACAGAAAGCACTCCACATATTTCTTTGAAGGAGGACGAACAATTTTTTTTTATTGTTATCTATATTAAGAGGAACGAAATTTATAACCTCTTTCTATAAGTTTGTATGTATTCTTCTTATTACATTATTGTTTCTCTGTTCTAGCTAACCATCACACAGTGTCACATTTGGCAGTTTTAGAACGATTAAAATCTAGTTTTGAAGATATTGGTCTGAAATTGTATATTCCGTTAGTAGATAAGGCCGTAAATATTCCTACTAAAAATGGGAGGATAGAATCATTGCCACTCCTATACTGAAAAAAATTACTTTATTTTATATGAATTTCTTACATATTATTTGTAAATTTTATTCAAATAAAGGATATTTTAAAAGAAGGCGTGACAAGATCTAATCTAGGGTTGCCAGAATTGTTTGGAAGTTAAACTTGACATTTCGAAAAATTCAGCTTGATTTTAGACAAATCAACTTGACATAACCACAAATGTTAAAAAATTAAAACCTGAAGAAAATTGAACACGCATCAATTATATCCAAAAAAAAAAAATAATAATAATTTTTTCAACAAAATGTTATTAGGAACTAAAAAATTAATTTAAACAAAAAATATATAAAACTCAGAGTAATATAAATGATTTTATTACAATATTTTCCACGTCGACTGATAAAGCATTCAATGCACTTTGTACCCAACAGTATGAAGTAGTTTTGTGAAGATCTAGTTTATTTTCTATATTCATTATTTTAATATAAGGACTGCGCACTAAAAATCCATGTTCTTGGGCTTATAACTTTTAATATGGTGAAAAATTAATAATTCTGTTAACTGGTTTGTATTTACCCTTATGTTCACTTGCCATGTCCTAAGTTTCATGGTAATAGCAAAATTGGTTTTTCTTAAAATGGAACTTTAACAAAAAAAGAAAAAAAAACACATAATTAAAATTTTTTATGAAATCTTGCATTGGTCATATAAAATAATTGCAAGGAAGGCTGTTGTGTCGCAAAATTCAGTTTCTTGGACCACTATATTATACAAAGAAGTCATGTCCACTGAATGGTAATCTGGTATTGGAAGACAAATAGTATCTTCAGGCTGTAAGACTCAGCAAAATAAAAAGGATTTTGAGAGTAATTTACCTCATCTCTGGAAGAAAAGTGTCACAAAAAGTTAATTACTTTGAATCTTTATCAGAAAATTTGAAAGGAAGTATAGCCTGAAGACTTATAAAGCAAGAAAAAAATAACATTAAAGTACTTTAGTACTAAAGTATTAAATTACTTCGGACGAATTTTTTCAGAAATTTTGTTTCTGTATAGTAGATGATGAAACGTTCGTACAAGGTCACTTTTTAAATTTTCTAGCCAGGAATTCTATATCGCAGTTGCTAGAGGGATTATGGCAGAAAAATGTCGTGTATCAAAGAAATCAAAATTCCCAACAAAGGTTTCGATTTGGGAAGTCATATGCATACGCAGGAGTGAAGCACTTCATTCTTAAAAACTGATTGCATTAAGACAGAAATATACATGAACGAGTGCCTTTGGAAAAGACTTCTCCCTTTCCTAATAAAATTCAGTATCTCATTACAAAAACAAAACAAAGGAATTGTAACAAAGAAATTGTAAGAGTTTGTATCGATAGAGGTAAATCCATTAAATTTTCCGAAACTCCGTGCAATTGAAAGATATTGGACTCTAGTAAAAAATTATTCAAAGAACATTAAAAGCTCAGCATAAAATAAAACGGAGTTTAAAAATAAGTGGAATGGTTAGAGCAAAAAATTTGTCGAAACACAATAAAACCTTTAATTAGAATAACTCTGGAAAAGACCAGATATTTCCTTAAAAACCAACAGGAACTAATTTATTCTTTTATCTTTAGATCTTGAACATAACAGTCATTAATAAAAATATCACTTTATACAAATTCGCCCACTGGTTTGGTTTCTATAAGCAGATTTGCATGCACGGATTTTTTCGTGCGCAGGCTTTATTTGAAAATATTTTGGATCTTTATAAGAATTTGTCTCCGAAACACCATTTTTAATACTAAAATATTGTACTGCATATGGATACGCCTTTATATTTCCAATATTTGATGCGTCACTGCAGATTCCAAAAAATAAACTTTCTTTTAAGTCATTAGAAACTTTCTTGTGAATATGGAACCAATACGTTTCTTGCAATTGCTGCTATTTAAGTACGACCAAATTTTTTTTTGGCAATTTTACTATTATAGTAAAGTATGAACATAATTTGATGTTATGAAAAACAAGTAATAATTCAGCCTTTGAATCAATAATACTGCCGGTACTACAAAATTTTAAATGAATTTCGAAATTTTTTGGGACTATGCCGCCTTTTAATTTAAATTTTTTCTCACAAATATATATGATATTAAGTACTCAAAAATTTCGGAATAAAATAAATTTTTAAAAATATTTCTTGCATTTATTGTTAGTGATGGGCAAAATGCATACAATCTGTAACAAAGAAAAAATGACTAAATGTATTATACTTTTAATGAAATTTAAATTTAATATTCTAAAGTAGTGTAGAATATTTTTAGCTTGACAAATTGTATTTTAACTTGAAACTTGACAAGACAGAAAAAATCTTGACAATCAAGCTCATTCAAGCCCGTCTGGCAACCCTAATCTAATCGCACTAATCTTTGTGTAATATTTGCATAACAGATTTTCAGCCGTTACCTTAAAATGTTTAAATAATTCGTAAAAAATGCTAATATGAGGTACTGGACATTTTTTCTAATATTTTAAAAGATCGCAAAAAATCGCAGCCAATATTCTCAAATATAATTTCATAGATGATCTTTTCTGTAATAATTGTATTTTTAAATTGGAACTCGTTAGAACTTTTTACTTCCAGTCCATTAAAAATAGAATTTCCAAAAATATATATTCTTAATCTTATGATTTATTTCAAATAAAAAACAATATTTTCAGTATAGATTTTTGAACACAGCAAATTATAATAGAATAATTTGGATTCATTTATTATTACATATCAAAAAAATCATATCAATATCAGCTGTATTTACTGAGATATAAGAAATTAAACTTAACATACTTATTCACGAAAGTTTTAAATAAAATTAATTTTTTTTTATAAGTTGGAATTTTGAAGTTTCATAATTCGCGCTATGGACACTTTTCAATATTCTAAGTATTTTTTCCATAATATATGATATGTTTACGAATAAATTAAAAAATAATTGCTTTAATTATTAAGCTTTTATTTTCGTATTTTTGCCGTTCTAATATGGATAAATGTGACACTGTGCATCGGTTAGCATTGGAAGTAGAATGGTATGTTTTTGTTCTTTTTGATTTAAAGATATGTAAAAAATCAATGGTATTCAGCTAAAATCAATACAATGTTACTATGCAGGTAAACTCCTCACAAAATAGAAGATGATTGTGTCTAAATAAACATTGTAAAGAAGCTGCACTTCACTGTTTTAAAGGCAAATAATACTCGTATGTCTATGATTCAGAATAACCAAAGTGCATATAACAGATGAAATTTAGTACATGTTCAATACAGAACTAATAAAAATAACACAGCAAAATCGAAATAACTTTAAAGGCTTGAAAAACCATTTTACAATTTTGATATCTTGTGGTTCCAGTAGTACAAATATGGTCCAAATTTTAAATTCTATGGAGTGTTTTTTTTTTTTAATATTTTAAGTAAAACTATACATTTTTTTAGACATTTCTCCACATAATTAATGATAATTCAAAAAATGTTAGTCTGATATCATAAAAATAAACTTAGATAAATGTATATTTACATAACCTTCAATCCCTTTATATATTGCGTTTCAATCGGCTCAGTAGTTTCGGAGTTATAATAAAAAATGAAACAAAAAATATATTTTTTAAGTGAAAATAGCTAGTTTTTTTGTTTTAAAAAAATCATTAAAAATCGAAAACAGCAAAAATTTTTCAGATTTATTGCTTTATCGAAAAGCCACATGTGATAGCAACAAAATGAAATATCGATCATAAAAATCTATTGATTCTTTTCGAATTTATGCGCAATTAAGTGAATTCGCTCATTTTCACAAAATTTTAGTTTTTTGAGACATTTCTCCACTTATGTTGTCATAACTCAAAATCAACTTGTCCGATTTTGTTAAACTAAATTTACAAAAATGTTGGCTTACAATATCTTTAAATGATATATACAAGAGTGATTCCATGTCAAAATCGATAGCAATCGGATTTGACATCTCCGATTTCAATGAAATTCATTACAAATATTGACCATTGGAAGTGTTTTCTAAAACATTAAATTTCAGACCCATGTTTTCTTCCGGTTCGGAAATATGACGGTTTAAAAAACGAAAAAATTTTTAAAATTTTACATATGAATACTTATTTAACTTCTAATAACTTCTTAAATATACATGGTTATATACACAGTTGTTCCTTAAATTAAAGACAAAGATATTACCTTCATAACGATATATACAAAGTTTTTACATCAAAAGTTCAAAGGTCAAAGTTGAAGATACAAAAATTCAAACTATTATATCTCAAAAAGCGGTATTTTTAAAATTCTTAAAAAATTATATATTGTTTCTCTACATGGATACAAAATTTTAAGTTGGAGCCTTATTTAGTTTAGGAGTTATGGACAAAAATAAAATCCAATTATTAATAACTCCTAAGCTATAGAAAATAAAATTTTAATCTCGTGTAAATTTAAAAACAAGGACAAGACATTAAAAATGATATATAGTGAGCTTCTTTAGATCGAAAGTTCAAAGGTCAAAATAAGACTTACAAAAAATAAACCATTATATCTCCGAAAACGATGTTTTCAAAATGCTAAAAAAAAATATTAATACAACTCCACTTTACACTTGTACAAAATTTCATGTTGGAATCTCATTTAGTTCAGAAGTTTGTATACAAAATTTTATTTTTTTAAATAAGTGCTCATAAAAAAATATAATTTCAAAATAATTTTTGTAAATATTTTAAATTTTACATACAAAAAATTAGCTTTTTTCTGTTTTTTGCTTCATAACTCCTAAACAAATAGAGGCTCCAACTTGAAATTTGGCACACATGTAAAGAAGGGTTTCATTACCAATATATGTATTTTTTAAGAATTTTAAAATACCGTTTTTTGAGATGCAAAGCTTTGATCTTTATATTATCGATTTTGACCTTTGAACTTTCAAAGTATATAAATGTTTTACTTGTCGTTTTAAAGTCATGAAATAAAATTAACAATTGTACAACGTATATTTTAGAAGTTATGAGCAATAAAGTGTGATTACTTTTGGAAAAAATTCAACCCCTTTTTGATTTTAGAAAAATTGTGATTTGAGCAACATTTGCAATACTTAATATCTGCAGCGAATTTCATTGAAATCGGAGATATCAAATCCGAAAATATCTGTTTTTGTCCGTTTTGATATGGAATCACTCACAATTGTTTTTGATGCGATCAATAGTTTCTAAGTTATGAAAAAAATTTTTGATTCACATGATATGTAGCTTCAATACACATAAAAAAAAATTAATACTCTTTGCAGTTTTCGATTTTTTCAGATTTTTATACCCACCATCTAAGAGATGGGAGGTATATTGATTTTGTTATTCCGTATGTAATATGTCAAAAAAATCATTTAAACCTCCACAAAGTATATATTTTCTGGGTCCTGATTAGATTCTGAGTCGATTTAGCTATGTCCGTCTTTTGTGAGCAGATAGCATAAACGACAACGAAATTTTGTATAAATAGTTCAAGGATCAATGTATACTCGGAAACAAAAAATGGGCGTGGTCACCCACCTTACCGACCACCTCCTATATAACGTAAAATTTGGAAAAGTTGATGGTGTGTATAAAGATTCGGCCAAGCCGAATATAACATTCTCGCTTGTTTTTTTTAATTTTTTTTTTACTAACTTTATATTTTTTACCTAAAAATTTTTTTCATAACTGAAACTATTGATCGCATCAAAAACAATTTTATACATCATTTAAAGATATTGTTAGCCAAAATTTTTGTAAATTTAGTTTAACAAAATCGGACAAGTTGTTTTTGAGTTACGACAAAATAAGTGGAGAAATGTCTCAAAAAACTAAAATTTTGTGAAAATTAGCGAATTCGCTTAATTGCGCACAAATTCGAAAAGAATCAATAGATTTTTATGATCGATATCTCATTTTGTTGCTATCAGATGTGGGTTTTCGATAAAGCAATAAATCTAAACAATTTTTGTTTTTGATTTTTAATGATTTTTTAGGCAAAATGACAAAACTCCTAATGAAATAAGTCCCATGAAATAAGTCCTAATGAAAAAGCACCTAAAAAAATGAATTTAATTCCAAATATTTTAAATGAAAAAAAATCCTAAAAGAAATGAAATTACTTCAAAAACAATAATGAAATAAAACCCAAATTTTAGATTTTATTTCATAATGAAATAACTCCCATATAGGAAAATGAAATAAATGCAAATGAAATAATTTCAAAAAGTAATGAAATAAGTCCCAAATTATATACACATTTTAAAAATGTTTGAAGCTTTAATATTAATATTTAATAGTACAGCGTTAATGCTTTCCTTACAAAAATTTCTTGATTTCTATTAGAAATTTAAAAAATTAATTGTTAAATAGAAAGAATTATAAAAATCGGGTGCCGTTTTATTGAAAATGTCTCTGCAGTGCTGTTGACTTTCAACTAAATGTTATTATTTTTTCAAGATGTTAATAAAATATGGTAAAATGAAATAAAAAACGTTTATAAAAATTTTTAATAAAAAATCGCGCGATTTTTTATTAAAAATTTTCGCCTGCGGCGCTTCATCGCTTCTAGTTATTCATCTTTATTAACTGATAAATTTAATATTAGTATATCACTCATTGCTCATAAACATACCGATATCGGTTTAAAATCACTAATGAATAGCAAATAAAGTTTTTTATTAACTGAAAAAGTTTGGTGTATTAACATTTCATATTCTAAGCAGGGCCGGGAAAAAATCATGTTCTAATTACATTACCTATTGCGTATTACTTGAAACAATATATTATTTAAGTTATACTTCGGCTTTTGTATAGTCATCATCACTAAGATATCTAGAAAAACTACCTAATTAACAATAATATTATTTTCATGTAAGAGTTAAAAAATAAATAAATTAAATAACTTTAATAACTAAAAATGCGTCTCCTGAAAAATTAGATTCTTGGAGTTTTTAGCAACAAATGAGCGATATTACTACTTCTGAAAAAGAAATATAGTTCATAAATAAAGTAAATTAGACTTTCATTCAAAAATTTTAAAATTAACCCAAATTTAGGAAAATGAAATAAATCCTTAAAAAATGAAATAATTCCTTACTTCTTTGAAAAATGAAACAAATCCCAAAATAAATTTTTGAGGGGAATTATTTCATTATTAGTATTTTCAAAAAAATGAAATAATTTCATAAGAAAATTTATTTCCCAAAAAAATGCAATAATTTCCAAAAAATTTAGGAGTTATTTCATATGAAAAAGCTTCTAAAATGTATGGGATTTTTTGGGACTTATTTCATTTCCGTTTTTTGAAGTTATTTCATTGGGAGCTATTTCATAGAGCCGATTTTTTAAAACAAAAAAACTTGCTACTTTCACGTAAAAAATATATTTTTTGTTTCATTTTTTTATTATAACTCCGAAACTACTGAGCCGATTGAAACGCAATATATAAAGGGATTAAAGGTTATGTAAATATAAATTTTTCTAAGTTTATTTCAATAATATCGGACTAACACTTTTTGAGTTATCATTAATTATGTGGAAAAACGTCTAAAAAAAATTTATAATTTTACATAAAAATTTAAAAAAAACTCTCCATAGAATTTAAAATTTGGACCATATTTGGACAACTGGAACCATAATACATCAAATCTATATAGCAGTTATTCAAGCCTTTTTTTCTGTAGACCTGTGTAATAGATATCTCATACTAAATGTGACGCACGCCCCGAAACATGTGTTTAGGTTTAAACTTGTTTATGGTCCTTCGAGCCGGATGTCGGCTCACGACACTATGTAACCACATCTTAAACAGCGTTTACGACGCTAGGTTCAACCTCTTTTTTACTTGCCCCAAACGCCTGGCGCTGCTAACTGAGTCCCTTAAAATTGCACCCAGTGCAAGTCGGGCGACATGTTTAGGTTTCAACGAAACCGAAATGGATAAGACACCACGAATGCTGATGAAGTGTGTAGCGGCACAGAAAATACGCCACATTCTGCTGGTGTCTAATTATAGTCCACAAACTCTGCTTTGGTACCGCCAAACAGAGACAACAAGGCAATTTACGATTGCAAACTTGTTTAACATGCGTGTACATTAACGTGGCTTAACATAAATCGTTTTTACAATTATATAAAATTGTTTAAAATATAAAGAATTAAACAATAAAACTTGAATCCAATCTAGTACAAATTTAATGGTTAAAAATTTTTTAAATTAAATTTGTAATAGTTTGAATTTAAGCAAAATTGAATGAAATCAAAAGAATTAAGCATTCCCAAAGAAATAATTCATAAATGAATTAATTCCGTTATATCAAAAGTTTTAGGTACTAAGCTACAGAATTAATTATAATGAATTTATTTGAAAGAATAATATATGAATTAATTAAATTTAAAAAGTGAATTAAAGAATTAATTCTTTCGAACCTTTGATTAGAAATGAAATGTTATTCGTTTTCTAGTTCTTTAGGAAATAAATTTAATTTAAAAATGTTATATTAAGGGTTTTCATTTACCCGAATAAATTTACACAATTCGTAAATTTCTGCATTTTACTCACATCTTGTATGAACGCCCCTTGCAAATAACACTGTCCAACAAAAACATTTTTTTTTTCGTGCTCCTTCAAAAACAAATGTTGAAAATTTGGATCCATAACTCAGAAATTCTTGAGCGAATGAAAAATATTGTTGATATACCTTGAAGAAAATTTTTTGATGTATCATTTATCAAAATCATGTAAACGGCTTTTAAGTTGTAGTCTAAATTTGACAAACCATTCTCGAATTTTATAGTGTGACTGCTGAATAAGGTGATGATATTAGTTATGCCCA